>RCWM02000243.1:1200000-1615000 GCA_003667255.2 Euschistus heros
TCATAATCCTAAATATACTGCACATATCGCACATGTATTTCAAAAGTGACAGCTCAAAAACCTGCATTAAATGTAAAATTCTCAGTCTTGTATTAAATATCGGAAGAGTACCTGAATTATCTTTTAACCCCAGCCGTAAGTGAAATGCATCAGGTGGGATTTTAAGTTAATTCAGTACATCTTTGAAATTTCATAGAATACTATTGAACATAAACAAGACGATAAATAAAAAATACAAATTTTTGAGTTGTGTCACTTATGATTATATATGTGGGATATCGTTGGTTGCCGTGGTGAAGTGGATATGTCTAATCACCTTGAAGACGAGTTAACTATTAACCGTCAAAACAGGATTTTTAATATCTGCTTTCGGAAAAATCAGTTATGTTGTTCTTCTTAATATGGCCTTTAAGTATCTATTTTTGCTCAAATTCTTAGAGTAATCAGAAAAATAAGGAAAACTATTGAAAATGTCCTTTATTGTAATTTTAGTTGAATATTGATATCAAACCGTTATATTTAAAAAAAAATGCATTTGAGAAGTACAGGGAAAAACTGGACTAATACAGGGTATATCATTTTTAAATATAATAATATTTTGTAATTGTTTTTTATGGTTCTTTTCCATAAGTCCTAATAATCAGGTATTAAAGTATCTATTTTGGTGTATATGGTATTTTTAGAGTAATTAAGTAAAAATTAAAATTGTCCAACTGGAAAGTTCACAGTGAGTACTAATTGACTTCTTCTTGATAGCCAGGGATATATAGGCTACCATAAAACATTTTCTATCCAAAAGCTAAGTTATCGCTTAATTATCTAGGCTAGTATTACTAAACCTAATATTTGTTTCTAAAACTTCTGTTGTACCTTAACTACTTGGTATGTACGACATTTTATTTTGTATGAAAAATTTTTTTACCTATTGGAGATTTGTAATTTAATTAATTTATTAAACCTTAATGAATGAAAAAAATATCTTTATTCTTTGACATATTTTCCCCTAATTATAACACAATAAAACAGATGGCACAATAGTCTAGCTACCATAATTTTAGACTGAGTAAACAATATTATGGAACAAAAAGGTGAGTTCAGAAAAAGTAAATACAGTTGAAAATAGAGATTTGATTATAATAATTTTGCTGAAAATAATTATTGTTCAATATTCTCAGGAAAATGGAAGAAAAATGAAAAATTAAATGAAAATATTAAGGAATAAGTATGAAAAGATACAGACAGAAAAGATGCTAAAGAGTAATATTTAACAAAATATCCACACGGACAATCAAGGCAACAATTCAGTAAATACTACATAAATATTTTTTTAAAAGTAATTTAATTGTTTTATATCAGGTAAAAATATATTATTAATGAAAAAAAATCATACAAAGGTATATTTACAAAGGTTGTATTATTTATAATTATAAAATTTACACATCAACCACAATTACTATCGGTAGTCGAAGATACATAAGTGAACCCACTGTTATGCTGTTCGCTTACAACCAGACAACGTCTTAGTCAGTTTTATTAAGGTCTTAGCTGCCAATTATAACAAGTTTCTAAACAATAGAACCATAAATGATTCGAACCATGAAATACGCATGATGAATGATCAACTATTTACAATCAGAATGCGTCAGCAACATCCATGACCATATAGTCTTATAATTATGATGTTATGACCTATGATAGTCGTATTTAATGGATATGTAACCTCCGTCATAATTTAGGCCAATAATGTCATGTTCATTAACATTTTACATATGCATTTTACATATGCCAACAATGTAAAAAAGCCCATAATGTAGGCTTGAATTTCATTATAGAATACTTTATTTTAGTTATTGCAACTTCCATATTAAAACTTTTCCGTAACACATTATGCATAGGTTTTATTATTAGATAACTTTTTTATCGCGATTTCACCATTACAATTCATTAGATTATTTACAATTTACTAAATAGCTTGTGACTTTTTATCTGACAATTTAAATCGTAGTCATAATCTAAATAATAAAGGTTATAATAATAATTTGTTAATAATAAATGTATTCCCCATATTGTAAATTGAGGAACTGTTCAAACAGGAAAAGAAACCATCCAATTGGAAGAGTTTGGTAGATGAAGGGGTTATTTAACATTAAAAAAAAAAAAGCAATCCAGTTCATTGGATAAAAAATTTATGTGCAGAAGTGTAGCAAAATCTGAATATTTCAAAACAACTAGAAAAAGAAATATGAAGAAGATGAAAGGGTTATGTAATATTTTCCTGCTAGAGGAAAAGTTTTTTACTAAAAAAAAAAATTTTAACATAAATTACTTAAAATTGTGTTTTGTAACATAACCCTTCATCCACTGAACCATTCAATTATATAGTTGATTTTCCTTTTATTTTTTTACGCTCATTATATTATTATGAAATATTTGTTTTAACTATAATTAAAGATATTCTCTATGCTCTCATTTATTTGAATTCTAAATCATTTAATTTAATATTATTTTATCATAGTGAGTTGTAAATGAAAAATGGTTGAGACTAATGATTGGGGAAGACTGTTGCCTAATATGGCGGGATCTACGCCCTCGATGGCCGACTAAACGCTTCACCATGTCCCCTGATAACGTCCATGATATTCTGAGCTTAGATATACAAACAACAATTTTAAAGTTATAAAAATAACGTACATATTGAAATTATATTTAATCATCTTTAGTATGTACTTATTTGCACCAAATCCAAAAAACAAAAAAAATAATATTAATTTTTTTTTTATATAGTAACGTAGTTGATCTTTCATTGACCACCAACAACACTGTTTCCAATTTTTTGTGTTTTTTTATTAAAACTATTTTGATCAACAAAGATATTTTGGTTTTTCAAGACCTTAATAAACCCGATGACAAAAAAAAAAAAAAAAAAAAAGAAGTAAAAATCCCTCAATTACTATTTTTACAATATCGTGTGAAAACGATCAAAATATAAAAAAAAAAATTAACAATAAGTAAATATAATATAACTATAGTTAACTTTTTTTTTAAAATATATTTTTTTAATATACTTAAAATTATATTTTTCTGTTCATGATACTCTTGTATTCATAAAACATTAAATACATTATTAAAGATACAGGAAGGAACTTAGTTAATCTTGATTCGAAGTCTTGTATTGTAATTAAATTTAATTATTCTCTTGAATTATATAGTTTTTTTTTCCACTGATTTTATTTATACGTTTCATTCCTAATTGGTAATCAATAATTTATCCAACCCCTGAGAAGATTTATATATAATCCCGTAAGTTTAAAGCTGTAATCCCAATTGTGTTCTTTACAACCTGACATCTTCATCTGTTGGAAATACCAGTAAATAATTTATATTCCTTGAATGCTGAGTTATTGTTCCGTTACACAATCGGCTCACAACGGCTTCATGGAAGATTCTTTCTGACAGATATACTTTTAGATTATTTTTGACAACACATATTTCTTTCATTCTTTTTTTTTTTTATAAGTTACAGAAAAATTATTTCTCTTATCCGACACCGCACGGCGATGAGAAATATATCGGCGAGATCCTCCCCAGACGTGTAAACAGGATAAAGCCAACACCCTGCGAACGTGACTTCAGGGCCTGCAATAAAACGAAGGATTAACTTGTAGCCAGGACCGTGGAAGGATTATTGCCCGAAAGGACGCCTGTTGGTCTTGGATAACCAATGTATACACTGTTGATAGGTCTCATATGTCAGCGTATAGAAATTGATATAACGTATTTTTTTAAGAAACATTCTTGATATATTTAGTTTCAATTCAAACATACATATAAACTATTGAGGCGTAGGACTCGCTGTACCCATTCACCTACATTCAATCCAGCGAAATCTAAAATAAAATTCTCAATGTTGCTATGAATATTTCTTACTTAAAATACTAATATGAGTCGTTCAGGATCAAAACCCCTTAAGTCCACTTTTTAAGAAAATTTTTTGTTCGAAAATGAAAGTATAAAATTATTACCCAAAAGCAATAGATTAAAAACTACTTGATCTCTAAGAAAATTGATACTAAAATTGAATACATTTATCGCAATAGTTTTTCAAACTGTTTAGATCATATACACGCTCGCAGTATTCATTGATTTTATGGGGTTTATTGGGGATTTTTATTTATTATATATTACTTTGTTTCGTTTAAAATATTCATGTTGTCGAAAATAAATTATTTTTGTAGTAATGCAGTATTTTTTTTACATAAAAAACGCTTACACCAATGAAAATGTGAATTACATGAATGTATGGTTCGTGTGAAATGAATGTTTATATAATTCTTGCTAACAACCTAGGTCTATCCCTTATGATAAATAGCTACCAAAGTTATCAAAACTAGATAAAAAGCAAAAAATTACCCATGCATTGAAATTGAAAATTCACGAGTTTTAGACCGCTCCAAGAAAGCGTTAAGGAAGCTTGGTTTAAATTGTGGTCTCATTTATTGTCTCCCCTAAAATCAGTAAAATTTTGAAAAATGGACATAACTAGTTTTGATTCTAAACTACTCAAGCTTTCCATACCCATACTACCTAGTTTATAACCTTAATAAAATATTTAAATTTAAATTATTTACACACTTGTAAATGTAAAATAAGATGTAAAATAAATACAACCATTACATGTTTTATACTGATGTATTGTTACTCTGATGACTAAGAACGAATGAATCAATTGTGTATATCATAATAAAACGTTGTATTAACAAAATAAAAAAATAGTATGTAATGAATGATCAAAAAAACTTCAAATTCACTTTTAAAAAAATGAATCTAAAATAAATTTTAAAAATTTACTCGGTATATAGTCAATGATAAAGCATAAATGTTGAATTAGCTAAATAACAAACAAATAAATATTGCCTTAATTATAATATTATTGGTAAATATTTTTTTGTTTATTTATTTAGTCAGGTGAAAATCTTTTTTTTTTTTATTGAATAGTTGAAGTATGTATTATTTACTTTCATTTTTTCCGACATTGCGTAGTTTGGTATAGCGATTCAAGACATAATTTATTTATTATGTTATCTAATTTCAGATTACTGTTATGATATATTTCCAGCTTTTATTATATATGTTATTGTAATGAGATTTAATTAAATTTTCTAATAAAATAATAAACCATATGCTAACTCATGTAAATTTAAATTGATGCAGTTTACATGTAGGCATCCGATTAAAAAACACTCTCATTAACATAGATCAGAGATATGACATTACTAATGGTTAAAAAAATAAAATAAATTCTAGTTCTAAGTATTAAAATTCTGTTTTTTAGTCGAACAAGATGTTGCTTGTCACTGGTAAGCTACCGTTTCCAGATTCTGACTTTTAATTTTTTTCTTTCATGTTTTAGAAATGTTTACCAGAAGGTTCCATGACTATGGCCTGCCACTAGACATATTTACTTTTTTTTTTTTTTTACAAGAACACGACTTGTAACCAAACTACCAAGATGTCCCATCGAAAAGGTTTCAAGTGGTCGCTGCGGAAGCTCAGCCACGGCAATGGTAGAACAAGGCTTTCTGTACTTTACGTCTCCACTTTGACGACTGAAGTGGACTTTTACTGCATCTACTTGTAGTTGTGGACTTCTACATCTAACGGCTTGTACTATGAAGAACTGAAAACATAATGGGCAAAAGTTAGTCGTTTCTGATGCTTGGGAAGCTGGTAATAGAACTTCCAATTTAGAGTATACCTCATATCGTCATTTGTTATTTTTTTGTTTTTATATTTATGAATAAAGTTAAATATTTGTCATTATTGTTGGACAAACCAAGGAAACACAGAGTTATTTTTATTATTCACTGACAGGCAAATAATTCCACCCAATTGATTTTTTAATTATCTCGGCTAAAAATTTAATTCCTTTTTTAGGTAATTACGTCACCATATAGTTTAACACGGGAACATGTAACTGATATATATATATATACACACGGGAACATGCACAACTAATATATATATATATAGTACCTTATTGTTCCAAATTTAATAATATATATATATATATATATATATACATACACATGCACATTATATATATATATACACACAATCACATTAGGCCTATGTCTCGTCGAATGCAAGACCTAATGACAAATATGTACATCAAGTAAATGGAATGATAACGATTACAAAGACTTGTAACAACTTGAAAAGAACTAATCATCAGTAGCACTTCAATAAAATTTTACACTAGAAGATAGGCCATCTTCTTTTCTGACGCCTCGGAGGATTATCGGGAATGGAGTGGGAATCATGTGGAGAAACTAATGGATTTGAGTGGTTATGGAGCTTACTATGAAAGGATAGGTATCTGGTTTGGGCTAACTCAGCAACATATGGAACATTAAGGTCTTTATTGGTAAGCTTATTGGTGACAAAGTAAGGGGCATTTTGGATTTTTCGAAGGATTTTGGATTGTAACGATCAGATTGGATGGTTTAGTAGAGCCCCAAAGCTCAACTCCGTGCGTCCAAATAGGTATAATAACAGCCATGCAAATAAGTCATTTGTAATGAATTGGGAGGTTTGATCGTTTGTCTAGTAAATGTTGAAGTAGTCTTTTGAAGCAGTTTCTTGTCCCTTTAGTCTTGTATGTGGATTCCAAGTAAGACGTTTGTCCATGTGGAGTCCTAGGTAGTAGATCTGTTCGACAGGGATCAGTGGAATATCATTGAAGGATACTGTTTGACAGGAATGCAAATCTAAAATTGGTTAAAAAACATTTTTAAATATTGCTGTATTTTATTTAATTAATATTTTTAATCATCCTAATGCTTTTTATATGTCTTGGTTTCACTGGTTGTCAAATTTTATTTGACAGGTGTGAATAAATATACAAAGTCAAGAAGAAAAAAAAAAAAAAAAAAAAAAGTATAAGTTACATAAACACTTAAATAAATTTAAAAAAATGAAACTTTAAAAACTAATTGGGTGGTGACATTTTTTGCCTGTCAGTGTATATTTCAGATAAAATGAAATAAAAGATAATAAAAATCTAAATGCTGTATTTAATAGTAATGCGTGCTTTTGATAATTTTTATGTTTAATTTTAATGATAATTCGATTAGACTTTATTTGACGTTTCTTTCACTATTTCAAAAATTTGATTTAAATTTATTAATATATTTGCTAATTGAGTCATATATAATCAGATCCTAAATCACTGACTACATTAACTGGCAGATGAATTTATTTGATATTGGTTAATAGTTGTTTTATAGTTATATTTGATAAGAGTTGTTTTTATTTACTTATAGCATTGAAATAACTGCGGAAATTCCCAGAAACTTTATTTAAATTAGTATTTTCTTTTTCTTTCTTTTTTTTTTTTAATTTTTTACAGTAATTAATCAATAACAATTCGTTTGGGATCTTTAATGTGTAGACCAATATTCAATTAATTTTAACTTAAAGGATTTTTTAAGAGCTTCTTAAATAATTCAGAAATATTTCAATAAATCTAATAATAATAATTATTCTAATAATTACCGTAGAAATATGAGTCAAAAATTTTGATATGATGAGTGATTTTTACCATTTGGAAATAAAAAATAAAAAAATCTTTTTTTTAATTTTGCCTTCTTTTTCACTGACCAATCATGGTTTTCACAAACTGTAATATTTAGCAACAGACAAAAGCTCATTTCTTCTATTATATTAATTCTGTGTGACATTAATCGCGAGTTATACTTTAAAATTGAACACGAATCTTTGTTATTTTAACCCTTGTCACTTTTTTTTTTCTTTTCTACAAATTGAATATTTATAGTTTTAATAATCTACTATTTGATTATTTAATACAGGATAATAAGGAAAATACAGGATGCATATTTTATTTAAATATCTGCTCGGAATAAGAAATATATCCCCATCTAACCGGAACTCTTCAAAGATAAGTTTATCGTAGTTTAACGTTGCGGATAGTATCAGTTCGTTAGCGTCTATCTATGATTCCCCCCATTTTCTTTTATCAGTTTTTTTCAAGTAATGGCTTATATCACCCACCTTGTTTATTTTCCATTTTTATCACCTTTTTGTTTTGCTTAAGTGGGAACGACAATCACAGAGGTACTGTTTTGCAATTGCCCATAACCACCTAGTATCAAGAGCATTACCTAAATTGAAATTAGTTTCATCCAATCAGAGGATGCCATTAAGATAACAATAATAACTGATTATAAACTCAAAATTTATTTTTCAATACTTTTGATTTTTAAGATACTGATTGGGGTGGAACCTCCCTACATGTTTATATCTCAGACTAAATAATATATTTTAAAATTATATTTAAAAAATATATATTCATGTTTTTGATTCCTTTATAAAATGAATTTTATTTTTTATTATTATTTATTTTTAATACTCATAAAATACATTGTTTATTTCAAAAATCAAATACTTTCCTCTGGTTAACATTCAATATTAAACATTATTAACCTTTAATTTTAAAGAGGAAAAATGTATATTATTAGAATATTATTATATCTAATTGATTATCAAATACGCTGAAGTCAAAATAAATTCAATATATCAATATTTTTGTGAACATAAAAATTAAAACTAAGAAGTCGTGTAAAATTCCATTGCACAGAAAAAATTACTAGAAATAATAAGTTATTATATATTTTATATTTGCTAAATATAGTTAGGAATTGTGAATTAATCGTTAAAATATTGTTAAATTAAAAAAAAAAAAAAAAAAAAAAAAAAAAAAAAAACAAAAAAAAACAGGAAAAAAAACTATTTTCCTATATCCCATTTATTACAGTCTATATAAATATTTATGAATTTAATTTGTTTTAAATATACAATTATACATCTAATCGATCAAAACAAAAAGTATGTACATACTAAATACATAACATAATTTCGACTGTGGATTAGGAAATCCATGACCAAATTTAATATAAATATTTATTTATAATAATAATTTTATTCAGTGATCATTTACGAATCGATTTTTTCAGGTTTTTGATTCCAGATTAAATTAAGAAATAATGTAAATAAATTAGACAGCTAAAATTGAAGGGATTGGTGAATGAAGGAGTTATGTAGCAAAAGACGATTTAAAGTAATTTATGTTCAAAGTATTTTTTTACGTTTTCCTTTAGCAGGAAAAAGTTACATAGACCTTTCATCTACTTCATATCTCCTTTTCTAGTTGTTTTTGAATATTCAGATTTTGCTACTAATTAAATTTTTATTAGATTGGACATATAATGTTAATTTAAATTCCGCACATAAATTATTCACCCAATGAATTAGATTGTATTTGAAAAAAAAAGCTTCTTCAAATCGCCATTACTTTGTCAGACTCTACGTAAATTCAATTTGATTGGAACCGCTGGAAAAGGCATTTTTTTTCTTTTTTATGCATATAAATCCCAAATGCAATGAACAAAAAGGGAAGAAAATAACCTATTTGAAAATTCGAAAAATCCGAAGTACATTTTGACTTTTAATTTCAGTTTGAAACCAAATAGGAAGATGTATCCAAGTGTATTACCACCCTATATTTTAGGGGAAAATGTGAAATTGATGCGTTTCACCGTCCAACCGTGATTCAAGTTTTTGTCGATTTGAAAAAAAAATTGCATACTATTTTTTATTTAGATGAAATTTCGTATTTACGGGTTCTTTTGATTGCTGAATTTGAAACCGATTTCGGTTTTGGCGATAAAAATAAGTAAAATATATCAGTTAAGAACCTACTTTTAGAATATATATACATATATATTAATCTCCAATTTTCAACAGAAGACCTATTGTTTTTAAACTAAAAATCTAGATTAATTAATTTACGGTTAGTTCTCATAGCAAATTTTAAGAAAAATTTAATATATGATGTGTTACATACTATGTCAACAACTGTTGCGGAGTATCTTTAGTAACGCTGTATGCATTATTCAACATCAACATAAAACTGTTAGAAGACACTGATGAATCTTGAGCAAGATTAATCTAGCAGCAAGAAGGGTTGAGTGATGGCTTCATCAAGTCTTAAGAAGCTAATACAACGTTGGTGGTTAGCGAGACTCACTGAGATATATCCACTGAGCGACGTTTAATTGTTTCGCCCTAATAATGTAAGTTAATTTATTGGCACTTCATATCATGGGGAGGATTTATTGCTAAGATTTCAATGCTGAGCAGTCATACTTACTAGTGAATCCGAATTGATAATGATAGAAGTAATAGTTAATATGTTTATGAGTAATAAAAGTGGCTAAGTATAATTGATAAAAAGTTCTTCATTAGATTTTATGAATAATAAAAGTATTAATAAATATGGGAAGTGGCAACGCAACTGTGCGTATGCAGTATAGTTTTATCATTATTCTGAGGATCATAGTAAAAAAAATAAAATTAAAATTAAAGAACCTTACTTATGTAAACAAGAAAATAGATAGTTTTTGACTATGAAAATTTATAAACTTAAAAATTCCACCTAATGTATTTTTTATTTTCATCTTCTCACTTAAAAAAATAATTATATAAAGTAGGGCATTATTTAGAAATATTACCAAACAATTTTAAATTTTAAAAAATTTTAATTAGTAATTATTTACAGTTAATTTAAAACTTCGTAACTTAATTGTCTTTTTAAATACTGCTTGCATTTAATTAATATTTTTAATAATCCTAATGAGTTTTATGTGCTCTGGGTAAAGTGTATGGTGACGCAAACACCTAAAAAATGAATGAAACTCTTAACCGAGTAATTGAAAAAAACTATTGGGTAGAAGTTTTTGCTTGTAATTTTCATTTATTTTTTTTTATTACGCTTTTAATGTTATTCTTTTTTTTTAATTATTTTTTTAAATTATTTTTATGTTTAAATTGAAAATATTATAAAAGATATAATTCTATTTAAATTGTTTTTATTACAAATAGGCGTAGCTTTACTTATTTATTATTATTATTACGGTAGTTATACCGCTATTTTATTATGGATTAAAACTATTTTAATTATAATTTGCATACCGAAAAATGTATAAACCGGCTTTCAACCTTATCAGCTTAAAATAATGGCTTCAACTTGGCAAATTATATTATCAGAAAATTAATAAATATTTTTAAAAATATTTTATTTATAATGCTTTTAATAATGTATTATATATATATATATATATATATATAATATATATATATATATATATATATATTTATATTATTTTTCTTTTTTTTTTCTTGACATTTTTATTTAAAATTTGAAGATATTATTGAAAATAGACTTATTTTTAAATATATATTTTTTATATCAAATACACCTTGCTTTCTTTTTTTATACTATTCACAATAACGACGAACTTTATTACCTCCAGAATTAAGTTATCATTCATTCAATTTACCTATATTAATATAATTAATTAATGAAGTTGATTCTTAGTTGTTTAAGTTACTTTTGACTTGTACATTTTACATAAAATCAATAAAGATTATTACTTTTTTTTTTTTAAATAGGCTACTCCATGAACGTGATACTCTAAGCAAAGAAAAAATCGGAAGTAAACGATGAGGTAATCAACGGCTCAGAACATTCTTTGCAAAAGAAAAAAAAAAAATCATTCCAAGAGAAGGATAATTCTCGAAAAACCCCTCCACCTCGACGTCGCACGTGAAGAGCATCTGAACCGACGCTGTATCCTTGAAGCATGCATACGTAATGCGCTCATCAGAGCTTTGCCTCGGAAGGCATACAATTTTAAGAAGGAGGCGGGGAAATGGAAGCGGGAAAAAAGGAAAAGGGTCATTAGGGGGGAAAAGTTTTCCCTGTTAATTATAAAGTCCCTAGATAAGGGAGGGAAATGAAAAGGGGACATGCGCTGAATAAAACAGCACCGGGTAATCTTAGGGCTCGATCTTAGCTCAGTCATCTCCACCGTCGAGATTACGGCCTCTTGTAATTACCCTTCGCCTTACACAGCCTGCTTTTATTCCAGCTCCAGGCTTCCAGCTCCAGAGGGCAAACCCTTCTATATAAGAACTGATAAGGCCCTACTGATTAGGACCGAGTGAGAAGAAGCTTTTGAAAAGGTTTAAAATGGAAAAAGTGGTTGCACTTTCTGTCCCCTGCTCAGATTTTTTTTACTGTTCAGAGAGTAACAAACTGAAATCTATGGTTAAATGTATTAAGTATTGTTCAAATATCATCATATAGTCAGTTTCAAACATTACAAGACCATATAGAATATCTATGGATTAGAATAGCAAGAATACTTTATTCCGGGACTATGTCCCTTCAGAAAAACATTGCATTAGAGATAGTTAAATCTGGCCTAGATATTTTTAAAATACGACAAGATAAATATATGTAAATACAGATTTACATAATAAGGTAACAGAAAGGGTACTAAAATCGAATTCTCGGGCTAAAAAATTGTATGCCACATTTTGCGGTGTAAAAGCTAAAAATATTCAAGTAAAGTACGTTCAATATATTTTACTTTTAAAAAAGCTACAACGGATTCCAACTTAGCATTAAAAAGAATCCTTAAATACGAAATTTCAACCAAATAGAAAAAAAAAATTTTAACCTTTAAAATTTGCCTCACGATTACACAGTTAAACGTATCAAGTTCATATTTTTAACCAAAATGTAGGGTGTTGATACACATGAAATGTGTTTGGTTTTGAGTTAAAATGCATTTCGGATTTTCCAAATTTTCAAATAGGTTATTTCCTTCCCTTTATGTTTATCGTATTTTTCCGGCGATACCAATGATGTTGAATTGCGTAGAGTGTAACAATGTAATGACAATTTAAAGAACAGTTAACAATAATCGGTTTAAAAATTTCAACCCCCTAGATTGAAATAGAAGGTAGTTTGCTTGAACATCATATCAATTTTTTTTTTTAAATTTAATAAACATAAACCTAAACTAAAATCTATAGATGTATTTTTCCTTGAGTTCCAACTAAAAAATAAAATTTTTGTGTAATAATCATGTCTATATAATTTTTTAATCTCGAGATATAAAATAAATTAGTTTACTGCTATTTCATTTTTTTTTCTAGGATTTCTAGGCCCCAATAGTCGGAATTGCAAAATACGTGTCTTATATTTTTCGGCCTGGAACTTCCGAAAAAATGGCTAACAAGATTCGTGAGAGACAGTGTGTCCTCCCCTTGTTGATGTAAAGATGGAACGTTTTGAATTTCCGAGAAGAAACCTTACAAAGCCATTCATTATACGTTTCAATCTGTCCTAAACCATCTTGAGTTCATCATGTATCTCAAACCCATATTCAAATTGGAGTAAGATGAGGAAGGACACTAGGAATTTTCGTGTGGGTAAGGAGAGGAGGTGACGTGAGTAGTGGAATAATTTTAGGAAGCCATTTGACCGTCGGAAGATTTGTACAATATGGGATTTAAAGGAAACTTATCAATGCTTGAACCTAAATTTTTAATAGAGGAGTTAAATTATTACTTAAAAAAAATTAATAAAGTACCTAATAAACAACTAAATTATCAGTATTGCTATAAGTTACTAAAATTAAATTAAGATAACCAAGGTATTTCAATTAACCTTTTCTTTTTTTTTTTCTGTTATCGTAGTATTATTTATGAATATATTTATAAGGAGCAAAGAACCTCATGACCGTCAGATTATGTCACCATGCAGTCAGTATGAAACATCTCTTACTGCATTATTTGTAAATACACAAATATTTCATTCATTATTTATTTATACAATGTTATCAGCAGCAATAGATTATTTATAATATTTATAGCGATTAACATGCCATCAATTTTTTAATTCCCTATTCGTTTGTTATTTATCGGCCGCGTTTTTTAAATAACTTTACGTTATTGTTTCTAATATATTACTTTGGCTTTCATACTACATATACATATATGTATGTGTATATATATATATATATATATATATATATATATATATATATATATATATATATATATATATATTCATAAATGTTATCAATTCAAATTCATGTATATGAATTTATATCAATGACAATAAAACAAATTTACATGCTGTAATTCATTGTTATTGTTAGGTTTTAGAAATATATTCAAAACCATAATTAATAAATAAATAATAATAGGTAAATAAAATTATATAGAAAATGATCGAAAAGAATCAGTAGATTTTGGTTTGCGTTCAGTACCAAGGGGTCACTACCCTTGGAAGTAAAAACGAACCCCCTGCAACAAAAGCGGAAGTGTTTTAAAGACATATTATACTTGACTATACCTGGAAGTGTCCGCTAATCATCACCTGGAACCCGGAAAAGGTGTGTCCAGCACCATTCTGATTGGACGGCGTTCTGCGGGGGTGGAGTGCGAACGAACTGAACGGCGGAGGTGGACTGGAGACGGTGCAAGGGTGAAAGGGCTGTTACGTAAGGGCACAAAGGGACAAATATTGTTTGTTGGGGCTGGACTCAAAGGGTTGTTTATGGTGTTCAGGTAAAGGCCAAGGTACCAGTGAGAGTCTATTACCAGAGAGACCTTGTACCAGACAGGTAAGTGAACACTTTCACTAGTCTCACTCTAGTTTTCCTAGTTTCACCTGTTCTAGTTAAGATCCTAGGTTATAGTCAAATTAGAAAATATTATATGGACATAAATTATATAAAAGTCAGACCACATGTAATGAGCACCATTTAAAAGAGTTATATGTTGATGTTAGACGTTCTCACGGATAAAAAAAAAAATCTCAGATTTGTTCAAGTGTTTAGGGTTATATAAATTAGACCAAAGATTTCTCATGTTCATGACTAATCAACCCAACAAATTCCACATTAGCAAATCAACAGGTTTCACACCGATAATGCATAAAACCACACTTGCCAGTGTTCCGAGCTTCGTCGAAACTCGTTTCTTCATTATTTTTTAGGAATCCAATCATTAACAATAATGATTGATAATGATCTAAAATTTAAATTAAAAAAAAAATGGCACGTTAGGCATGAGGAATTACTATCTTTAAGCTCCTTCCTCTTCCGCTCAACCATCCACTGGGACTCTATTCCTGTTGATATCCGACAAGCGAAATCCCTGAAAACATTCAAATATCTCTATTTCCAATACCTTATTCTTACCCAAGATGACACTTGCTATCTATCTACGTACTCAGTTAAAATATATGTTCTTGCATTTATAAAATCAGATTCATACACAGTTCTTCTAAGTTTAAGATTCCAGTAGTTTCTGTAAACTGTATTCAGTGTGTAAAAACAAAAAAAATTAAATAATACATAAATAGAAAAGTAATAAAACTTAAAGATGACATTTAATATTTCTAAGTAGTTTTAATAATTTAAATGCCGAAGTATTAATAAGAATAACGATTTATTTAACCCAATAGTTTATTATACAAATATATATAATTAATATATTACCAATGTTTACTTCAACGACCATCCATTCGTTATGTCACGATTCCAATGCGAGTGCTTATTTTCATAATTATACACTTTTCCTTATGATTTATTTTTGCAAATTGCTGCTTGGTTTACAGTTAGAATAAGGAATGTTTAGAGATGGGAATGATTTAGTGAAGAAAATTTGCGGTTCTGCACAAATTGTTCCGTTTAATGATGGACGAAAGGGGTTGTCATTAGTGTTCCTAAGTCATTAGGAGTTATAAGAGCGTGTAAGCCTAAGTGTATTATACGGGCGCGTATAAGCGAGAGTAATTTAGGGGTGCTTTCGTAATGAGGGAGGTTTGTAGATATATACAGCAAATGGCTGAGATATGGAGCCACTTCTTCGCTGATAAACCAAGTGGTTGGAAGTTATTTATAACTCGTGTTTCCAGGTTCCAAGGCCCTCCCGGATGTTTGATCTTAACGAGAGATGAGAAATCACTGCAGTACCAAAACATTCAGAAAATATAATATCTGTAAATACTTAGACACAAATATCTAAATTTCTTGAATACATAATAAGAAGAACCTAGAAAGAAACTCAGAAATAAAATTTTATATTTTACTTATCATGTCTAAAATTATAATTATATTATTACATAATATAATATGATTTTAAGAAATGAATATTGCTAAATAATACCAATTTGTTAAATATAAAAATCCGATTTACAATAAGCATTTGGTAAATAAATTAAATTTTAATTCGGCGAATGGTAATTTTGACCGCATAAAAAATTATTTCAATTTTTCTATGTATATTCCAACTTATTAAACATTTATAAGTACATATATACTGTTATTTTATCGTCTCATCGAACTGCTTTTTTCCTGAATTCTTTTATTATTCCTGTTCAGGAATTTTTATCCCCATCTGTTCGTGAAGCTTCCTTATTGACTACATTTAAATTCCATTTCTTCATCTTCCCTATCTTCATAAAATGTGTACGTGCATATATCTGTGTATAAAAGAACTGTTTATACACATTTACATCTGTTAGTTTCATTTTAATTTCTGTAATTTATATTTTTAAATCTGTTGTTCTACAATTTACATATTTTTATTTAATGCAACCATACGATGTTTTATCAACTATTTCTATCATTCATTCCTTGTGTTATTAGAAATTGAAGGCAATTAATGAAAGTACTAAATTTCATCTTATTTAATATAATCTTTTCAATAAAAAAAAAAATTACAAAATCGGAAAGTATATTTAGAAAAATGAGCATAAAAATTATTTTAGAATTGCAAATACAAATAAAATTGTGAATAATTAGGGCTTTTTTTTATGTATTTGATAAATAATAAATATAGTATATAGTTATATTGTAGAGATTTTATAACAAAGAATAAAATTGAACGATTAGTTTAAATAAGTATATTTTTAAACTAATATTATTATTATTATTATTTAATATAAATATATTTAATATCTAACTGGATAGTGTTATTTTGTTGTATTGGAACAAAAAATCAGTTAAATTAAACCAATTTACTGACGATTATACTATTATTTTTTTGAAATTATCTTTATAAATGGGAAATCTGTCCATATTAAATTTCTAAATCAGTTAAAATAGGGCTCACATAAACTATTTTAATAGTTTTAAACAATGACAAGACAAAAGTGAAATCAATAGTAATTTTTTTAAAATCTGTAAATATAATGAGAAAAATATAGAATTTTGTTTTGTTATGTTTTTATGTATTTATTTGTTAAAGTTTTTATTTTTATTTTTTTTTTGTTAATTTAAATAAAAATTAATAATAGGCGTTGATGACCTTTCAGTTTTACACATTAAAACCCAAACAGACAACAATTATTGGAAATAAATTTTAAAATAAATATTTAATTAGATCAAAAATGCGAAATACATAAAATCCATGATCCAGACATTAACCAGAAACTCAACGTATAATGCAGACAAAAGGCAAATGCGTTTCTCCATATTTGTATTTAATAATAATAATATTCATTATATATTTGTATCCATATTTTATTTATTTTTTTAAAATGCAGTTGAATAAACTACAGGTAGCGATTCGATTTTTATGTGAAATATTTATACTTAATTTAACAATTTCCGTAACTCTACATAAACTATCAATATCTACCAATGATTTCATTTCTTGCTGTTCATAATTTATAAACGAAATAAAAAAATAGAAATCGATTTTACATATATACTAATATTACATAGTAAGTTATACAGAAATGGATTTCAATAAATAATTGAAGAATCATATCGTTATTATAAAATAATTGAATTTAGCAGATTATACTGTTAAAAGGAATAGAATAATGTAGGTAAAAAAAAAAGTACAAAACTGAAAGACTAAGCTCTACAGGTAGTTCTCAGAGTGGCCAGTAGATGGCGCTCAGAGTACTGAAGACTGTGTCGGCAAGAAAACTCATAAAACCTGACTTATGGCTATTTTATCGTTTTAGTGTCAGCTTCACACAGCCTTTATAATTTCTTTTAACCACTTACATCGCAATAAAATTTATAATGTTTGTTTACATGTGTTTCTTTATTTTGTTTTCCGATAATATCCCTCAGAATGTTGATAGCTTTACCATTTCATTCAAAGAAATTATTATAATAACGTCTGATAATTAAATGCCATGTAATCTTAAATCTTATTGAATTTTTTTTTCTTTTATCATGAAATAAAGGAAATGGTAAAATGATTTAATTTTAACATGTAAAAAAAAAAAAAAATATATAGGAAAAATATACTTTGTCTATTTTATCACTTAAAGTGTTTAATAAATTTGAGGTAACCTATATCCTAGAGGCATTATTTTTTTTTTTAACACTAAAAACCAGTACGCCAGTTTAAAAGTGAATGGCCCATGAGGAAAATCCGCGGATTTTTTTTTTTTTTTTACCCTTTGGCAAGATAAATTTTAAAGGGAAAAAAATGTTTTCCCAGTAAAATGTCTTTAAAATAAATCAAATAAGAGATTGATATAAAAAATAATTACCAAAATTTATTTATTTATTTTTTAAATTAAAAATTGGTATCTTCCTGAGATACTAAACCAAGATTGATGTTCTCAATCACTCAGAGTACAACAGTGATAATGAAACATTGGTAAGGAACCTACATATACGTCAGAAATTTGTGATTTTGGACATTAAAGAGGGAAGAATAAAAATAGACCATTGAAATTTATTAAATTGAACACCCATTTGAATTGGTGTGATTGGATAAGATATGGTGGAAACTCCTTTTTCCTTAGGTGAAATTTGCTTTATTGTTTTTTATTTGTTAAATTTATTTTCAAGTATTTCATTTATTTTGCTGCATAAAACCAAATACGGAAACATTAATATCTATATTATATATAAGTAAAAAGTGTTTACGTCCCTATATACTTTTCCCGGAGAACGTGTGATGTATTAGAATTATTTAAAATATTAAAAAATAAAATCAAGCAGTATTTAAAGAAAATTGATGTTAAAGTTAATTAAAGTTTTTATTTTAAAATGAATAGAATGGAACTTTTAATCGAGAAAATGAAATCAATTAGGTGGATTTTTTTCTTGTATGTGTATTTTTGAATAACTAAGTATTTTAAATTAGGCTTGATGAATTAATTGCCACTTCTATTGGGATTATTTTATTAGAATACTAGTTTCGAGTGCTAAACATTTATCTTCAGTTTATGCTATACAAAGATGAATGTTTAGGATTCGAAACTAGTTTTCTAATGAAATAATCTCAATAGAAGTGGCAATTAATTCATCAATCCTAATTGTATTGATCCTTCTATACCATCATGCGTAAGTGAAGTATTTTAAAATTTCATTTCAAAAACTAATTCTATGCCTACTTTAACTCTGAAAAGAAGATGAACACCTGACGTTCTAAAACAAAACTTTTATTGAAGTGGTACCTGTAGGCAGTTTATTTGAAAGCCATGGACTTTTCATAAGTTTTTTAAAATTTAATTAATATATTTTTATGTGGTTGTAAATATTAATATTTATTTCCAAAAAATTGTTTGTATAAAGTTGTAAGAAAATAATTGTATGTATATACCATACATACGTATAAGGATTATCTAATTTGATTTAATTGATTACTAAAATCATATAGAAAATAATTAATGAACTTATTCATATTTATATATATTTTATTAGAGTTTGTTGTAGAAACTGTGCAATATGGAAAAAAAAATGAGCTGGTGTAGATATAATCTGATATTTTTCGCATTGACTATTTATGTCTTAAAAAAAAAAAAGTAGCGACATTTTAGCATAAGAGGTACCATTTCATTAGCGAAACATCCCCGCAAAACAAACCGGCGGGGTAATCCAAACAGCATTACGATAATTTTATAATTTCTATTCGGCTGTAGATAAATTATTTATCCCTCCTTTACCTGCTACACCCGCTCCTTTTAATATAAATTGAAATTGCAAATTTATGTAATAATATTCAAGAAAACGGCAAAGAGCCCACCGTTTTATTTTCGCAGCCTTCATGATGAGTCGGTTTGCCTAAGTGACCTTTCGTAATATAATGACATGCAGTGATCTAGTTTTTAAAAGGAGGCATTCTTCGTAGGCGTTGTTATCTCCGGGGGTGACATCTTATCTAGCCGGGTTGCGCTATCGCTAAATAAACCAATGCCATGAATATTGATAGCACCGAGGACTCAAATATTCGGTTATGTCGAGGTGAGAGGATCTGAATTGTTAATTAGCCATTTTTTGTTTCTTTGTGAAAAACAATAAGTATAATAATATATAATAATATATATATATATATATATATATATATTAAATAAATATTCGACAAATAAATGAGGAAATATTTTGGGACGTGGTGGAATCAGGAATATAGCTACCGTGCGTGTGCTGCACCATGTAGCAGTTCGTCATGGCTGGGTGAGTTAATGCTTGATCCCACGGCGACCACCCACCTGGACTCAATTAAGGCCTAGTAGTTTTAATTTATATGATATATGTACAAAACTAATTGAATATACTTACATATATACTGTGTATATATATATATATATATATATATATATAATATATATATATATATATATATATATATATATATATATACCAGGTATGCAAGTTTAAAATGTCGTTTATTTCTTAAAATATATACACAGTAATTTAAAAAAAAAGGAAATATATTTTATTCAAAGTACTGACCCTCGCTTTCTACACATTTTGTCCATCTCTCAGGCAATATATGGATACCATTCCAAAAGAATGCTTCATCTTTATTTGAAATCCATTCATCGAGCCATTTTCGTACGTTTTCGAAATTGTTGAAGTGTTGCTCCGCCAATGAGTGTCCCATCGATGAGAAGAGGTGATAATCAGAAGGCGCCAGGTCAGGTGAATACGGCGGGTGGGGTAGGAGTTCCCAACCAAGCGAAGAAATCGTTTCCTTAGTCAATCTGGCTGAATGTGCAGGAGCGTTATCATGCTGAAGAATGACTTTGGCGTGCCTGTGAGCCCATTCTGGGCGTTTTTCGATCAATGCGTGACTCAAATTGATCATTTGTTGTCGGTAGCGCTCGGTATTGACTGTTTCGCCGGGTTTGAGAAGCTCGTAGTAGACTACTCCCTTCTGATCCCACCACACACACAGCATTGCTTCTTCCCAAAACGATCCGGTCTTGCACTCGATGTGGATGGTTGTCCTGGCTTTACCCATGATTTTTTTCGTTTGGGATTCTGAAAATAAATCCATTTTTCATCGCCAGTTACAACTCGATGCAAAAAACCCTTTCTTTCGTGGCGTAAAAGCAGCATTTCACACACAGTTTTTCGTTTTTTTTTTCCATCTGTCGTTCGTCCAATTCATGTGGAACCCATTTTCCAACCTTTTGAATCTTTCCCATAGCTCTCAGGCGATCGGAAATGGCTTGCCTAGTGACATTCAACTGTTCTGCCATCATTTGTTGGGTTTGGGTATTGTCTTCGTCTATTGAGATTGCAATTCGAAGTCCTCAAACTTTTTTGGTCGATTTTCTCGTTTTTGATCAGTAACATCAAAATCACCACGTTTGAAACTTTGAAACCAACGTTCACATGTCCTGACGGTTGGAGCAACATCGCCATAAGTCTCAACAAGAATTCGATGACATTCAGATGCCTTTTTCTTTTGATTAAATAAGAAAATCATGACATGCCGCAAATGCTCTTTATTTGGCTTAAAATTAGACATTTTTAACACCAAAGAAAGGTATGATACGTCCACGTAAACGACTTAAAAACAACTGACTTTTGTAAACAAATGACTAACAAACAAAATAGCGTTTAGAGATAAGCAAATCTATTGGAATTAAAACGACATTTTAAACTTGCATACCTGGTATATATATATATATATATATATATATATATATATATATATATATATATATATATATATATATAATTTTTTTTTTTTTTTTTTTTTTTACTTTATCGGCTATATGTTTTATTTTTATTTTGAGTTTTTACTTATAATAATCCTTATTATAGTTCAAGAGGGATATGCTCCATCCAATGCAAAACTGTTAAATATCATATTAGTTAAATATTTCATAAAAACGTAATATTGTACAAAACTGTAGTCAGACCGATAATAACCTACTCATCACCTCTGGAGTCATACTTGTATATCAAATTACAGAAAACTGGAAGTTTTACGAAACTTCTGTATGAGAATTATAAACAACTATTTTTGTATAATTAGCAGAAAAATTGATGGTTTTAGTTGGGCAAGCGTAATAAGGGCCCCTGTTGACCAGTTTTTTTATTAAATTGGTTTTTCTTCTGTACTTACTCTGTTTTGCAACATTTCGAGACTTACTCCTTTTTTATAAAAAAATAAATACATGTCCTGAGTATGAAAAAAAGTTTATGTAGTCTATGGACTAGTCCTTGTAGTCACAATACACATTTTCCTAAATAAATTATTATTCTTCCTCATGTTATTTCTAGACAGACTTTTAGTAAAACTTCTTTGAAAATTTATCATTAAAAAATATTTGTATACATAAATGGGATTATTTTTTAGAGGATTGAGGAACAAAACAATAAAGTATTGAACTACGTAGTAGTATCAAAATATTACTGACTCTGTTTTTTTTAGTAGGTAACTTTAAAATTCAAAACAAATATCAATCTAAAAACTTTTTTTATATAATTTAAAAACATTTATTAGTTAAGTTTAACAAACAAAAAAATGAAATATAATTTAAAAAATATACTAGCCAATTGTAATTACGATCACAATAACACGTAACTTTTCTAAACAGCTAATAGTGTTTCTTCCACCTCGTTTATGCCTCCTAAATTTTACAAATAATATGCATAATATGACAGCCATATTGTGAGGTACTCCCTTTTGGTACTGTGATAGGCATGGTTTTACCCCTTTTTGCAACAGTACGTGATTTTTAATTGTAAATTTGAACAGCCTCTGTCAGTCTTCTGCATGGCAAGGAGCTGGATCGAACGGAATATAAAACTCAATTCCCATTTTCGGTGGATTTGCTACGTTTTGCAATTAGGCGCCTCATTTAATGTTCAAGGGGATTTTCGATGTTCTCGCAAATTATTATTTGGAATTCTATCAGTAATGTTTCTATTATTACCTATTTCTTTACAGTTTAAATTAAATAAATAAAGATAGAGAGTCTTATGTGAGAACCTTGATTATTTACCCAAAAAATATAAGGAGGATTGAGAATATAATGCACTAATATTCTTGACAAATGTTAATTTTTTGTGATTTCGATAACGTTGCTCTATAATTTTCTTTAAAATATTTTTTTGGAAATGTTTCTACTTAATAAAGCGGTACCACAGATGTTACCTCTGATCCAAAGGACAAGATACATGACATGACACTGTGGCAGGGTGAGTAAGACTGTACAAGAATCATGGAAAGGCAGCTCAGCATGATTTGTTATTTAAATCAGTTTAGAATTTCGATTTGAAATCACGATTCTAGTCCTGAGCTTGCCTCGACACACGTCTTCGACGGAACAGAACCCCGATCGAGAAAGGAAAACGGCCAAAGAAGGAGCGAGAAAATCGTGATGCAGCCATTCTCCATTTGTTGGTCTCCATTTGTTCGTGACTACGGCACAACTGGCCGACAGAAAACTTTCCAATTCCAAACAGTCACAAACTGGATCTTTATCGCCAACCGATATAATGGTGCGTTGCCTGTTCTTGGGCATGAGGTTTGTGGCGAAGGAGCACGCATGGTATAAGACGAAAATGGATAAGAAATTCATTTTAGATTCAAGAATTTATTTTATATATGAATTAGCATTGCCGAGTTAGAATTATCTATTTATTTTAGAAAAAAAAACTCCTTATGTTTCATAAATAATCTTAATATTGTGTGCAAATTTCGAGAGCGAGGTATCTAAGTGATTAAGACCCTGAACTTACTAGTTCAGTCCGTCTATAGGGACAAATTTATTTAGCCAAGAACCTACTCAACTAAGTGGATACTCTAACTGAGGGTAAAACCTGGTAGTTGAGCGTTGATGCTGACTACATCGCCTCCTTGTATTACCGTTAGTCTTGGAACCATATTTCCTTATAGAGTACTAAAACCTAATACCAATCTCAAGTCTTACAGATTAGCAAGCTTACTTTTGCTTATTTTTAAATACCTTATTTATACTTTAAATTATTTAAGTAATTTTTCTTTCGATATCCTTATAAATGCTTCTTTGACAAAATGAAAGAAGTCCTTCAGCAAAATCTCATTTGAAAGAATCTCAAGTCAACTTTATGATTCGCGTAAGTAATAGTAATAATAAATTATAAAATAGTTAGTTATAATATTCATATGTATTTTACCTTACGTACGTAGTGGTATATTGCAGTAAATGAGCATTAGATTATTTATTTAAAATTACACAGTGAATCTAACGACAGGGTAGTACAGTCCACTACTTCTTACAAAATCCAACATAAGGGGGGGGTGGGGCTATTTTATCATTATTAGATAATCGAAGTTTTGTAAACTATCTTTATGTTTTTTTTCAGTACTAGTGCTTACAAAACGAAAATAAACTTTCTATAGTATCATGTGGCAGCACCTATTTTAAAGAATTAAAAGCATTCTATATACCTTACCCTTAACTGGGGGAAAAACCTGGCGGTTGAGCCTAGGTACTGACTACATCACCTCTTTTTATAACCGATAGGCTCGAAACAATACTTCCTTAAGGGTTGATGACATTAAGTAAATTTACTTGCTACTTGCCGGCAAGTTCACTATTTGAACTTAGGATACTAGCACAGTGTATTCGTGATCACTAGTAGACGTTAAATTATCTACGAGAAAAGTTTAAAGCCGCACTACATTATTCGTTACTCGTTGGCTGTATACTTCTTACAATTTTTTTTTCTATACATATTCTACTGATACCTGTTGAACACACCCACTATCAAGAGCTCCAACAAAAAAAACGTTTTACTTGGGATCAACATACAATAAAACGACGAGAAACTACCTGTCGTTTTCAACTTCAACATTTTCTAGTCAAACATTCAAAGTTTCATTTTATTACAAAATACCAATTTACTTGACAGGACATGTCATGAGCTTTGGGGCACCACTGAACTATATAATTTCATCTCGTATCCAATATTCCAATAATGCATGGACATTATGCAGCTTGTAAACTAGCCGTGTGTCACCATGGCTGCTAATAGACTAGCTTATCTTATTGTTATCTGGTTTCAATGTCTACAAAATGTCGACGGATATAGTCCGCGAGGGAATCGTTATTTTAACTCATGCTACCAAAAAGAAGTAAAAAAGAAAGGCAGTGATTGAGGCATGAAAAAGTGTAAAATCATGGATAGTAAATAATAGTTGTCTATATCATCTACATTCCATAACATAGGGTACTGCTGGTAGACCTGAATAATCCACACTATTATTTAAGTTCATAACATCATACCTCTTCATTTTTTAACCATAGATCACCCAGACAAATTTAGAAAAAATATAAACAATAGGTAATTCTTAGTCGATAGGTAGTTGACTAGTGACATAAATACAAGAAGTAAAGTTGAGAATAATGATTACTATTGCATGCCAATAAGATGTTAAGAACTACTCAATAGAAGCACTTCAATTTTAGTTCTACATTTGAATGTTTCCTGGCCATCTTCATTACCTAAGCCTCGGAGGATTATCGAGAATTGAATGTGAAGCAAGTTGGGATATTAGTGGATTGGAGTGGGTATGGAGTTTACCATGAAAGGATCGGTATCTGGTTTGGGCTAAAGCAGCAACATATGGAACCTTGAGATTTTTATGGATTTTGTTTGTGACAAAGCAAGGATTAAGGCTTTTTAGAAGGATTAAGGATTGTAAGGATTAGATACGGGAAGAATTAGGATGTTTAGTTAAGCCCCAAAACTCAACTCTGTATGTCCAAATTGATATAATTACAGTCATGTAAATAAGCCTTTTTTAATTTATTGAAAGCTTTCGGTCAAGTAAACGTTGGTGTAGTTGAGTGGATGTATGTGAATTGTAAACTTATACCTACTTGAAAAAGTTAAAGCAATTTTTTTTCTTTCTTTATTCTTATAAATATTTCTCCGACGAACCGGATAGTAAGCAATTCAATGCCGAGGCCAGACATATTCATATGAAAAATTTATCCAGTCACCCTCAACCAAAATAAACGGAGTTCTTGTGGAAGGAATCTCGCAATGGGGAGCCCCTCTCAGGTAAATTGCCGCAGAGCGATCGGCTCATATTTCGTTGCACCCCACACAACCACCACTACACCGCCTCCACTACACAGCCACCCCCACATCCAATATTCAGGGCTGGCTGATGGATGGCGTCTAGGGGTAGGACCTCTTCTATATTATACACCATCTTGAGGATCTCTGCACGCAACGGTGTGTATCAACAGGCTTGCAAGTAATTGTCATTAAATGATTCCAATCATTTAATAACATTACTTATAAATCTAAAAATACATTGTATATTCTTGATGATTTCTAAAGAATTTTGTTTTTTATCTGTATATTTATAAATAATTACAAAAGGCACTGCTCAACTAGGATTAAATCTTTTTAATTTTCTACTCATGTCTTCTTCAATACATCCGTTTAATGGCAAAATAAAATCTTACAGACAAATTACAATGTCTGATAAATTTTCTTAGTAAAATTTTTAAATAGGACAAGGTCCCTGGGCTATCTTCTTTTCAGACGCCTCGCAGGATTAAGAGGCAATGAGTGTGAGGCAGGTTGGGAGACTACTGGCTTTGAATGGTTATGGAGTTTACAATGGAAGGTTAGATATCTGGTTTAAGCTAAATCAGAAATGTATGTGACATTAAGATCTTTTTGAATACGTTTGTTGGTGACAAAGTGAGAAGCATAGAGAATTTTTTGAAGAATTGGACACATTCTTTGGACACATTACATTTTTTGGAATTGGGTGAATTTAAAGGCTTAGTAGAGCCCTGAAGCTGAACTCCGTATATCTAAATGGGTCTGATTACATTCATGAAAATCAGTCTTTTGTAATTTATAGGGAGCTTTGAACGCCTGTTTACTAAAAGTTTGAGTAGTCGGAAACTAATTGCAATTTCTTGTCTTTTAAGTCTGCTAGGAGATTTACAAATACATCTTCTATCCAAATGGGATGCATTTACTTAGGTATTATTGTCTTGTTGCGAACATTTCAGAGAGCAACTCACGTAGCTTATAAATTTGATTTTTATAAATACATAAGGTGGAAATTAAAATTAAAAACTAACTTCGAGTTAATATACAAAAACATTTTATACTCATGTATTATTACTTAATTTCGAAACACGATTTTATTGTTGAGTGCTAACATGCTACGAATTTCTCTTCATATCTGTATGTACTAATATAATAAATATAATTCATATATCTACTTCTCTTAAATCTTATGCAATAATTAAATATTATTGGAAAGACAAATATTTCATCAATTTCTTAAAAATATTACAAATCAATTGCTAGAAATAACCTAATAAAAATATAATTATTTTTTTCTGTTTATCAGCTCACCCCAATTCATCGCCTATTATCCCCATGAAAAGTAAATTTTTAATAAAAAATTCAATATAACAAATAGAGAAATAATATAAAGATATATTATTTATTTGATATAGTAATAAAATTAATTAATACTCAATGCTTTTTATTTGAATAACTGGAGATTTCATTTAGTGTTGATTTTCGTGTTTAATTGAGAAAGAAATTAGTCCTTAATTTGTTAATTTAAAAAAATCTGTTCTTTTAATATTAGTATTATTTTAATAATAATAAATTTATTTTTTGAGTAAATAAAAAAAAAGATGCATCAAGGATTTTCACACTTTTTAAACAACGCCCTGCATAAAACATTGCTCCGAGAATAAACAAAACAGAGCACCTATGGAATAATGCATGCCTCCTAGATATATTATTCATGCACCATAAGACGCCGGAGATGCAGAAGACATTTGACCCAGTTCGCCGCGGAGGGGGCTACGCCCCATGGGGCCCCATATCGGGCCGGGTCTTATCAGACTTGGCGGGGATTCAGGACTTGATGGCGGTGCTGGTAAACATGTTTTCGGCCCGATAGTCGACTCACCGCTCTATTACGGCGGAATATTTTCTTTCGCTGTTCTTATTTTTTTCCCCTCTCTTCCCCTTTCCTTATTCTCTTATTCATTTTATCTTATATAAAGCCTTCTGCATAATTCGAGTAAAATAGTTGTCTCTTCCCGACCGAGACTATTTCCTCTTGTGATAGTCCTGTAGATATTTCATGCTCCGTTTTAGGCGGAGCAATAGACAGAACAAATATTGTATGCGGGTAGCGTCTCTTATACCCGAATACTTCCAGTCTCAAGAATAATATTAACGAATACTCAACAAAATATTTTTATATTTTTATTTATAACACCAACCTAGAAAAATATGTGAATTAAGTTTAATGTAAAATACTCTATTTACCATTCAGATTTCAAAATTAGTTTCCATTCTTGCCACTCTCCCTCATACTTATAAGGCAAGGTACTTAATATAATGTTAACTAATTCACTTGTTTTATTTATAACAGGTGTCAAATTCAATTATAAATGAACTATTTAACGACGACCATATTGTGTCATACGTTTTTAATTTGGCATATTAGATAATTTCCCTTTCATAATAAGCTACATACCCACCCAAATCCATTGTTTTTTCAACTTGGTTCCATTTCTCGTTTACACTTCAAGGCATCAAAAACGAACACGGCCTTTCGGATCGATTTTCTTATATAAATATTACAGCTGCAAAATTTAAAAAAATTAATGAAAAAAAAGTTTCAAAAATTAATTTATAGACGATAGTACTTTGATTATATGCATTTAAATATTTACAGACGAAATAACAGTATCACAAGAAATACTATTTTAAGAACACGAAATAATCATTTTGATATTAATACATTTTATACAAATATGAGAAACATGATAATTCATTTATCATGATCATATATAAACACATCTAATTTAAGTAAGTGATCAAATACCTAAGATTCACTTTATATACATTAAGAATTCAAATATTTAGTTTCTTTATAATCAGTATATTCCTCTGATTATTCGATACATTATTATTACTTAAATTAACCGTTTTAAATAAATGATAATGTTTATTTATATCTGTTTAGTTATATTAAATTTGTCAAAATCCATTTCCCTTATGTTGCTAATTTGACGCAAAGAGGCTCAATACTCACTGGAATTAACTAGTCACAAAATTTACTTCTCCTATATAAGCTTAAAAATTATTATGACGTAGGGACCATGGGAAAACGGCATGGCATTGATATTTTTGAGTGTAGTTTCTCATTGCTACTAATTATTTTTTAGTTTCAATTAAATTGAATGTCATCAAATAATTAAAGCACCATCTTATAAACTTAAAGGCATCGGTCAACCACCATAAAAATTAACAAAAATGAATACTGATGAGATGGTAACAAGCCCTATTTTTATGGTGAATATTACTGCTCATTAAAATTATTAATTGCTGCCATTACTAATTTTGAAAGGAATAGTAACAGGGAATAGTGCCTACTTCCCTAAAGGGCTACAGGGGCTTCACAAATACTATAATTGGTCTTTAGAATATACGATGCGGGTGCCATGGCCGAAATTAGACCACTTGAGGTGCCCATCCTACCTTCTATATTTGGAATCCCCTTCAGCCTCCGAGGGAGACAAGTCGTATAACCTTAAGAAAATAATTTATATACTCCTATAAAAAAAAAATTAAGTATATTATTATATATTCAGAACCAAATTCAAGCATGATTAGCATAAAAATTAATCGTCATGCATCAATAAAATTAATTTGTGTAACTATAATGTTTAAATTAATTTATTTGTATGACTGACAAAGTTATTTATAATGTTTTATTTTTATATTAATACATACACATTTAGAAAAATTTTTTTTTTATTAATTTCCATATATTATTTGATAACAATTTCCGAATGACAAATTTATAATCCTCAGACATCTTTAATCTGTATATTATAAGGACAGAAAGAATAAGTATTTAGTAATGTATTCAATTTTAATAATATTGACATTCGATTTTCAAAAAATGAGAGTCATTTGGTTTTATTTTTTTAAAATAATTTTATTAAACATTTCTAGAATTTAAAAAAAAAAAAATTTAATCATACATATTTTTGTTGTTTTATGTAACATGTTTGTCTAATGGACTATCCTTCATGAAAATATATTTTTTCATTAATCAAAACTTAGATTTTCATTTATAAAACCATTACTATTTATTGTGAAACCACCATTTAATTTAATTTATTTTTTACCATTATCATAGTAATTTAAAAATAAGTCTGTATTTCTAAAGTTCATTATTTCACTATTTATAACTATAAAAATTGTAGATTGATTTTTTTGTTATCTTGAGAAAGTAAACATTATCAAATGGACTAAAACTTAATAGTAAAAAATGTAATAAATAAAGGAGTAACAATTCTCAATTAATTATTACTAGAATTAGGTACTTTTATATTTGGAATTAATAATTATAATTGATGATAAAAAATTAAAAGTTTAAATATCTTCAACATCATTTAATAATTTGATTTAAAATCAAATATTACGTTATATTCAATAGCTTCAAATTACTATAGAAAAAAATAACACTTTTCGATTAATAGCGTAAATTTGAAGAATAACGAAAAATATTAACTGGTTTATAATGTAGGTTATAACTGCTTATAATAACTTTAACTTTTTTTTCTCTTAAAACAACAACAATTTGTGAAAAAATGTAATCAAATTTAAAGAAATATTTATCAAAATATATCAAATTAAAACCCTTGCATAGTGTTAAACTTGTTTACCGAATTGTTTCAATTTATTAAATTAATTTACTAATCGCTCAACAACTTTTATAAAACTAAAATTTTCTATAATTGTTTTTTTATCATGGAAATGTCTTTTGGCTGGTTGTGTATACTTGGTAAAACAATTTGTTCACACTAAGCAATGTGTAACATTTTTTTTTCAATTACAAAAATGTAACATTATGACACGCTCTTTTTGTGTTACTCTTTTCGAAAATTTGCCGAAAGTTTTTTGGTCCGAAATTTAATGGAAAATATTTTTTGTTATATAATATTCGTCGCTAGGACCTAGTTGGTTTGGATGAAAAAAGTCATTTTTGAAACCCTTCACAATTTTAATTCTAAAACGTAAATTCCGAAAAAGCATTAAATTATAGTTGGAAAAATCCATGTTCTATGTTTTTTCAGTCGAGAAGAAATTGAGTTAACTGTGTACTATTAGACACAAAAACCTTATTCATCAAATATCTTTATTTATTAACATGAGCAATAATAATGGATTAATTAATTACTTCTTTTATTCCAACAGGAAGTGCATGGTTTTGTTTTTATTTATAGAATTGTTCAATTTATGTTTCGTCTTTCTAGGGTTGAAGTTGGATGTTAGCAATTCGGAAAAAAAAAATACAAACGTTGTTATTTTTTTAGTCATTTATATTATAGTCAGTATTAAAATAATGGAACTAAATATGAGTGGTTTATTTGTTTTTGTTTTAGATAAATTAAAAACGTAGCTTTAAGCGAATTTAATGAATGACTATGAATTTATTGAATTTGATGTGCTAGCATAAAATAAAAAATCATGCAAGTACGAAAGAAAAATAAAAGTTTAATTAGTTGTTAATTGCACTGATTTTAAAGCAACAACCTAAAAAAACTATTCGCTTGAGAGGAACGAGAAAGATTTAATATCGTTCATCATACGAATCAAAGGGCGATGAATAGTATAAGGTACCGATTCACTCGAAATCAAAGCAAATAAGAAAAGATGAAATAAAAGAAATGGCGGGCATTTCGTTCTATTTTAAAGAGAAGACGCTGACATAATTCAGTTTATAGCTGACAAAAAAAATTTACTGCCCATCCATCAAACCGTTTAGTGCTTTATCTCCTCCTCAATCTGAATGCTTTACACCTGTAACACCTAATAAAAGACATATAATTTAATCGCTGGGTAATTTACGACTTTGGAGCGTGAACCAGCCCTGGCCCAGTGCAACCGACCATTAACATTTATTGCACAGCCAATTGGATTTTATTACACTAATTTGGTGACAAGGGCGATAATATTTTTATTGTTTACTATTTACTGTTTAAAACGTTTTGTTTGTAATTATCTCTTTACGTATTCTTAGGACATTATATAGGTACGGAATTCAATGTTCAACTTCAGCTGCCCGAAAATATATAAGTGCATAGGCATGCTTAAAATTTATTACGAATTGAAATAAAATAACAGCAAGTATATGAAAAATAATAATCAGATAAATAGATAAATTTATACTATATTAACAAAAAAATAAATCTTATCGTAAACATAAATACCACTGAAAAATTTTATAGGATAACAATTAGGCTTTCAGGTCTGTAACAATTAAAAAAAAAAAAAAAAATTAGCGATAATATCAGTAATTGAATCATTAAAAATTGTTTTCATCTTTTGATTATGTTCCTTTAAGTTCATTTTTTAGTTTTTACAGAAGACATATCTATGACCTTCGCTTTTTTAATAACTTTACTTTTTAGGAGTTTTTTGTTTTTTATTTTTTGTTTAGGAGTTTTTTGTGCTGTTGGAAGGGATTTATGTACACACCATACTTAAAAGTATACAATGTACATGTAATTTTTAATTTTTGTTTTGATTATTATTTTTCATATAGTACATGTTTCGAAAGTTCAACATAAAAAATAAACAAGAAAAATAAAATAAAATGTAGAACAAGAAGTTATATAATATAAATAAATCAAAATTCAACAAAATCAAGCAACAAAGTTATCTTCCCCTTTTAGGAGTTTTTTTATTCATTTTTTTTAATTATTTTTTTTTAGTGTTTTCCTTCCAGCAGTAACCCTGTTGGAATGGATTTTATTCTTTTCTGTACACACCATACTTGTACAAAGTATACAATGTACATGTAAATATTATTTTTGATTTGATTATAATTTTACATGTGCTGAAAGGTATAAAAATAAACAAGAAAAATAAAATAAAATAAAACAAAGAACAAGAAGTTATATAACATAAATAATTTAAAATTCAATAAAAACAGCAACAAAGTTATGTAGAGAAAAGTTTATGAATATTTAGAGGTTTAGAGATATTTCATGAAATAGAAAAAATAGGAGTTATTTTATATAATAAAAATATTATTTTTTGTACGAATTTTGTTTAAGGATGTTAAAAAAAATATCCGTTGAGGAAATCTCTCTTAAGGCTACTTATTTGGAAAAATGTTTTTTTTTTGTTTTGTTTTTTTTTGTATAAAATCCTTCTTCTCATAAAGTCCCAAAGTACTTGCAGAAGTGTGATAGTATCAAATATAATTAATTTAAATATTAGTACATAAATATTTAATATTTATGTTAAGAATATGTACACCCCTAACGTTGTAAACAAAAAAAAATTAAAATTGTTTAAAAATTGAATAGATATTATAAGCTGCCTCACTCAATTGGGGTGGAATTACATGAAATAAAAACACATAAAATAAAAAATTAAGATATGATCATATCAGACATATATTACTACAATGAGCAAGGAAATCCCTTAACCAAGCCTTGTTCAAAGAGATTCAAAGCAGATTCTGATAGATTGATATAATAAACATAAAAACATTATATGAATAGTTCACTTTTATTTAAAATATTTCTTATAAATAAATACAATATTGTCTGCTTTCGTTCATTGGTGCACACTGCTTTGTTCATTTTTACTAATTAATCATTTTTGTTTTTATTTATTTAATGATTTACTTATTTTTGTTTTTTATTTGTTCGAATTTATGTTTTCACATATTTATGCGCATTTTTTTTTCATTAATACTGTTTATTTGAACATTTTTTTTTTATAACCTTCCAATAGTTCCTGCCACACATTTATAAACAACTTATTCGGTTTCAATATTTTGAACAGTGTTTGTATAATTGCACTGTTATCATCAAATCGTTAGCACTATTATATCGTTACAGTGAATAATTTTAAAACATTTTACCAAATTGGAGTCAATTTATATACCTAATGATTTAATTTCAACAATTGCAGATAATTTAATTTTTTAAAAATTAAATGTGAACATACATAATTTAGATTTTAACTTATACTAGTTAACTTTATTGTTATAACTAGAACCATTAATAAGCACTTATATTTTTAACTTTAGTTTAAAAAAAAACAAAAAACATTCTTTGAATTAATTTTGTTAATTATTTATGTTAAAAAAGTATCAATTTACTGAACTATTTAATGAAAAATGTGTAAAATTACGACTTAGCATTTAAAGTACAAACCAATAATTAAGTTTACTGCATGAGTAATGAGTTGTTGCGGTTTTATCATATTTTTTTTCAATTAGATGTACTACTAAATGCATCTCTAGAAGGATAATTAAACCAACGTTGCCGTGATAGTAAAATTTATATAATACATAAGGTTTATATGTATTATTTAATACATATTTATGTATATAATTTATAAGGCGTTAATTACATATAGGAAATAATTAGCATCACTATCGCTAAAGCGAGAGCATTCATTTTGTTAAACTAAATAATTAACGGTCCTAATTAACATTATCTTTTAAATATTCAAAAAGCAAAGTAGAACCCCCTTCGATAACCGACCCACCACTTATGAATAGCAGCCGGAAGCATAGGACAAAAAAATTAAAAAAAAAAAAAAAAAAAAAAAAAGAGTAAAAAAAGAAGGTAGAAACTAAAAAGGAGAAAGATAGCTGGAGAAGGTCTGGAAATGTCCTTGGAGGGCCTGGAGGTTCCAGCCAGGAGCAAAAGAGGGCAGCACCTGCATGGCTGGATACATCGCCTGTATGCTGGCGAACCTAGCGGAGTATCGCTCAACTATCTGGACTATAATAAATATAATTAATCCGATATTTCGTTTTAACTTGAAAAATAAGGGTTGTTTTTTTAAAAGGATGATGAAATCACAAGTACATACACATGTATATTCACAATCGTGGCCGAGTAAAAAATAACAAACATTTTGAGGGAAGAAAAAATGTAATGCCATTCCATAACAAATTTTTTAACCTAGAAAACCATTATTATTTCTAATATGTTTAAAAAAATAAACATTTTTAATCTATTAAACATACCTGTATATATTAAAAATTAATATAACCAGAGAAGTTCTTTATTAAAAAAATGTATACTTATATCAGAATCCGATCCGTATTATGCGTAATAATTATTGTAGTATTATTAAGGCCAGATTAAATTTTTATTTTTCAAAATAAACAAATATTTTCAACCTCAGTTAGATACATTTTCGTTAAACGAAATTAAAATTTAATTAATACACATACAGGCAAAAAATGAAATAAAATTACATGTAATTATTAGAATCAATTGCTATATTTATTCTAATGGCTTATCAAACAGTAAAAAGAAATATATGCCAATATGTTTGAAAATAAAATATTTTAATTAATAGTTTTTTATTTTTGTTTTTACTGTATTTGTAATATCAAAATTAAATTCTTAGGTAATTAATGTTATTTCGAAACATTTTCAAGTATTCATGGTATAATATACTAAATATTTTCATTATAAATCTTTTAAAATTAACTTTTCTTCATTTTTGCCGGATTTGACATGGTAGGTTAAAAGAAAATCGAAATATATATATTATTAAAATTACTTGAAAATACTTTTTTCATCTTTAAATGAAAAATGATAATTTTTTAATGAAATTTTGTAATTTTTTTCCTTTTTTCAAACAAGACATAAGAGTGTAATTAAGGCAAGATAAAATTTTTATTAATTAAAAAAATACTGTTATAAACTTAGATACTTCTTCATTAAAATAAATACAAAATTAATTAATATTGATCAAAAATAATTTTAAAAAAATACATGTATTTATTGGGAATTATGTTCATAACTTATTGTAATTGTATATCGATCATTAAAAAAAAAATCGATCAATAAAAAAAAAAAATTAAATCTTTAGGTTATTAATGTTATTTCGAAATTTTACTGATGAATCATAATAAACTAGCCTTAATAAATATTTTAATCATAATTTTTTTACAATTAACTTTTGTCGTTTTGCAATTATATTTTAAAGAAAAAAAGTTATAATTTTCATCCAATTCCACCTGGCAGGTTAAAAAAATTATATTTTTTAGAAGAAATAAAAAAGCGAAACGCGAAACTTACCTTTATAGAATACGTGAAATAATATATTTTTTTAGTTAAATCTTCAAGACATGTCAACAGTAAAGAAGAGAATATTTGTTTCGGAAAAATTTAAGTTACATTTTTTAAATCAAAGTAATGGCAGAATCAGGTTTGTGTGATTTGTTTGCCATAGTTTTAAACAAAACAATTTAGCACGGATTCGGGAGAATATTTTTTTAAAACATTCATTGAGTAATTATTATAAAACTGCCACAAATGTGGGCAATAAATAATATAGATGGCTTCATGATTACAATCACACAAGTAGAATATTTAAGTTGAGAGAGTCGATTTCAATATGGGTTTGACAGAAAATATTAGAGCATTTAAGACGACATGAATATTCAGAGAATCGATCTCATAGGTGAAAAATCTGTAAATTATTTTTAAATATGAAGGTTAAAAACGTAAAGGCTTTGTTTACAGCCAATTTCTGTGGTGGCAAGTCGAATGTGATAGGAAAAGGACTGTTACAATATTTCCTACCAACTTAAATGTACTTTCCTCCCCTCCCCTTGACATTTTAAAAGAATAAAGGTTAGTACCCAGAGAAGCGATTAAGGGTAATTTAAAGAAAGGAACCTCATCATAAAGAAAGTGTCGAAAAAAGTTCACCTTTCCTCCAAAAAATAAAACTTATAAAACCAGCAATATGGATTTGACAGATACAGATAAATATTGACGAGTTGAAATGTCAATTTTGAGAAATAATCGTAATAGAAGAATAAACTAAAGTTAAAAACAAATATTTATTTAAACTTTAAATCTTTAGGGATATGGTTAAAGTAATTTTTAAAAAAAAAATAAGATATAATTAAATTATGTATATACAATTTAAATTATATATACAAAACTGCATAAAAAAGAAAATATCAAGAAATTTTCTTGGTTATATATATAATGATACGAAAAAACGTGTTGAGAAACTACTTATTGGTAGCATTCCAGTTAAATTTCTTCATTATAAAATCCTGGGATTACCTCTTGCATCTTGTTTTCAGATATTTATATAGATTGTAGGGAATAGGAAGTGAGATAAAAGTGGATTTAGGTATGTAGTCTAATCAAAAGCATGTGGAAAATTATTGTCTTGTTGGATTAGTTCATATTTGACATCGTAACCTGAAGAATTAAAAAAACAACTATTTATTGAAATTTACAACTGTAGACAATATTTATCAAGTAAATTTGAGGTAAATGATTATAAGGACATGTAAATCACTTGTGAAGAACTACTCACTAGTAGAACTCCAATAAAAACTAAACTTGAAGGTCTCTTGGCAATTTTTATTCAGACTTCGGTGGGTTGTCAGGAAACGAATGTGGAGCAAGTTGGGAGACTAACGGATTCGAGTGGGAGTGGAAGTTTACAATGAAAGGATTGGTATCTGGTTTGGGCTAAACATCAAATGAAACATTAAGATCATTATGGATAATTGGATTATAAGGATTGGATACCAGAAGAATTGGATTGTTTAAGGATTTTTGATTGGAGAGATTGGATACGGGAAGAATTTGGTGTTTTGGTGAACCACATAAATCTATGCCGTAAGTCCAAATAGCATGATAATATAAATGAGAATTTTATTGCGAATTGGGGAATTAAAAAGATTGTCAAATAATTGTTTGAATAATTCACAATATGTCAGCGGCTTCATGTTTTAAATTTCTAGTATATATATACTAGAAGTTTATATCTCTATAAATTTATTATTTATATATATCAAAATTATATTTTGCCGACCCTTAGTAATTATTTAAATGATTATTCTACAATATTCGGGTTATAGGTCCTCCTTTATGTTTAACAATATTTTGTTTGAAAACTATATGCTTTATTATATTTTTTTTTCTCTCCTCTTTATTAACGTGGGCTTACTGCCCCGAAACTCCAGGGCAGTAAGCCCACTTTTTTGCCAGTTTAGAGTAATTTTTTTGCTTGGACATATCTTCCCTCTAACAATGTCTAATGTCATAAAAGATACCCATAGTGATTTAATAATAATACAAAGATAACAATAAATATGAAAACAAAAATAAAGATTAAAAATATACAGAATTGATGTACCTATGTCTAACAAATTTCCTGTTACAGTCTTTAATAATAATATCTTTTTTTTTTTTTTTTTTTCATTCTTTTATTAATAGAAATTTACAACTGTATTAGAAAACACATCTAGTAAATATGCGGTATATTTGAGATATAATGACATGAATAAAACTTGTAGAGGAACTTATGTAGAGGAAATTGGTAGTGCTCTAATGAATATTTACAAAAGAAGATCACGAGGCCATCTTCTTTTCAGACGCCTCGGAGGATTGCCAGGAATGGAATGGGAAGCTACCTGTGCAACAAGTGAATTCGGATGAGTGTTAAGTTTATTATGAAAGGAGAGGGATCTGGTTCGTGTCAAATAGGCCCATATGGGATATTAAGGTTATTATGGATTAATTCATTTGTGACAAAGTAAAGAGCATTAAGGATTTTGGATTGGAGTGATTGGATGCGGGAAGAATTCGATGGTTTAGTCCCCACAATTCTATACCGTAAGTCCAAATAGGTCTGATAATCGTCATATAGACAAGTTTCTTATAGTGAATCGGGAGATTTGAACGTTTGTCAAGTAAGTGTTGTAGCAATCGAAGTCGACGTGCAGCTTCTAGTCCTTTCAATCTTGTATGAGGGTTCCAGGTAAGTCTCTTTTCCAGATGAAATCCAAGGTATCGTATTTTTTCCAAATTAATTAGCGGTACAGCATTATAGGATACAGGAGGACAGGATGAGGTAGGTTTTCGACGAAAGGTAAAGGTTATTTCTTGGGATTTGATAGGATTTATCTTGACTCTTCAGTTATGACACCATTCTTCAAGGGAAGTAATATGTGACTGGAGAGTCTGGGATGCAGAAAATGGATCATCATTGACTGATAACACGCTCGTGTCATCAGCAAAGGTTGTGAGGATAGTATTAGGATGAGTTGGAATATTTTATAATATCAAAATTATATTTTGTCGACCCTTCGAAATTATTTAAATAACTTTTCAACAATATTCGGGTTATAGGTCCTCCTTCCTATATGTATAACAATATTTTGTTTAAAAACTATATCTATTATTACATTTTTTTCCTCTCCTCTTTATATAGAGCTTACTATGAAAAGATAGGTATCTGGTTTGGACTAACTCAGCAACAGGATTCCATATTAAACCCTTTTTCAGATAAAATCGAAGATAGGAAGGAATTTTATAATAATATTTTTGATATAAAAAGAAGTGAACTGTAACGATCATTTAAGACATTCTTCTTCCGCTGTCTCATCCTCTTTCATTTCAAATTAAGGTTACTCCGAGACTTACGTAAGTCCCAATCGTGATAGGATACAGGTCGGAAGACTCCGGAACCTTGAGCTCTTCTGTATGACTTTCTCCTGGAGGAGTAACGGTCGAAACATAAAGATCCTGGACCTAGGTGAGATGGCGAAGAGTTTACGATTCGGTTAAAGGTTAGCCGCAACGGTTTGTAGGTCGCTCGAGGGGGGGACACTCCAGGAGGAAGGATCTTAACGACTTGCTCGCCTATCGTAAAAAGTGATTTACACCCTCATTACCAGTTTTATGGCAATATCAGATAGGAAAACATTTGTACTATGTCTTCGAATTAGCGGCTCTAGTATTTGTTGGCTATTTATACTTTTTTATCGGCTGAGGTTGAATTCGCTCAACCATTAAATTAAAAAAAAATGACAGATTGTCAAAAAAATATATATCATTGATTAGTTGATTCCTTGACGTTTATTTCAAATCAGTATCATAAACTAGGACTGCGGTTTTATCAATGAAACACTTATATCTAGACCGTTTCATATAAAAATGGATTACGATTTTTTTTTTGGTAAACTAAGTGAGGTTAGGTTAAGGACACTCATCATCTGGGGTCTAAACGCCATCTTCAATCTATGCTTCTTTCTTTTTAGCTTTATTCATTTTTTAAAATATGGAACATGTTTTCCTCCGCGGCCAAGTTAGTCAACAGTGATACGTTTTTGGGGAACGAGAGGGTATTACGCGTAGTTTGACACACTCTAGCTCTGTTAGTATAGCTGGAATATAAAGTTTTTTTAAAATTTCTATATCAGAAATTCAACAGAGAATATTTTTTGTTATACAACATTCGTCGCTTGGGCCTACAGTTTAGGAGCTATATTTGTTTGAATGAAAAATGTCACGTTTGAAAACCCTATTTTTGTGTGTAGGGGCTTGACTTATGTTCCATGTTACTCCTTCTTTTGCCAAAAGGCTCAAGAGCTCCTTTATTTTTTTGTTTTAATTTAATGTTATATTTTTTTTAAAACGATCATTTTTTCGACATTCTACTATTATCAACAATAATAATATAATCTTTGTAATCGTTCTTTCTGAAAATAACTATCCCATAGACTGCAGTCCTCTAGAATTTATCTAATCGTTAAGTGTACGTTATTGCATACAAACTTTGGTGGAATGTCGTTCGTTCAACGATATCGATGAGTAAGTCATCTATGGCCGATCTTAAGTCTAGTTTTAACAACTTATTCACTTCTGCTGTTTCGGTATTTTTTACCATGCATTCAATTAGGCAATACTTACTAGATGGTCTTTAGTGTAAATGTTTTTCAATGCCATTTAAACTTATGATTTACTATAATAATACTAGACACACTGACTAACGAAATAATCCACCAAATTTGATTTTTTCATTTTCTGAGCTAAACTTTTAATTCTTTTTTAGGTGTATGCGTTCCATGTACTTTACCTTGACGTATAAGCTCTAAAAAAAAAAAAAATTTTAAATTTACAAAAAATTTAATTAATTAAGCTTAGATCCGCCCCCTGTGTTCATTATATCTTCCATTCAATGGGCTATAGATCTACTGTGATTTTGAATAAATTCTTAAGGGTCACGCCCCGTCTAATGTAAACTGTAATAATTTACATTAATTTAAAATTGTTTATTTCATTTTTTTTTTCTTTACAGATTACTACTTGCTTTCATTTAAATATTATTTTTAATAACCCTAATACGTTTCATATGCCCTGGCTAAAGTATGTGGGGAGGTTAAAACAAAGAAGAGAATGAAACGTTATACGAGTAAATGAAAAAAACAATTGGGTTGAATTTTTTTTATATATATATATATATTCCCTGGTTCGGATGCGAGCTCGGTGGCCTAGTGGAGTGGCTCGCTAGAGAAGTAGAGATTTGGGTTCGAATTCCAACCGGGCAAATCTTTTCTTTTTAAAATAAAAAATATATAAAAAAAAAAAAATTATTAACAACCAAGAATTATTTCAGTTTTATTATATATATATATATATATATATATATATATATATAAATATATATACATATATTAGTAATAATGTTACAGCAGTTATTATTCAGAAAACAATAATTTCAAAAGATTGGTTGTATGAATTCAAAAAAAAAAATAGATATTAACCACACTATTTCACTTGATATTAACACTGTATCAAATCGAGGCCAAAATACAAATTAACAATATTAATATTATGAAATAAATATTTTTTTCTTTTTTCTTTTAAACATATCTTCTTGTACTCCTTGAACTATTTCTAACTAAAGACATCAATTAGTGAATGTTTATTTTCTACAGATTCTTTTAGTTATCAAAATATTTTTATTTTTCTCTTTAAATATTCCTTTGCTTTTAAAATTCTTGCCGGGTTCTGATAGATCCTTTTTTAATTCTTTTAAAGGATTAAGCCATTTACGGAAGAATGAACTGCTATTATTTTTTCTTTTCTTTTTTTCCTAGGTTTTAGACATTCTTGTCCTTATAATATATTCATTTTTATCTTACTATTAATAAAAAAAAGAAAATGAATGTGAGTAGTAACTAAATTCAAATTCAGCAAAGACTACAATCATCTAAGAATACTTTCATTATTCTAAAATTTTCTTAGTTTCGAATCGCTTACAAAGTATTTGAATGAACTATTAATTTTCTCCGACCCATTGCTCTGTTCATTTTTAAATATTTTTTACCAATTATACTTTTTCTCCAGGAGATACCATAAACTCTGCCATACGGGTGAGAGTTATATATAAGATGTTATTTGAAACCAGGTCTTCTCTTGCGTTACGTTATAAAATAGTAGAATGGTTTAAATATAGAACAAAAATTATCTATTTTCTTCAGGAACTATATCTGATGACTGTTTTCACTGCGGTAAGTGGAGAGAATGAAATTCATCCCAGCTTCTCCTCTGTACAAATTTATTATACAGGAGCGATTTCTAAATCGAGAGCTCTCCTTTATGTGTTCGCGGGATCTCATTCTGCAGTATCAATCGAATATTCAATTGTTTGAAAGTGTATTTTTTTTTTTATTTGAGTTATTTTTCTGATTATTTTAAAGCATTTCATTATATTTATTTATTTTAACAAACATATTCTGTAAAATTTCAGATCCGGACGTTATTTCATTACTACATATATATATATATATATATATATATATATATATATATATATATATATATATATATATATATATATATAGTTCAAAATAACTATTGTGGTTAATGAATCTTTTATTCAACAAAAAAATATATTTATTTTTAATACATGAATTTCTAACTGATATTATGCAATATGCAATATTAATTCCTGTATGCAATGTGAGAATGTGCAAAGATGAAGAATGTGGAGCCCAAGACCTTGAAAAATAAATAAAAAATTTTAAAAAAAAATCCTTGTTCACAACACCGGTTAATTTGAGAACCTATTGATCTAAAACCGGTTAAAAAAGGGTTTCCAGCCTAAACATTTGCTTTAATATATAATATCATTAATCTATATATTTCAGATATTTTACTAAAATATATTCAAATACGCATAACAATAATTTTAGAAATTTTAAAATAATAATTAAGTCAAATATAGATATTGATTTTGGAGGGGATATTCGATAGAATAGGATGTTTAGTTCTGATGTATAAAAAAAAAAAAAAAAAAAAAAAAAAAAAAAACCTCTTAAAAACAAACAAGCATATGAAATGTTTTCGGCTTAAATCAGAAATATAAATTCAGTATAAATTAGGAAAATGTCCATTAAATTATTTTTCAGCGATGAATGGATAAGTTTATATTTAAATTTATACACACAGATACATATGTATGTATATATATTGTTCGTTTTTATTCTGAATAACTTTTATTAGTTAATGATTTTTTTTAAAAATATATTAATTTTTAATTTATAAATTTTTAAATTATATTTAACATATTCAATATCAGTTCTTAGCAGTAAAATCTGGTCAGTACTAAGATCCTGGCTGGTTAATAAAAAATTACTAAAAAATTGAAGTATTGAAGAACAAAAACTTGGTTTTGTTTTCAAGACCGGTTGATCCGAGGACTTATTGTTCTGAGGCCGTTTAAGAGAGAGTTTTCTGTTTAAACATTTGCATTAATATATGATAATGTATATTCTTCGGATCTTTTACTAAAATGTATTAAAATACTCCTATACTTATTTTTACAATTTGTATATGATTAGTAAACGAAATATACGTTGTATTTTTTTTTTTTTTTTTTTTTTGGTGGGGGGAATTATCCGAGAGAGCGGAATGTTTAGTTGAGATATATCAAAGAACACTAAAGAAAACAACGACAATAAAACAAAAAACACATATTCAATGTTTTCGGCTTATATCAGAGAGGTTAGTTTAGTACATACTAAAGAAATATCCACTATTCGCCGTCAAAAACAAAACAAGGTCAGACAATCTTTCAAGGGAAATTTTTTTTTGTTAACATCTTAGATAGCCGAAAATGTCTTACTACTATGATCACCTATTCAGAAACAGACCATAGATATAAAAACTATTCTAAAATGACCACATACCTCACTAGTCCAAGCTCTTCACAGTCCAGCTAGCGGACTGAGTATTGAAGTTCAGCATCTAATGAACATGTGGTGGGGGTTGATATATTTTTTTGTATAATGAACACCATTTAAAATCTTGTATTTTAAAATTTAGATCTCGCAAGAGAGAAAACGCTGAGGGCATATCCGGGGAGCGCGCAGATTCAAGGACTTTTCAGTTGATAAAGAGCACCGTGACTAGGGAAATCTATTTCAAAGTTAAAATAAAAAATAAAAGTTACTTTTGAACATTGGTGATTTATTAATTTTATGATTTCATTTACAAAAGAATATTCTTTCTAATATATTTTTTTTTATATTCTATGAATAATCGAAAACTTTATTTTAGAAAAAGGTATATTAAGAATAGCAACTTCATAGTGAGAAAAATATATCATCTTTGACCAAGAGATTAAAAATAAATATACAAATATTGCAAAAACAGAAAATTAAAAATTAAATCAATAAATAATAAAAAATAGTATTTATATACACATATATATAAAAATATAAAAGTATCTTGTTGAACAAAAATTATATATAATAAAACGAAATGCAACAAATTAATTCTACTATTGATTAAACTATTATAAATAACATTTATTTTATACACATTCATCATAAAATTCATATTTGTTCAAATAGAAGTAGATACAACTATACGAAAAATCCATTCACTAATTAATTCACTAGATTTTATCTAGTTTAAGGCTTCAAGGTTAATTGGCATATCTTTAATTGAATTCTTTATGGTTATTTATTTTAATCGTAACTATGTGTACGTATAACAACAAATCCAATTAGCGAATGTGCTCTTCAATTATTAGATAAAGAGGATTGACGCATGAACTTCGAGCGTAACGAATTTTCTGTTTGTAATTTAATTTTAATTATCAGAAATCTCTTTTTATATATAGGAAATATAGTTTAAAAAAAAAAAATCTATAAATTAAAAAAAAAAAAAAAATTAGTAATGCTCCTATGCATTCATTAAATTTCACATCAGAATTATAAAAAGAGCTATCACTAACTTTAAAACTTTATTAAAATTTAATATTTTGATCAAATATTTTTATTTTAGTGGAATTTATATAAGTAAATTTAAAATATTTTTTTTTTTTTTTTACTATAAATACAGAATACCTTATGAGCTTTGAAACATAGTTTATAAAAGTTATCCATTCTAATATCCAATGAAAATCCTGAGCCAAAGGTAAATAATGCCATTAACGTCAACATTTCTTAAATAGTTTAAAGGTAGCGATAATATTTTGGAATTCCGCAAATCAACTCAGAAAATTTCAGGAATATGCTCCCCCCCCTTTTTTTTCTTCAGAATTTTTAAAAATGTATTCAAAGATATCTGAAGACTAAACATTCCTCGTCAAACAAAAGCATGCATTCACTGGATTTTTGATACCGATATAACAGAAATATTTTTTGGATTATGGATAAATGTAGAATTAAATATTAATTTTTTTGTACTATATTTTTAGTTTGTTTTCTTTTATATAAATTCATCGTGTAACCCTTTCCAAACTTGAATTAATCGCCTTATACAAAAACCAACTATAACAACTTAAAAAAAAATCCAATTGACGTACTGTTGAGTGAAGAAAAAAAAAAAAAATTGTTTTTGGTACTTGGTAAGGAAGTATTGCTTCGCCACCAACGGTTGTGTGTCAGGATGTGATGTGGTCAGCAATCAAGCTCAACTACCAGGTTTCCTTCCAATTAAGTGTACCGAGGAAGGTCTCCAAACCCCGAAGTCGATCCACGGCCGAAGAAATCAAAAATTAGATTTTCTGACTCCAGCCGGGCTCGAACTAGGGCCTTGGAGCATAGCAGTTGTGTCTCTGTTGTCAGGTCTTATGTGTGTATCAAGTACTAAAGTGGGACCAGTATTGCGTCTTGAGGGACTCCTGTAGAAAGTGATTTTATTTGTTTCTCCCTTGCACTATTATTTAATTTTCTAATGTTGTATCCGTTTCTAATTCTTCCTGTATTAGAAAGCTCAGAGACCTCATATGTTCAAATAAAATTAAAAACATAAATAAAAAAAAAAAGTTAAGGTAGAAAGCTAGTATTCGTGTTATGGCGTTACGCATCGGACAAACCACCTGTCTCTGCTCCTCCTAGACGATCCAGTTTCCTTGATCTGTCATATAGATCTTCATCATAGATTTATTTTCTATGTAACTTTATTTAAAATTTTATTCATAACGGAACGTTTAAAAATGCCGAAATTCCTAAGATTTCAAGATTCTAAAACCGAGATATATATTTTTAACTAACTGGACTTGTTATTCATCAGACAGTTTTTCTGGAAGACCATAAAGTCATATCAACTGGAAATATCGTGAGTTGTAAATCATGATCAGGAAACAGATGGCCTTATGCAAAGTATCAACTTAGTTCGAGAACAAAGTACGCACTTGATTTACTTCATTATCTTATTGTACACCTGGAAGATAAAGTACGTGGAAGCTTTATCAAGACCAAAGTGCAATTCATTCGAATTACCCTCTAAGGAACTTTCAACTATTCACATAATGGAGTACAGATTGAAAATTATTAGATTGCATGATATATATGAACCATAAGTTGTTTAATTATGAAAATCGTGCGTTACAAAGTTGTATATTATTCAGATTTAGTTATTTTAAATAATTTTTCCTTCTTTAATTTTAATAATCGTTATTTTTTTGTTCGTTGCGAGCACGTGGATTGAAACGTCATTGATATGCTTCATAGTAATTTGTTATGTAAATACACTTTCAGCGTTGTTACTAGCTAACTAGCTAAATTAATATCCGCACTTAATCTTTACCTATCTAGTCGTTTTGTTTTACAAACGATAATACACTAGAACCTCATTTTCTCAATGGCATACTTACCTTGATAACACGTGCATTTATTAAACCCCCTCCAAATAGCCAAAACATATAATTTTGAAAGGCGCGTCTATTATTGTATAATTATAGCAGCATATATTTTTTTCTTAATACAGATCGCAGCTGCAGTACGACTTTTTAGGAATTTTTCCAAACTTTCCAGTGTATAGTTTCTATTGTCCATGACTCTAAAGAACCAATGTTTTAAAGGAAACTAAGCTTAGGGCTGATACCAAAACATTAACAATTTACGAGTTTATATGATCTTTGAAATCAAAATGAAAATTTTTTAAAATTACTTTAATTGATTTGTTAATATTTTCGCTACCTACTTTAACTCCTCTTTTAAGAACTTTTAAGAAGCGATCATTCTTTTAAGCTTAAGAGCACTTCTTTATAGTTTCCTATCATTTAAGATATCACTATTTGCGTATCAATTAACTTGTACAGAGAAAAATTGGAAGCATAGCTGTTACAAGTGAATTCATAAGACAACATAAAATGTTTTGTTGTTATTCACCAGCATTGAATTATTCAGCTGATTACGACATAACCACATTAATAGATTCATGGTAACTATAATAGATCTCCAACAGTTCAGCTATATTTTTATTATAGAAATGTTTCCTGTAGTATGTATATCCATAGAATTAAAACAGTGAACAAATATTTTTCGGTATGTGGGTTTTTACTATATAATTAAATACATTCAGCCATTTATACTTATACAGTTGTTAAATTTGGAGACTGGCATATATTTATATTTATTTATAAATATGTATGTTTGTACACTGCAGATCAAAAGTTTGGATACATTAAGAAAACAAACATTATGGTAACAAAAACTTTATTCATATAACTCTAGCATAAGCTGACATAGTACCATATACAAAACCGTAAATAAAGAAAATCAATTAAAAATAATAACATTTTACAATAACTTATAAACGTAATATATAACTGATATTTTTTATCAAAAAAAACCATCTTTCATTTTAGCACCATTTTTGCAAGTATGGTTATCCTATAATAAAGGATTATACCCATCATTTATAATAGTATAAAGGATTTTCGACCTCTGAACTATACCTGAGACTATATTATTTGTCATTTATATAAAGACTTCTATTAATATTTTATGAAAAATAAAAGAAATAAAATAATTAGAAAGATATAGAATATTGTTGAATACAAGTGAATTGAGTGTGAGTAAGCATATCCAAACTTTTGGTCTGCAGTGAATAAACTCTACCATTTCTTTATATTATATTATATATATAATATATATATATATATATATATATATATATATATATATATATATAATATAAGGAATGAATGTGTGCACAATATCACTGATAGTTATTATCCCTGTGAAATAAAATATTAACCGAAATAAAATATATAAATGTCTATCTCTGGAAGATGGTTCGGCTGGATAGATTTATGTAATGAAGATTATTGTTGAGTGAATTGAAACTAATCCCTCCGTGGCTTTCAATATTTAAGTGGCTTATAGAAAAACTAATTTAAGTCAATCTCTTTTAAGAAGCCTGACAGTCTGTAGGCGGATGGTGAATAGGAACACTAATATATATAAAATATAAAGAATGAATGTGTGCACAATATCATAAGTTACCAGAAAAAAAATTGAATAAATATAAAAGGTGGTTCGGCTGGATAGATTTATGTAATGAGATATTGTTGAAGAAAATCCATTCCGCTTTCAATATTTAAGTGGCTTATAGAAAAACTAATTTAAAATGTATTGAATAGGAACACAAAAAAAAAGTTAAGAAAAAAATTGATAAAAGGTTTAAGGAGATAAGAAAAACATCTGAAAGAGATAAAAGGGAGACAGAATATATAGAAAAGGAAGAAAAAGAAAAGTCAAAAAGATTTGACATTTCCGTGTTCCATATTAGGCGAGAAGATGGAAAATGAAAATATCTGATTGTTATTGAATTGTTCTATGCTTTTCCAAGAACTATTTTAATTAATAGACATAATTTTGTATTTCTATTGTTTGAAATTATTTATAATTTTTTCCTTGAAATGAACGATTTCTCACCCCTCCTTTAAATTGTTCTACAACAACGCAGAATTTCCTTTCTAGATAAACAACATATATTTCCTAAATTTCTGAAAACCTTTTAAAAAATATTCGATTCCCTATGACGTATTGGCATATATATGAGGTGGATTATGTAAAAATATGTGATATCGCCCAAGCCGAAAGGCCAGCGGTCGGGTGATTGTAGGTTTGGCCTTTGGAGCGAATGTCGCCGCATTTGGAAGATGTCTCGAATGATTTACGACCAGTATCAGTGAAATGATTTTCCCCAATTCTAAGATGGCTTCAAGAGAAAAATTGAAAACTGTGAATCTGGAAGAAATATTGAATAAACCTACAAGTATTCTGAATTAATACTTCATCATTTTTGTGTATTTTGTTTCCTTTTCTTAGCTATCGCTTTATTTGTATTTAATCTATATATATATATATATATATATATATATATATATATATATATATATATATATATATATATATATATTTGAGGCATCAGTTTAGTTCGATAAATAGTACTACAATGATTATTATATCACTACTTTTCCCTCATCAGATCTAACAGTCATTATTATTTCTTTTTTGTTAATTTAAAAAGAATGTCAAGACCCCGTATTAATTATCCTCAAAAATTCTTTTAAACTATTATTTATTATTTTTTAAATTTTATGAAATCTTAATTCAAAACTGTCTCCTAAAGATAATATTTTTCAATAGTAAATCGAAGAGTTGTATTTGTAAGAAAAGGTATTCACGAAGTATTGTTAAAAACATATACATTTAAACAGCCTATCATTCCTCTGTCATTTTTACCTCTACGTATCGAGGGATTGGTTAAGATCTTCTTGAGATCTTGATACTCGAGTTTTCGAAGATTCTTTAGGTTACACCGCAGCTCTACAATCGAAGTTTTTATTGGAAATCCGTTTTGACTGAACAAACTTTGTTCTTCGAAGGGTGGTCGTTCTCAGAAAGGTCTTTTTTCTCAAGTAAGCCTGTTACCCCTCCCATCTCACATTTGTATCCGTTTTTCTTTTAGTTTCTGATGAAATGCTTGTGCAATACTTTCCTCTTCCAATCTACTACTGCATATATTTCAGATTTTTTCCAAAGCTCATCTTAATTCGTTCACTAATTTAATAATTGACGTAGATTATTCTCGTACAACTGTATATTTCAATTAAATATGTACATATTTTCTATTGTTAAATTGAGTATATATTTTATTTATTACTTGTTTACTTTCAAATTAAAATCCACTTACACTTGAAACAGGTATTTTTTTAATGCTTCCAACTCAAATCACGAAAATCCTCTGAGATTTAAAAAAAATAAAAGGAAGATAAGAGACCTAAGTTTTTCAGAGTGGAGCGCATCCGAGCGGATTTTTCACCCGAGTTGGTTAGATAGGAATATACGCTCTGCTTCCAGCCGACATTTCGTGCGTTACCAATACCTGTACAACCAACAATACCTGTCTCGTCGGAAACTCCGCACCGATCCGTCTATAGTTTGTCTTAATACTCATTAAATATTTATAGGATTGCTGAAAGGAATAGGTCTTTTGAAAAAAATACGTCTTACTAGGAATCCACATTCAAGTTAAGGTAGTTGTATTAGACTTCTTCAACATTTATATGACAAACATCTCAAAGCATCTGATGTTACAAAAGACTGATTTACACGACTTTGATTAGACGTATATGGACATACGGAGATGAGCTTGGGGGTCTACAATACCATCCAAATTCATCTCGTATCCAATCCTTACAATTCAAAATTCTCCAAAAAAATCCTCAATGATCCTTACCTTATCATAAAAACATTTATATATAACGATCTAAAGGTCCTATATATTGCAGATTTGGCCCGAACAAGATACCTATCCTTCCATGACGAGCTAAATACCTAAATACACAAGTCTCCCTACTTGCTTCTCACTCGATATTCGATAATTCTCCGAGTTGTCTGGAAAGAAGTTTGCCAATAGACCGAATGTAAAACATTTATTGAAATGCTCCTAATGATTTATTTGCAAGTTATTGGACTGTAATCATTGTCCTCACATTTACCTGATGCATTGTATTTACTTATAAATATTGTATTTATATTGTATTTACTTGTAAATATCAATAAAATATACAAAAAAATCTTTTAATGCGCATTAAATCGAGTATCCTTCTTATTTTTTAAACTAACGTAGAAGGAATTCTCACCCACAAAAATCTACATGTGTTTACACTGTAGTAACATTTGATAAACAAAATATATATTCTAAAGATGTAAAATATTGTCATGACATAACCCTTTTTCCTTGGGTAAGAAAAATTATATAGTTCAATAGTTGTTAACAACAAATGACTTGTGTTCAACTTATACTAATTTCTTTTATAACAGAAATCAACTTTGGGTTTCTGAATACGTTTTTCTGAGCGAGAAGTTTGATGAAAACCAATAAGATCTCCTAGCAGCGGAAGAAAACAACCGTTTTGGTGGGGAGAGGCCAAATCCCTAGGGGGCTGAGTGAGGACCACCTGAGGAAAATACATATTTCATGAGGATTATAATCTGGTTCCTAACACCGGTAGCTTCTCTTCTGTGGGGCTCATCCTGGTGGGTAGCTTACAAAATACGTTCCACAACTTTAGGCAACTTGTAGTATTTCATATAAAATACTCACAAAATATAAAGTCTGAGTATAATAAGAAAAATAGAGTTTTATGTTTTGATATTTATTTTATTGAAGTCTGTTAGAATAGAACAGAATAGAATAGAAAAATAATTTTATTCTGGAACCAAGTCCCTTAAGGATAACAAATTAGTACAGAAATAAATAAAATTAGTTACATCCGGTCAGAGACATGATGATGAATAAATAAAATGAAAAAAATAAAGAAAAAATAATAATATAACAATGATAATGTATACACAGGTACTAATAAAATACATAAACAGGAAAATAAGGAAACATTCTAGAAATTTAATAATGAATAGATTCTTTTGATACAATGCTTATTGTATAAAATAGAAGGACCTAAATGTTGTATGCAGAACGAGAAAAAATTATATTGATTGTTATCTAATTTGTGCAAATAGTTATTGAAAGTGCTCCAAAAAGAGCCTTAATATGATTTGATTGAGGAAGTAGATTGTTAGAAAGCGTCACCCTGGATAAGAATGAGATACTGGAAATAGAGGAATTTAAATGTTTTCAGAGATTTCGCTAATCTATCTAATATGAGAAGGAATGGAATTCCTGGTTGAGCGGGATAGGAAAGAGCGTTGGAATGCAATAGTTCTGTGGGATGGGGGGTATATATATATATATATATATATATATATATATATATATATATATATATATATATATATATATATACAAATATATTAATAATACAAATAAAATTATTAATAATAATACAAATGAAATTATTAATGAGTATTACGAATAAAATAATATCGTTGTATTAAATAAGGCGAATTATTCAGCACCAATGAACTTCACTAACTTTATTCATTTTAATTCATTTGAATAACCTCTTGGATCTCTGGGTACTATCCACATATGAATTTATTTGATAAATAATTATTTTTATTTTTTTCCTTGAACTGATTTAAATATTATTTTAAACATAAATTGTATGCAGTATATAGGATTTTTTTTTAAAAATAAAGATTTCATATAATTAGAAAATACAAATACTATAATTCGGGATTTATGTTGTGTTTTTTTAAATTATTCAATGTCAAATATACATTCTTTGTTTTATGGAGGGGGAAAGGTAATGAGAATGGAAAAAAAAGAGAAAAAAAGAGGAAGAAAATAAAACTAAAAGATGAAAATAATTATTGATATGTTTTAGATAACTCTAGTTTAGTCTAATGTCTTTTGTGATAGAAAAGTAAATGACAATGTATATGGCCGATGCGGCAACACAATACACTTGTGCTGAAATTATTTAGGATATATCTATATCGATCTTAATAGTTTATTTAAATAACAGAAATTATGATAGTACTGAAATAAAGTTTATACTAGTCGAATGAAGTTTTTCATTCAACCAGTTTCAAATGAAGAAATTTTATCGATGCCAAAGTCATAACATTTAAAATTATACACCAAATTTTCTAAATTGTTTTATTATGCTTGTGTTTTAAGAAAAGCAATCAACTTATTTTGAAGTAGTTTCTAATTTTTTTTTATGTTTATAGAGAACGTTGGGAAAATTCCTGCCCGCGCCTCATAGATCCTGTTTACCCTTTCCCTGTATCTTTTCCCTTTTTTCCCTCCTGGTTAGCCAATCAGCCCTAATGGATCTAATCCTGGAGATGAGATGGCTGCCTGGGGACCGGTCGCAGATGGAGGCTGAAGAAATTGAACTTCCAAATTGTATCTTTTCCTCAAGAGCTCGCCTATCGCAAGGGAAATTCAAGAAGAACAAGATAACATAAGATATTTCACTGCTCAAAGTAGAACTAGGTATAACTATTTTATTAGAAGAGAGTTTATACATAAAATTTTGTTTATTTAAGTAATTTAAAATTCGATTTCGATTTGTAGAGACTATATTTTATATTAAAAAAAAAAGATGATTCCTAAGTTTTATTTGTTGCTTTTCTATGAAATTAGTTAGGTAATTATAGGTTTTCAAAATATTTTAAACCTGCCACATATAAATTTATGATCAAAATGCATCAAATATTTGTTATTTTTACGACAAATCTTGAAAGTTTATGAAATTAAATGAATGTAAAAAAAAAAAAATTAAAATCGAATGATTCATAGTTTTAGGAGAAAATGGTCCTAAGAGAATTTTGAAATCTATATTTACAGTATCACTTATTATGGCATATTTTTTAATATTATTTTCAATGAAATACAAATACAAATTTAAAATTTTATATAGCAAGAAATGTTACATGTGTAACTTATGTATGTTTGAAGGGTTTAAAATATAATGGTTTTACATAAACATTAAATGGAATTTTGCCTAATAAAAAATATATAAATTCATAAGTGATATTAATTTTTTTAATCCTCTTTCTGGGACATGTGTAATTTATATTTTTATTTAATTGTAACAAAGCATTTAAAAAAATATTAATTATTATATTTTCCAGTTCACGTTACATTTCTTTTTTTTAATTACACCAACCGGTTTAATTTGACAGTCTCTGGGGTGTTGGTTTGTAAGTAAGAGATGAATTCATAAGTGCTAAAATACCTTCTGCGAATCAAAAAATTGTTATAACTTTAATAAAAAAGAAACATGTATTAATAGAAATTATGTAATTAATCCTTATTTCGTTTCCTTGACTATTTTTCTATAAACCTTATTATTATTCTTAAAGAAATATCATTAGTCAGCATTAATGAAGATTATAACCTTTATTCATTTAACTGGCTAAAATAATCGTTAGATCTCTCGGTATTATCAACATATTAATTTACTTGATTTTTTTTTCCTTGAAGTTATTCAAAAAGTAAATTTTATCATTATTACCTGAAGTATTTTAGAAAGTTTTTTCAGGTAATCCGAACGTTTGATAGTACTGTTTCTGTTTAGATTGGACTGAAAGACATCAGACATCAGACACTCAAGACTAAATAGGTGGTGGAGAAATAGGCGCCATACGCCGAAAAAATGATTAACAGAGGAATCCATGCTGATTCCACGTTGTCTCCGGAGGGTTAAATATTCCATTTTTGGTTTTGTGGAGGGAAAATAGAAATAAGAATTTCAGCATACTAATTTTTAGTATCCATGATTCTTTAAATCATATAAAAATGCAAAGATAATTTTTCTTCTTGTGGAACAGATGTAGGTAAACTGAAAATATTTAAATGTATTTTTTTAAGTTGCGCATTTTTTATAATCTCGTGTATTTATGTGTCCATGTTGGTTTAGGTTAATAAGCGTATGTTTCTAGTAGCTTTCAAGTTTTGTCTACCGTTTTTGTAGGATATCCTGAAGTATCCTGTTTAAACTGAGACGATCTGGACAAACGTTTTACTTGGAATCCACATACTAGACTAAAAAGACAAGAAACTGCATGTTGTTTTCGACTTCAACATTTACTTGATAAACGTTCAAACCTCCCACTTAAACACTTATTTATATAACAGAAATTAGTTGAGCTTTGGGGCTCCACTAAGCCATCCAATTCCTCTCGTATCCTTACTATCCAAAATCCTTAGAAAAATCCTAAATCCTAAAATCCTTACTTCATCACAAACAAACTTATCCACAAAGATCTTAATATACCTTACGTTTCTGACATAACTCATACCAGATATCTATCCTTTCATAGCAAACTCCACAACCATTCAAATCTATTAGTATCACAACTTGCTTCTCACTCAATTCCAGATAACCCTCCGAGGTGCCTAAAAGAAGATGGCCTCGGGACCTCCTAATATAGTACTTCATTATATAGGACCTTTATAAGTGCTACTAATGGGTAGTTGCTTTAAAAGCAAGTGACGTGATATTTTTATCATTATCATCACGTTTACTTGATGTATTATATTTGTATATACAGTTGTAAATTTCAATAAATGAATAAAAAAAAAACTGAGACGCTTTTGTTTTACGTATGGGTGCCAGGATGGAGATTAGTCAAAAGATCGTTCTTTTAAAAAATTATTTATTGATGTTTGAAACATTATATACAACATGCAAATTTAGGGGAAATGATTACAATGACATGTCAATAACGTGTTAAGAACTACTCGCTAGTAGCTCTTCAATCGAAGTTACTCTTCAAACTACATTTAAAGAAAAATATAGAAACTATTACTAAGGAAGACATCATTAAAAAAAAAAAAAAAAAAAAAAAAAAAAAAAAAAAAAAAAAAAAAAAAAAAAAAAAAAAAAAAAAAAAAAAAAAAAAAAAAAAAAAATATATATATATATATATATATATATATATATATATATATATATATATATATATATATACAGAATGCCAAATTTTAGCCGCTTGATTTGGATACAGCAAAGTTACTTTTTATTTATTATGATTACGATTGTTAGAATTTCTAATATCAATTTCAAAAATGTATATTTTGTATAAGTAAGCCAGTGTAAAATATATTTTGTTACAAATTTATTAAAAGTTGATATAGCCAATTCATGAAGAGGAAAGTAAGTATAATATTTGGCAGACTTGCTATTTTCTATAATAAGGTATACTGTTGAAGGAAGAGGGTAGAAACACATAAGCTGAGTTAACATTATGCATGCAGGGGCTGTAGGAGCGAGGGGTGGGGGTAAGCACCGCCAGGTATCGACCAATAGGAGGCGGCGTAGGGGCTAATCTACCCCCCGGGGTTCGCCAGGTAACCGACCATCTATACCTGGGTCGTGTTCAGACTGCCAATCTCTGCTCCATGGCCTCTGGCTTGATTTGACTTTGTATGGCAAGAATTAACTAGTGATGGCATTGGGAATCTTATCAGGGAGGGGGCTTGAAACAATGTCAAGATAAACTATAACAGCGGAGGAATAATAATGAAACAATTGCATAAAATATCTTCTTTAAATTTATTTATTTATTTTGAAAAATATAAGAAAATATAATATTCAAATGAAACAAATATGAGTGTAACTATTAGGACCCTGCTATAAGGATACTGTTTTTCAGATCTGCCAGAATCTAACGATTTTTTGAGACCGATGGACATCCTTGGCCACTATCCTTCTGCAATTAAAATTAGTTTTCGTCCTTAAGAATGCTGTTTCAAGATGGCCGAAGGACATCTTTGGGCCATATATATATATATATATATATATATATATATATATATAATATATATATATATATATATTATTTTTCGTCCTTAAGGATAATATATAGAAATATTCCAGGATTCACGGTTTTTAAATTATCCGAAGGATATTCCGCCATTGTTGTCCTAAAGGATACTGTTTTAAAATATTTTTAGTATTTAACGATTTTTAGATGGTGGAAGAATATTCCGCCTTTGTTAACTCATTCTACGGGAAGTTGGAGATAGTTTTTCAACGCTAACAAATATCAGTACAAATATATTATAAAAGCTTTTGTAAAAAATATGTAACATTTTATAATAATTTATCCTTCAATTATTTAAAGACTTCGCGCTGCGTAAGCGCCAGAAGAGCCTGTTTTGATCATGATTAAATTATTTACAAAAATTTAATTGCCTTCAAAGTATCTATCTTATTGCGAATTTATTAAAATTGTAACTAATGTTGGACCTAGATTATAATATAATTGTAGTAAAACAACAAATAAGCACAGATTTATATTATTTTTAGTACATTAGCAATAGATCAATTGCAAGTCGTTAGTTTTCAATATACTTAAAGTTTATTAAAATCCACCTTATGGAAGTTTAATGGACTAAAAAATATAATTTAGCCCCATTTTTAGATGAAAATACTGAGACAATGACTGTAATGCAACATATAATTTGTAACAATAAATTAGTTTAAAAAATACTCAATAGTTACTTAGACCTTAAATCATCCTCATATCATGTGAAAATTAAGCTTCTAAATTACATTATTCCTTACAGGAAACTAATTTTATTAATAACGGTTTTTGATTATCGAAATATAAATTATGAGGACAAAAAAAACATAATTAAAACGTATATAATGATCTATAATAAATTATTCAAATGTTCAGTGCTTTATTATATTGTGTCTGACTTCTCTATAATTCATGATATATATATTTTTTTTAAATTCAATAAGGGTTGATTTAGTCTTTTATTATTTTTTTTTTTTATTGATATGACAGTCAATAATAATTATTTTGTACCTTGTAAAAATAATGTGGTTAAATATAAGCATTGTTAACAGTATAATTGTATGAACTTTTATGTACTATACAATTAAATGTTAACGAAATTACATTAAGATTTGATAATGTCTGAAAAATGCAAATTTATCTCGAAATCGTATTATATTAATAATAATGAAAAATATTATTTTTTGATATAATAAAAAATGTTTTTGAATATTTATATTCATATTAAAATAAATATACACCACCAATATATCCTTTCTTTCATACCTATTATTATTTTGTTTATATAATTAATAAATATTTAGTATTCATGAAATATATTTTTTTGCAGATTTGCTACTTACAATATTTTCCTAAAGATGTGGACGTTGCAGTTGAAGAAAATAATTTTTATTATAAACTCAGAATTATTAATACGAAACAAAATGGTATTTATATTGTGAATTGAGTTGATTTTTACAATGTCGAAAAAGAATTTTCTCTAATCATGAAGTTAAGTATTTAATCATAACTTATAAAAATATATAAAGATATTGTGTTTCGATCTAGAATATCATTTAAGTATTAACTCAAACTTATTATCACAGGAAAGTTTTAATAAAATTAAAAAGTTTGGTAATTTATTATATTATTTAATGGAAAATATCTAAATTAAATTAAATGATTTATTAATTAAGTAATATTAAATAAATACAATTATTATAATTATGAAAAGTGATTAGTTGATTAGGAAGATGTTTTTTATGAACTATTTTTTTTTATTTTATTGATATTTACAACTGTACAATATATATACATTTAGTAAATGTGTTCACAACAATTACAATAACATGTAAAAACTTGAAAAATAACTGCTCATCAGTAGCCCTTCAACTAACATTCTACACTAAAAGGTTTCTAGGCCATCTTCTTTTTAGACGTTTCGGAGGATTATCGGGAATGGAGTGAGAAGCAAGTTGAGCGACTAGAGGATTAGTGTGGTTATGGAGTTAGCTATCAAAGGATAGGTATCTGGTTAGGGCTAAATCAGCAACATATAAGACATTAAGGACTTATTTTTAAAATAGTAGGTTGTTGATCTGGTTATTAATTTTTTGTATACGAAAATAATGTTTTTATTTACCAAACAGTTAGTTAAATTTATTTTGAACTAAGTAGAAATTTAATTGAAAAATTAAATTTATTTTTAGCTAATACAAAAGTTACAGAAGTGTCACTCCATACCAAAGGAATTTAATCGATGTTGCTCAATTCTCATTGAATGATCTCAATCGAGCCCAATTTACCCAATTGACACTAACTATACCATAATGAATCATGGACTTTTATAGCAATCTGATTTCTTCCTATTACATTGGACTCAAACGTATTGTTTGTACAATTCTTATTCCACTCATTGAAGCTCATTGAATTCTTATTAATGGTTTAATGTTAAAAGAAGTTTTTTTTTTACTTTGTTTTACTATCATTCTTGTTTTGTATATATGTAAATATAAACATTGTTTAATTAGTTTATGATACTTTTATCAGAGATTATTCACAGTGTGGTTAATGGCAACCCAATAGGTTTATGAAATAATAGGGTATATAAAGAAAAATGACCGTTTCTTAAAACAAATATTTGTATTATCATTTCTTTGATATAAAATGCAATTAATACTCAAAGTATAGTCCATTGTTATCTACCGTCATTACCCATCTGTTAGCCAATTGCTCGATGCCACGCTGATACATTCCTTGGGATGGCTGTCAGAGAACTCTTGGACAACATTTTCAACTTCCGTAAAATTATCAAATTTTTTCCCTTGAAGAAAATGGGCCATGGATCGAAACAAGAAGTAATCCGAAGGTGTGATATCGGGACTATATGATGGATGAGGCAGGAGTTCAAACCCATGGAGTTCTGTAAACGTTTCTGCTGATTGTTGAGGAGTAAGTTCGTGAGGGACCAGTCTACAGGTCTTTTCCACCTTCCCCATAGAGAGAAGATGGTGACTAACAGTATCTTTAGACACACCACACTCCCTGGCAAGTTCACGAGTACCTGTGGACGGATTTGACTCAACAGCTCCCTTCAGAACCTCATCAATATCCATTAATGGTCCCCGGAGCCCTTCTTACTTTCCAACGTCGTATCTTCACTTCTAAATTTTTCAAACTAACGCCGCGCAGTGCGCTCTTCAAGGACAACTTCCCCTTCATATTTAATAATTTCACAAGTTGCTTCAGCGCCTGTGAAATATTTTTTCCAGTAATGTTTAAAATTACGAGAATTTCGTAGGACACTTTTATGTTTCTTCTTTGAAATAAATAACTCAACTGAAGCTTTTTTTGAAGAAGTCCAGTGTTAGTAAACAAGCTTAGAGGATGCTCTAAAGGGATTATTAAGTATTGGTAAATAATAAATAGCTTTCAGATATTGACAGAATCTGTAATTCTCTGGAAACTCGAATTTGATAAAACGGTCATTTTTGTTTATACGCCCTATTACATTTATCGAACCTTCGTTTCAGCTTACCATGTAAGCCTTCATTCAGAATAAAAACTAGATATGACTAAAAAATATGAGGGATATAATATGATATAAAAGTTAAACATACAGGTTTGAAGTGTGGAATAGAATCATTATTTTGTTATTAATATTATCATCTTATCTTTTGTTATAACACTCCTTTTTATCATAATTGATATAATTACCATCTCATATTTTCTTATAATTGTTCTTTTTATTATATTATGTAACTCTTCTGTATATTAGTAAAACATACCTTTTAGGCAGATGAAGGCAAAATTTAATCATAGCTAAAATTTAATTAAATTTTTATCGGAGCTATTTGACAATTAATTTCCTGGAATCAATCACCTAATTTAATCATTATTATATTATGTGATTTATTCCAGGAAATAAGTTATCAAACAGCAATGATTAAATTTATTTTAGTATTTTAATTTAAATTTATATTTTATTATTAACAGTAAACAAATAAAAAAGAAAATTCTATCATCTCCAAATATTAATATTAAATAAACAAACCTACAACATTATGATACCTATATTTATTATTTATTCTGAATTTGTTTCAGTATCATAAACAATCATGTTTTATCATTATTTATGTTTGTTGGAATATTATTATGAGTAGCTAATGATTTAAAACCTTGGTTTAGCACAATCCTTATTTATTTTTTCAGATCCGATTAATTTCTGAATTGAAAATAATTTTGATACTCAATGATCCTGAAGATATTGAAGTACATTTTCAGACCAAGAAAACCAAACCTCACTTATTGGTATATAAGATACTTTCACCTAACCTTCAGAAACTCGTAAGTATTAAGAAATAATTTTGCTACAAATTAAATATAATAATATTTATATAATAACTAATAACTTAAATTTATCTGTTTCGTTAGTATTTGTCAATTGTTGGTTGATGTTCTATTATTTACTAACAAATGTATTCCAGTTTTGTATTTTCAAAAAATTATTTTTTTAAAAGTATGATGTTTGATATCCTATAATATGAATGCATAAGGCTTTCTAGTTTTAAATAAAGCATTATAATAGATTCATAAGAACACCGACAACCAAATAATTTCACCCATTTAATTTTTTCATCTTAAGATTCTTGATTTTTTAGGGGTTTACATCCCCATATTCTTTAACCAGAGCAAATGAAACGTATTAAGATTAATAATATTAAATTAAAAACAAACAGTATTAAAAAAAATAATTGATATCATAAAATTTTACATTAATTTGGTTTATTACAATTTTGCATTAGATGGGACATATCTATCAAGAATTTATTCAAAATATTTAGACCCATACTCCATCGAATGCAAGAAGTAATGAACGCAACGTATCTTCATTTATTGTTATACGTTCATCCTTAATTGATCTTACTGTTAATGGTAAGTTCTTTGAAATGATCGCTTTCGTGTTAATTCATAGTTTAATTAATCCGTAACCACAGGAAACTGATGTAAGAATTGCGAAAACTTTATTTTGAAAGTTTGCGCAAAACAAACAAATCAACCAAGTGTATGTGTGCGTAGCGTTTACCACAAGTAATGAGTTGTTTCAATGCTTAGAGAAGAGACCAAAAGACTTCCTGAGAATTTGAATAAGAATCGTTCATTTAATATTCAGTTGTTTCCCAAAGCGTATTCAGATTAGACAAGTTACGAAAATCGAAAAAGAGAAAGTAACAAGAGGGTGAATCTAAAAAGCTTCGGGCTTTTTTATTCGTAGATTAGGTTCTAAACTATCTCACTATTATAATTTATTCAAAATTACTAAGGTGTATAAGGCTAGATCTGTAGTATCTCTGAAGCTCAAGATACTTAAAAGAAAAAAAAATACGGAATAAGAAGATGAGAATATCATTGGTTAGGAAGCGATAATTGGGCCAGTACCACTTGTGGAAGGTATCCGGGATTCATTAAGTCCAGTCACGCTGGAGATAGTTCCATTCCAGGCCCTGGAACCATTTGTATGGAGATTCCAGCGGAGGGAGGTCTGTGCATCTCGCTCTTAGCCAATGTCCAGCCGGCAGCCAACCAATAGCTTTATCAGATTCTAAATATGTATATTTGAAATGGAAATTTGTCCGAATTTACATAATTCTGAATTCCTAGTTAGCTATCGTCCTTGTGTATACTTCTGAATAATTTTTATGTGCTACTTGGTATAACTTCTGGACATTAATTATATTAAAAACTTTTTTGAGCATGTCATTAAAAAAAAAAAAAAAATTCTTCTACAGCCATTGTAAATTATTTAATAAAATTATCTATTTCAATAGTCAATTCATTTTCCAATAATAAATAGAAGACATTTAGCAGAAGGAAACCAATCCAAAAAATATGCGAAAATGAGTTAGAGGATTAGTGCTCACTATTTATAACAGAAAAGGACCATCTCTTGGTTCAGGTATTTTAATGAAAAAATCGGAAATACTACTTGAAATAAAAACGACATTTCTATTTCAGGGAAAAGAACCAAACTATTTAAGATTTTCAATGTGTATTGGTTTCCATCTGTTAAATTCCATCCAAATATTTATTCTCATAGTTTTTTAAGCGTAATCAAAATCATTCTATTATTGAAAAATCAAATAACAACAAAATAATTTATTTTCTTTTAAACGTCCCTTATATTACGTCTTATAAATATTTTTCACTGTCCTTTTTATTTTGCTTTTGTTATAAATTACATGAATCGTTGAAATTTATTGCATGTACTAACTACGTTTGAAGAATATGTACGGTATATCATTCGTTATATATTAAAAAAGAAAAACAAAATCAGACATTTTATTTATCAACAATTTTTATATGTGTATGTGATTGTTTGAACCTCAAAATCAACAATAATTTTCCTTTTTCTTATTTATTTATTTTTCGAATGATCTCCACCACAGAAATTGGAACTATAAACATTTGAAAATATTACTTTTTAGGTTAAAATCTTTATTAATCGATTATTTTTATAACTCTGAAAAATTTATTTTAGAATGTTAGTTATAAATTCTTATACTTACATATCTTTTTAAACTTAAATACCGAGTTAGCCAGGTATCGTATAACGATAAAAAAGAAGGAACAAATTAAATTGAAAGCTAATGAAAAAAGTTAATTATTCTTAACGTATTTTTCTTTTTTCTTCTTGTTTAAGGAGGTTTTTTTATCATTTAAGAACATTGGTACACAAATATACATATTTTAGAAAAATAGGTGGAAATAAAAATAATGTTAAATGATAAGCGTAAAAACATTCCAATTATCTCTCAGAAATCAATAAGGTAATAGATATTCAAAAATATTTAAAAAAAATTATCAAATCAATTTCTAATTATTTAAAGCAATACATTGTGCTTGGATCTTGGAAAAAAAAAAAAAAATCAGTTTTTCAATTACTTGTAAATAATTTTCTAGTTGACTTCTCTTTAGCAAACATTTTCTTAACCCCTATCAATACAAAAATTTCACAAATACATGCTGTCTGCTAATTTACATTTCCTATACATTGTTATTGTGAATTAACCAAGCAGTTTAGATAGCCCACGTCCATAATATTCACCTATCATGTCTGATAAAACTTTTTTGTAACAACAATCACCCGATATCTTAAACGCCACATTAGACGATGTATTTTAGAAGTCAATTTTCACTTACCCTATCGCTATAGGTATCATATTCGATAATATTTGGTAAGAATTGATAAGAGATGATAAGACATTTATTTAGGCACCCTTTTATCAAGGTTCTTTGCTATTCTTTTTAAACGATTTAATCGAGAAAAAAACTCTTTAATATCACGAAAAACTCTGATTGCTGATGATGTTATGATATTACCATAATCAAACCCTAAAGATTGTAACAAGATATTTTCAATGATGCATGTACTGATAACATAATTATTTAACGTTAAATCTTTAATTATAGATTTTTACTTTAACTCTGAAACAAACAAAAATTTATTTTTGAACAATCGTATCTTAAAAATATAATGGTTCACTTATATATTTAGCCAGGAAAACAGTCTTATTTTCAAAATTAATTTAAAATAATAAATAAATTACCTCAAAACATTAATTACCTGGTTGAGCTTTTGGGCTCCACTAAGCCATCCAATTCTTCTAGTATCCAATTCTGAAAACCTGAAAACCTCGATGCTCGTTACTATTTTACAAATAAACTTATCCATAAAGATTTTAGTGTTCCATATGTTCCTTATTTGACCCTAGCCAGATATACTAATATACAAAAACATGGTCTAAAATGACCAATCAAACCCACTAGTTCCTGAATTTGCTTTCCATTCAGTTGCTATAACCCTCCAAACGTCTGAAAAGATATTGGTCTCGGGACTTTCTATCATTATTTTCATTTCACATTACCAGATATATTTTTTTGTAAAATTATAAGTTTCAATCAATATATAATAAAATGAAAAATGATTTATTATTAGTTCAAAAACGATTTCTGCATTTATATTTGAACCAAAGTATTGCTTTCACAATTTTTTCCCAAGCATTGCATCTCTTATTATTTTTTAACTCGTTTTCCAATCGAATTATTGTTTGTTTACAATTCCTATTCGAAGTAAAATTTAATGCATTTTGTTTAAAGATAATATATAGGTATTAAAACAGTGTTATACCTATTTTTTTACTTTTTAAATTATTTATTACTTATTATTGTATTCATTTTTCGTCTTCATTAATATCATATCCTTTTATTGTAACTGATTTTCCTTTATTATATAGTTTCTTCGTAGTAAATTCATTTGTAAAATGAACATTTAATTGAAATACTGTGATTTTCATGGCTGAAAAGAGGATGGACTCGAGACCTACTATAAAACTTTTATTTCACAGTGGGTGGTTCCTTTTAGTGTATTCATTTTCCCACACATTTACTCTAGGTATATGTTCTATACGCTTGTAAATATTAATTTAAAAAAAATTGAAACAAGATATTTAATGGTTACATAAAGCCAGCTGTATTACTTATTGTCCACATTTGAGGCAGATTGTAGTAATTACTGAATAAGAGATTAATAAATAAAAATTAATGGTTTTACTAAGCACGTATATACCATATTCGAATATAATTTTGTCATCTGTAAGGAAAAGCCATTTTTCGTTTTTGATCACAAACCACAAAAAACTACTGAACCTATCTGTACCAAATTTTAACCACACCATCCTTATACTTCCAGGAAGATTTAGCAATAATCAAATAAGCGATAAATATGTGGTGCGCTGTGAAGTTTGATAATCGACCTATAGGTTGCGAGTACCATTCGAGAGACGTTACAAAGGAACGGTGTTCTATAGAGCTAAATTAACGATAAAATTAAATTTATGATAAAATTTACTTATTTTCAATGAAATTGTCATTAAAAAAACTACAAATATATGGAGTGATAAGTGGGTTCTAGTGCAGTTTTACAGATTATTTAATTGTAAAACTATGAAATCCAACTGTACCAAATTTTAACTACAACATCTTCATAGTTCTAGGAAGGTTTATAATAATAAATTTTACTATAATAATGATTAAAATGTATATTCTTGAGTGCCAGAAACGAGGTTTACTAAATTGCCATGATTAGAAATAAAAATCTAAACAGATGGATCGATAAAATTATTTATGCTAAATTGGATGTCTAATTATGCTTTTAAGTACTCTTCAAATACCTAATCAATGCAATTTTAAACAGGTTAAAAATGACTGCCATGCGTAAAAAAGTTCGTTGAAGGAGTAATGGTAAATTCCATACTTCAATACAAGATTTTTATCGATAAACAAATGGAATTCAATTATCAGTTAACATAATCCAAGTACTTTATTTAGATGTCGCGAAGGGGTATTGATCTGTTATTTTGAACTCTTTAGTCTTTAGTCCTTTGTTAAAATATGATCCTGTACCTCTTCGATAAAATTTACACCCTTCGGCGTATTGATTCCTCCAAGAGCTAAAAGAAGTGAAGGTATGCCGCGCTATTCTTGCCTCTCGTCCTAGCTAAAAATATTTTCCTTCCCTCCTTGTCATATGTTAAAAATTTGTAAGCCGGTAAAAGAGAGAGGTCTATGCAACAGTGTCAAATCATAAAGCGGGTTTTATGATGTCGGCATCCTGCGGGTGTAAAACAAAGGTGGGTGTGGGTTCCCGGGGGATGATGGGGCAGGAGAAAATACATTTTCCTGAAATATATATAAGACCACAAACGTGTTGCCTCTGTTCGTGTCCCCCCCCCCCCCTCCCATCCCCACTCTTAGGGACCAACTTTTTACTACTGGACAAATATAGGACCAGCCGATCCTCTGTTGTCATGGCGACTGACTCCTCGTTACTTCTCTGTACTCGGTGGCTTCTTCTTTTTATGTCTTATTCTATATATACTCATGTACCTGGTCCCTTATGTATATAGGTTTATGTAAATATTTATACATGAAGATGTATCATCGAATTTGTATATAATAATTAAAGATGGCGCAATATTTGTCCGTCAGTATATTTTGATTAAAAATATTAGAAAAGAAAAAGAAACACTTTTTCACCATTACAGTTTTAAAGTAAAACCATTTCACGTTTCATAAACCCTCGTTAAAGTATATAGACATTCTCCATAAAAATAAAAAAAATAAAAATAAAATCAGTTTACAGAAATTTGCAGTGTGTCAGTAACCTTACACTGGTTATAGAATTAAATATATAACATAGGTTACTCATTTATCCTTAATTAAACTCTGAGCCGATATAGCAAATTATGGTTATAAGAGCATTTTAAAGAAATTTATTTTTCGATTTTCTGGTGATTCTAAAAGAAAGAAAGAAGGCAAATAAAAAATATTAAATTAAAAAAAAAAACGGTTTTTATAGTTGGCGTTAACAAAATATTTGATTAATAATTAAAATTAAATTATAAAATTATTTTTCAAAATTTTTAATTTTAATAAATTCAATAGATTCACCACCATTCTAGTGACATTCTAAACAATAAATCTATTATGAAATGAGCCTATAAATATTTCGATAAAAAATATTGTGCTACAATAGCTCATTAAAAATCCCTGAAAATATTTTTTAAAAAAGTATTCATTTTCTTTTCAGTAGTTATAAAACATCTATTCATTATTAAAATCTATTAATTTTAATATATACTAAAAGTTACAATTTTTGCTAAATAATACCGCCAAACAATGTAGCAAATTGTAATCGTAAGTTCATTTTTAGAATATTTAATTTTCAATCAATAGTATCTTTAATATTTGGAATTCCCAAAATATTAAATATAATTTAATTAACAAGTTTTTTTTTTTGTTTTTTTTAAACATAACTTTTTATTGAAATATATGTAGAATCTGCCTCAGTGAAGGGCAATAGGTAACAATGCTAATGATGTATTATTTCATAATATATATACAAGTACAAATTCACACAAAATTAATAATAATAAAAGATAACTTATAATTACTCACAAACATAAAAAATAAAATGAAATAATAAAAATGAAGTGACGATTCTATGATTAATAATTTAAGTTTTAAAACTGAACATTTAACACATTTAAGGCTAAATAATAAATAATCCCTGAAAGTTTATTAGACCACTATTTCAGATTTTTTATAAGGATTAATTCAAGTATAGATATAACAAAAACAAATTTAGAAACAAGAAACTCGCCCGTATATGAATACAACTTTGTTTTTTGTTTTTTAATAATACATTAAAAATTAATTCGTCCAGTTTCCTTCTTTTCATCTCTTTAGCTACTTTAATATTTAATCATTTAAATCGTAATAAAATAAAAATAACAAATAAACCTCTTTAGCCGGCTTAAACGTTTTATTTGGTTTGGGAACAAATATTATGCCATTTCTTATCTTTTTTTTTTAAGCTTTCAGAAATAAAAAAAATAATAATAGCTGATAGCTAACTTTTTTTTATACATAATACCAACACCAAGTTATAAAAACTTTTCACATACACTTCCATTATACTGCAAGGACATATTAGACTATGGTTGACCTAGCTATCACATTACGAAGAGTAAGGAGATGGATGAAATGGATGGATCGTTCCGTGACCTAAGGTAACTAGCTCCAGGAAGATGTGCAACTCGGCTCAGTCCTTCCCAGTGCTTCGAATGGAATTGTTTTGTTACCAGTCAGGCAATCCACTGATTATAACCTATTTTTAAATCAGGATTTATAATAAATTTTTATCACGACAAAATATTTGGGTTTGCCATTTTAAGTTAAGTAATGACATAGAAATTTAACGCTGAATTTCGACTGACAAATTCAAAGCATCCTTTTTTATCCTCGAAAAAATAATATGCAATTACGTCTGCATGATAATGGCAGGAATATTTAAAAATAGGTTTTATCAAAAAGTAAAATAATCAAGAAAAAGACTCAGGTTCTCATTACCTCAGAAAGAGAGTATCTTTTATGAATACAAATGTGTAATAGATTTTTTTAAAGTCAATTAACCTCTTACGTTTTTATTTTAAAATAAAAAAAAAGATTAATAATTTCTTGTGTAATGTTTTTCTAAATATTTCTTGACTGTATGCCAATATATTAATAATAATTATAATAATAACTGTTATTATAATATATTGACAGTTATTATAATAGTAAACGTTAGTAACGGTTCTATGAATTGCTTTCAATAGAACCTTTAAATTGTAGGAAAAGAAAGAAACTTGCATAAAATTGATTTTTACCTACTATTGACAACAGACAATCAGTTTTATATTCTAATAATATTATAATAGAAAAAAATACTATTTAAACTGTTACTATTTTAATATGTGTCTTATATATTCTCTAAGTGTGCGATATAAAGTCCATGTACATTTTAGTTAGTGCTTAGAAGTGTCTATGCTGTTCAGAGAAGTGAGTATAAAAGTCTTAGTCTTTGATTGAGGATTTTTCTTCTTCTTTTTTTTTTTATTTGTTGCTCGATGACATTCTTCGTTCAAAGGTCAGACCAAGGTAGTGCACAGTGTCAGTCTATAGAATCAGCATGCAACCAGAAAAACTGGAGGGCACGGTTCATGCAGAAGGGTAAATTTAACATGTTGAGAAATGTCATATAATTTTGGCAAATAATGTTGTTGTCAACAAGCAAGCAATTAACAGTCTATGAACTTGAATTGTATTCATTTTATCTCTTGATAAAATTGTTGTATTATCTGCATATATCGCTGTTGCAATGTTAGTACTGATCAAATCTTCCTGTGTGTATGCAAAGTAGAGTAGTGGAAATAACACTGAGCCCTGTGGTACTCCTAATAAAACCTAACAGAAGAATGTTCTGAAGGTGTAACATAATAAGCGTTCCTTTTTTAAAAAATTATTTCTCTTATTTATAACCACTTATAGTTTTTATTAAAAAGTTAGTTTATAATTCTATGAAAAATAAAGTGCATTTATAAAAAATTGATAAAATATACAGATGTATGTGGAATAACGTTTACTATGAATTACCAACCATTGAGAACATCATAATGCGTCATTTTACAAAATGATAAACTTAATTTAGAAAAATAAATAAAATATTAACTCTATTTCACTCCTTCAGACATAATTGGGATGAGTAATCTATTTAAAGCATATACATATATTCAGGTGACGTCCTATTAAACTGAAATTTGAACTCATGATGAATACATCTTATAAAAGCTTATATTCAACAATTTTTTTTATAAATTTAAATTATCTGCGCCTTTTATTCATGGAAAATATATAAATAGAACAATGAAATTTTATCCTCTGTTCCAACTCTGCGGCAATATCGCGATGCCTTCCGCTTGACCCAGTGACCCTACGCTACCCTGGGGACGGCCGAGTCAGAAATAAGCTTCCGCTTGCGCTAGCACGGGCCAATCAATGTGAGGATCCTGGGAGCATCGTTTACGGTCAGCCATCCAATTACTGAACCCTGTTTACCCAAGCAGCTCCTCAACTGCCGGGTCGTAAATTACTCTCGAGGTGTTTGTTCCTGGGTGTTGTTTACCGCCAACCGGATCCGGCGTAGTTCTCAAGTTGGAGTCATTGAATGTAAAGCTAATACAACAGAGATTGTTTTGTCGAAGAGAGTAATGATAGTTACACTAATTTGAACAGAGAAACATGCTAAGACTTGTAGAACAGTATTGCGAAGTGAAAGGTCCAAAAATACCAAAAATAATTCAATTTTTGCCTGTATAGGAAAAACATCATGGATATATCTGTCTATATAACCTACTGTTTTTCCCAATTTACATATTACAATTAAAATGATCGAATAACAAATTAATGATTAAATTATATTATTAGTTAATGATTATTCGAAATAAACATAGTTGAGAAAAAATAGGGGTTTCAAACCAATATAGCACCTAAACCTGATAAGGAAATCACCTGAAAATTTTTGATCCGAGCAACACCAGCAACGTCAGAACGTTTCAAAATGCTACATTTTTGAGGGTGAAAAAAATGTTACACAAAATAGTATAGACCCCAAGCCAGGAATGGATGAACTAATTATTAACTGCATATCTGCCCCTTGTAAAATTAACCGCAAAATTAAATGCATATTTTAATTGATTTTACTCCTGATATTTTTACTTCAAATTAATAACACACACCCATGCATATACTCATGTTTTCAAAATAAATATAAACACCAATAAAAACGTTCAAATGTCAACTTAATTAGATCAGGTAACATAATAATAAAAAGAACTATAATTTTTTGTACTGTAAAGTTTTGAATTGATTTTCATAAAAAAAACCAATAGATATTACTAAATTTGAAAATTATCTATTGTCTAAAAAAACATATAGAGGATGCAAATACAGGACAATTTAAACAGGTGTAAGGTTTTGTGAACTGTAAATATGTAGATAAAACTTTGTTAACAACAAAATAAGATAAATATATATTAGGTATTTACTAGTTAAATTTTTGGACTTTTCCTTTCTTTTTTTTTATATATATATTAATTTAAAAATTATTTAAATTTTGACTTTGAAATCTTCTAAAAATAACGCACTAATTATACAAATTAATGTAAATAAACAAATTAATTGTGGTAATAAATTTAGTAATTTTTAACATTTTTTTTTTTCCTCTAACGAATAAATGAAGAACCGTGAAAACGCTGTTGTTTTTTTTTTTTTATAAATGTAAATCTAACACTGAAAATGAAGATCTGATGGAAATATCCAAACATGTTAACCAATTAGTAACATTTATATTGTAAATTAAAGAAATAAAAACTTCATTCTATTTAAATTAACAATTAATAAACTTTTAAATCTGTCAATAAATATTTGTATAAAAATAGGCTATGTGTTGGAGCACCTTATAAAAAGGTCATGTTTTAAATGTATTTTTTAAAAAAAAAGTGTATTGAAGTGTTAAAAAAAAAATTTGCTAATCTGATAATTTTATAAAATTAAAAAATATACCACAGGTAACCCATGAAGGGGCTTGGGTTTAGTACTTAGGTAAAATTATTAAAATATTAAATTTAATTTAATTTAAATTTGCCCTTTGAACAAATGGAAGAAAAAAATAAATAATATTTTAATGAATTAAAGTGAATATTAAATTATATTTTCAAGGATAAATCTAAATTTAAATATTATAAAATCATCATAATATGATTAATAAAATAATTCAAATTTTAAATCTTAATAAAAATATATTATCCCAAAGAATTTTAATCGGCTGTTTGAATCATTGGCTCATTTTTCTTGCAAGTTTTCCGACTTCAAAATAAGACATAAAACAGGCTGAAGTGCATCGGATGGCTTGGCATTGACCTTCACGTGCCTACAAGACGGCCGATACTCCATTTCTATTTTTGGATTCTGGACGAACTTCCAGGGAATTCGTTGGGAACAATTCCAGAAGGAAAACTACGCATCCTGCATATCCAGGATATGATTAAAGCTACATCCTTAATTGCTGGTCAATGGATGGTCCTGTGATGGAATATAAAATTTATAATTCAGGAAAAAATGCATCCTATTTTATTTATGAAAACCAAAAACTATTATTCGAGGCATAATCTACTATTAAATCTGTAGGGATAATGCATTTCATTGAAATACTAATATTTTGTAAATAGTAAACCATAAACTATGCTTGATAGCGAAAATTACGGTTACAAGATTTTATATTAAATTATGTTTAAAATTAATATATTGTAGACATGCTATTTAAAATATCAGTTTATTACTGATTAAGAATGACATAAGTACCTGTAGAAAAAAATATACAGATTTTTAAATTTTCTATAGATTTTTCATATTCCATAATAATATTTTTTGATTTGGAAAAAGTAAGTTTGATAAAAAAGAACATTATTTGAAAGATGATTTAGCCATTAAAAAGGCATTTAAGCATTCTAGGCATTACAAGTAAAAACACTCTTTCTCCTTTGAGTTTTTCTTCAAAATTCAAATATTTTGAGACATTACATGCTGAAGAAAAATGGGCTTATTAGATAAAAATTTAATTAAATTTGAAATGGCTAACAAACATCCTGTTGCCTCTAGAAACTTTTCTTTCTAACTCGAAATTTAGACTTTTGACCGGCAGTACATATATATAATTATACAACAAATTTCACAGCTAATACAAATTAAAAAAAAAATTTTTAAGGAATTTCCAGCATAAAATTCATTCTTGTAAATCAAAATATTATAAATATATAATACTTATATTTATAGGAATAAACAGATATTTAGATGTTAGTAAAAATGATTGATAAAATTATTCCCCTGGGATTCCCAATGAATCATTAACATAATTCAATCATGTTTTTTAATATTATTATAAACTTGTTTCTAATTTTTTGATTAATACCGAACATATATATCAGATAATTTATATAAGAAACGAAATATTTGTTCCTTAGCTTTAACGAAATTATTGAATGTAATTTAGCCGGCGTATTTAACATATCAAAATTATATTTAAAAACATCTGTACAGATTTTAGCTATTTATTTCTCCAATATAGCTAAAAATCTGTTACATGTTTAGGGAGGAAATTTGTCATTTTAATTCAAATTAATAACATATTATTGTATACGTCCACATGACCTAACGATTGATCAAGTTATTCTTCATTGTACATAAAAAATAATAAATTGAATGAAATATATTTATAAATGTCATACAATTAATGAGATCAATTATACTTGAAGATGAGAAGGAAGTCCGGAAACAAGTAGTTTCATTATATATTAGAGAAATGAATGTGTAAAATGTAAAGAAATAACTTTAATCTTCAATAATAAATAATGATATAAAAATATGTTTTTCAGGATGTATTTAATAGAGGAAAACAATATTTCTACAATAAGAGAATATATAGAAACAAAATTGCTAGTGTTAGAGAGAACAGTGCTTCCTTGTAAGAACAGTTTTCTCCCCAGGGCGATAAAACCATACCATTATTGTTATCCCTATTTTCATAAATTCAGTTTACGATCTGTTGAATTTGCTGGCATACATCAAGCTCGAACTATGTCCGCGAGCAGAACCTCTATCTGGAATATCTTCTGCTCCGGAGGTTTTACGCCGGTGACTGATGAGCTGTTAAAAGAATACAGCTTGATAATTGTCCTAATTCGGTGAGACCCGGCATTTAAATGTTGCTGGTGCCGTGGCGCGGTGCTGGGGGCGGGCCGCCCAGTGCGCAGGGGCCGGCCCCTCAAATGAGAAATCCATAGCTCTGCGCATGCGCGGGTCCATGACCCCTGCGCTCTCCCCCCTCCCCTCCTCCCCTCCCTGTCGTTTCGTCTGCTCCTATCAACAGTAACCTTTCATATTCCGACCCAATTTACTTTAAATTAGGCACTTTATTATAAATGAAGATATCAAAATAAGATTTGAGGTGGAATCTTTACTCAGAAACTTGTGGAAAAAGGGTAGCGAAAGGGTTCCTATTTATTCAGCATTAACCCACTTACCGAAATCTATATAACTCAATAAAAACAAAAATTAAGAAATATAGATTCGAACGCATAATTAAATTCACAGAATTAAATATAATTCACTCAACAGTAAAAATTATGCAATTACTTCTAAAATATAAGTAATTAACAATACAATTATCGGAAAAAAAATGTATTGCTTAATAAAATCATCGATTTATATAATTACATTAAAATCAAAATATTCTCAGATTAAATATTAAAAAAATTATATTATGTATAAATAAGTATTACATAGATTTGAGATTAATACAAATTATTAATAAAATATTTTAAATATTAGAGCCTTTAAGCAATTTATATCATTTATGACTTGCAGACCACTCGATAAGGTAAAATCCAAAGACTGATATCCAATCTTTTATACCAACACCAGAAAAAAAAAAAAAAAATGTAATTTTTATGTAGCTATTTATATTTTATAAAAGAGACAATAATAATAATATAATATTAATAATATTTTAAAAATTTGTATTACCTGTGAAATTTGATATATAATTATATATATACTATAATATATATATATTAGGCTTATGTGAAGTAGAACTTTTAAAAATGAATGACAATAACATTATTTTTTTAATATTAAATTATGTGAATTTTTTTTTTTTATTTATATCAATTTATTGAAATTTACAACTGTACAATTATATGCATTAAGTAAATGGCCTGATGACGATTACAGTAACATGTCAAAGCTTGAAAAGAACTACTCATCTGTAGCACTTTAATAAAAATTCTACACTAGTAGATCTCTAGGCCATCTTCTTTTCAGACGCCTCGGAGGATTATCGATAATGGAGTGGAAAGCAAGTTGAGAAAATAGTGGATTTGAGTGGTTATGGAGCTTACTATGAAAGGATAGGTATCTGGTATGGGCTAACTCAGCAACATATGGAACATTAAGGTCTTTATTGATAAATTTATTTGTAACAAAGTAAGGGGCATTAAGGATTTTTCGAAGAATTTTGGATTGTAAGGATTGGATACGGGAAGAATTAGAAGGTTTAGTTGGGCCCCAAAGCTCAACTCCATATGTCCAAATAGGTATGAGTACTGCCAGGTAAATGAGTAGTAAATGTTGAAGAAGTGCTAAAGTTAAAGACGGAAGTTAAACGTTGGTCCAAGTGGAGTCCTAGGTAGCGGATCTGTTTAACAGGGATTAGTGGAATGTCATTAAAGGATGCTGTAGGACAGGAGGTCATAAGTTTACGACGAAGGGTAAAGGTTATTTGGTGAGATTTATTAGGATTTATTTTGATTTTTTTGACACCATTCTTGAAGGTTTAGAATATGGGATTGGAGTATTTGAGAGGCAATGAAGGGATCATTGTTTGCTGATAACACAGATGTGTCATCAGCGTAACTAGTGAGGACAGTGGTAGGATGAGTTGGAATAAATAATGTGACTTAAAAAAAGAAAAATTACAATATAGAAGCCAGTTGAAATACTAACGAAATAATGGAAAAACAAACAGTTCTATGTTAAAGTATGTTAGAAATTCTTTAGAATATTATATTAAGGAAACCACAAAGATTTAAAAACAAAAAAACAAAAAAAAAACAACAGAAAATGCCTTATATTTTATTGGTCTAGTCTTTAATAACAAAAAAAAAAAAAACATGCTATAAAAATATGTAATACTTATTAGAGGTTACTCTTTGACCGTTGAGGATCATGTTTTCTATGCTTTTTCTGCTTACCTGTGTTTTATTTGTCTGTAGGAGATAAATTTTCACATGAAATAGCTTAATCTAGGTGACCGTCTATCCTATATATCCTGTATTTGATTGTCCTGGTTCTTTATTTTTTTTCCGCTTACCCGTATCATTTTAAATTATTTAAATAAAAATAAAAATGAATGATTATGAATGAATTTTTCATTCAACCAATATACTCCCTAAATGATAGGTCCTAGTTATAAATGTTATATAAGAAAAAATATTCTCTATTAATTTCTGATTATGAAACTGCCGGCAAATTTCCAATCCGAGCAACATCAATGAAGCTAAGCCGTGTCGAATTATGTGTAACGCCCACGCTTCTCCTGAAAAAGTATTTCTTTTGACCAATTAGGCCAGGGATAAAACATGTTTCATTTTAAAAACAAAAAGAATAAAAAATAATATTACAAGAGATATCTTGCCTTGGTAGGGCTTTACGGGTTGCAGGGTAACAGAGATGTAGACATTGTACAAGTGATTTTCTAAGTTTTACCGAAATAGGAATTTGTTTTTTTTTAATGTTTATGCAATGTTGTACAAATAGTACATGTAAGTCACTGTGGTTTGTACCATGGAGCGTGAAGGTTACTTTTAAGAATTTTTGACTATGTATACTAGTGTACGGCTTATGTGTAATCACAGACATTTAACAACGTTTTTAGTTGGAACTGTCTTATTTTACAGAATAATATTTTTAATTTTTCATTAAATTTATTTGTTAAATTCATGCCTGTCTTACAACGGGCTAGGAGAAGTTGTATTGATGGAAAATGAACAACATATTGATTCATAACACTAGCATAGTGTGCAAGACCACTTTATTTTTTATATTGAATATTCAATATCGTGTTCTCCTTTTTGCGTTTTTAAACTATTTTGAATAAAAGAAACCTTATATTAAACATTTATATGAACATTGTAGTCATGTTTTGAAATAGAGAAGTCTGTGAAAGGCATAGTAAAAATTACTTTCCAAGAGCCCACATATTTTATGATTATCCAAATTTTTGCTAAGAAAAGTAATGTTCTCTTAAGGAGGGTACTTTATGGCCGCCCAGAGCGAGTATGCTGATGCGAGGACTTGGGGCTTAGCGGAGGTGGAGGGGGGGATGTGGGCTAAGAGCTTGGAAAAAACTTAATAAAAACTTGGATTATGAAAATGTAGGATAGAGGAGAAAAATGGAAGAAAAGAGGAAACTTGAATTTTTATGTTTACATGTTTTGAGTCTTGTTCCATTACGCATAACCTGAAATTTCAGGAATATATGTTTCTTTTATTTATATTAAAAAATGTTTAAGCCAAAATTATTTATATTATTGAATAATTTAATTTTTTTTTTAATTTATTATATTGATAAAAAATTTATTTTATTATTTTTATTTATTCGTTTCAGTCAAAGCCATAATCTAAATTATGAAACAAAAAAACAAAATTTCTTTTAATAATATTAGAATACTCCTAATAAAATATAATATTCTATAAGATGTTGACAAATAATTGCTCAATATTTTGAACTGATACAATGCCTCAATAATATGTTTACATGCAATACCGCAATATTTTTTTTAACAATTTTCATTTACTTATAAAACGACAATTTTAAACAAGGGATTAATGTATAATTAGAACACTATGACTTATGACCCTTAATTGTGGCAAATAGCAATATGTAAATATATAGTCATATAAACGAAGTAAATAGTTTAAAAAAAAATAGAAGAATAAATTAAAATAGAGAAACAATTTAAGCAAAAACATGGAAAATGAGCTGAATCTGAACTGGTATTGGATCAAAAATAAACGAAATAAAATAAAAAAATATAATATACCTAAGTTATTTTATTCTATATTCTTTTGAGTTCATAAATTTATTCATATCAGTAAAAGGCAGAACGATAATCGGCGTAAGGGTTTTGTGATAAAACGACATTAACAGCTTTTACACCCAGTTCTTTGATGCCTTATTTTAAAATTTCTGTTTAATTTTTTATAATTGTATAATATTGTAATGATATAGCTCATGAATTACAAATAATAAAAGTAGCAACAGCGATAAAGTAAGAACAGTTATATAACATTCGAACTGATAGTTCTTTGTAGAAGTAAAACCTATACAAATAGCAGGTTATTATCTATCTAAGAATACTCAAATAATAATAAATAATAAAGAAAACTAAAAATTAATATTTCTTTGAAAATTAACTTAAGAACTTAACCTAATAATATTCCATTAATCTCTGTCAAATTGACCCGCTACTTAGGACCCACACGTCTTACTTGGAATCCACACACAAGACTAAAACAACAAGATACTGCTCGATGTTACAGACTGATCCAACATATACTAGACAAACTTTCCAAAACTCATTTACATGGCAGTAATTAGACCTATTTGGACATACGGATTTGATCTTTTGGGGTAAACTAAACCTTTCAATTCTCTTATCCAATCCTTACAATCCAAAACCTTTCGAAAAATTCTCAATGCCCCTTACTTAGCCACCTATAAACATATCCATAATTATCCTAATGGTCCATATGTTGCTGATTTAGCCCAAACCAGATACCTATCCTTTCATAGTAAACTCTAAACTCCATAACCACTCAAATCCGCTAGTCTCTCAAATTGGTTCCTATTCTATTCCCGATAACCCTCTGAAGCCTCTGAAAAGGAGATAGCCTCGGGACCTCCTGATATAGAACTGTTATTCAAGTTCTACCAAAGTGTAGTTTTATATATATTGCAGTTGTAAAAAACAATAAAAAGAATAATAAATCATAATAATAATATATGCTGCTTCCAAAAATTATGTCATAGATAGAAAAATATCTTAAAACAAAATATTCAGTACTGTTTTATTTAAAATAATCAATTATTAATAATAAATAAATGAGTTTCAATTTCTATAAAATCATACAATGCGCTTGCCAAACTGTACTTACTAAAAACTTGCCTAAACTAAGCAGTAGAAATATTTAACTTCTATTTTTATTTACATACTCGTATGCTTACCCTACTGCCTATTATGGATACGTTCATTTTCTATATCTTTTTTAATATGAATTTTTTTCTTTTTAAGTTATTCTTGTACTTAACCTTTGACACCCTAGTACCCTTACAGGGAAACGTAACACCTTAAAAGGCAGGTAAAGATTTTTTTGAGGTTTCCTTAAACATACCTAGTTACCCTAGAACTGTATAATGAATGACCTTTTTGAATGTCGATATGCTGGGGTTGTGACAGGTCATGAGCCGAGACGACAATAAAAACATTTGTTACCTAACCCTTCTTTCTCTGAAGACGGTGCCATAAATTCCGAAGAGTACTTCCTGGTCACTAGTAGGATAATTGTGGAGTTGTTACAAAAAACTGGGTACCGTTAGGCGATGGCTATTGTAATACCAAGAGTTCCTGGTTCTCAGAGATGCATTTTACAAAGAAAAAAAAAAAATCATTCTAGGAATAGAGACAGAAGACACACCTCTACAATTTCTTTGACATAAAATGGGGTTCCTCATTTTCATAGTCAAATACAATATTGTCGTGTATATACATATATAATAAAAGTTCTTTATTTATTCTGGGACCTTAAAAACAAAAAATGATTTACAACCTTCAGAGTCTCAAAATGAAATAATATTTTTTTTAAAAATAACAGATAATAATAAAAAAATTGAAGAATTTAAAGGTTTTGGTAAACCCCAATATTATTTTTAATATTTTTAACTGGTATGTAATTAAAATTGTTTGTAAAGTATACAACTTATAATTATTTAAGTTGAATACAGCATGGAACAAAATCACCAAAGACTCAAATCACTTAGGCTGTGATGTTTTTGGTTTTGATTTATATGAAATTGCTATACGTTTTGATTATTTCATATTTTTTAAATAATAATTTATATGTTTATTAACATAACCATAAAAAGTATTGGCATTTAATATAAATACTGACACCTCTCATTCAATCATTATTTAGATTCCTATATTTAATTGAAAATATTTAAATAATATGAAGTCTTGTGAAGGTAAGAAAGTCATGCGGGATAGCACTTAACAACAATATACGTGTCTCTTACGTTAATTCCCTAATTTTAATTGATCATTGAACTTCTTTCATATTTTTATATTTTCTATATTTTTGCTGTTTTTTCGCTGATTATGACCGAATAAAACTATAGTTTGTTGTTCGTGATGTCAATGCCTGTGGACAAAATATGTTTTTAAAAAGCCTCTCTATGTCTGTGGTTACTAAATTTCAACAAAACGGATAGCCAAGTTATTTTAATTTTTACAAGTAATAAATTTCGCGCTTTGAAAATAAGCAGAAATTCTAAGAAAATTGTGGTTTTTATAAGGAAAGTCAGCTATGTATCTGTCGCAATAGTGAATAGTGTCCCAAGTGTATTTTGTGTGTTTTTGCATTTTGGTGTATAGATATTACCTGAAAGCTAATTTATTTCCTTTATTTGTGTCTAATGGTCTTAGATATGAGACTACTTCAGATATGAATGTCCACATCTGCCATAGATATAACCTTATAAATACATTTGTTTCATTTAAATCCTCTTTTATTGGGTTTGGTTTTCATTGAATAACAGATATGAAATATGCATTTATGAACGAAGTTTCTGCATAAAAAGGAAAAACGGTGGGATTACTTTGCGGGGATTTAATTTCCGACTGAGCTCTTTAGGTTGGCGAGGTACGGTGGATTCGGACTTTTTTAATCAGTGCAAGTTGGGAACAGGTTTACGATACAAACTTTAAATCGCTCTTGTTCGAGTTGGTGGAGAAATTTTATGTAGGGCTGCGTTAGTAACACGAGGCCCTACCTCCCTCCCCCCCACAATCCCCGCATTTCCAAATAACCCTTCGGCCTCATTCGTCCTTACAACCTCCTCAGCTGTTTCTTCCCGATAGTTACTATTAACTGTTTCATTTTCCCGAGATCCGTTTTCTTGCGGATTTATTCCTGTTTCAGGATTAGCTTGAGGAAAGCGCGGGAATCGTAAAATGTTCTCAAATGAAACCATGTTCAATGTTGCCAATAAGGGCGGAGGAAAGGTATGACGAAAGGCATAATACAACCACCGACATCCATAAACCCGAAATCTCTCCTCACCCTCTTTCTTGTATACGAGTGTAATAAGATACTCAAAGTATAATACAGGAATATTATTATTATGTTTTTTTAGGATAATAATAAATAAATAAATAAAAAGCTTAGCGAACCCGAATGTTCCATGCTGAAACAACTAACCTCTGACCTTCAACGCATCACATCAAAACCTAAATTCTAAGATCAGCATTGAAGCAATCCTACCATCAACCTATTAGTGAAACCCTCGGACGTTTAACCGACTATCAGTACTCATATATTCAAGTCCCAAAAAATACACATGCCTGTGAAATCTTCGTTTTGTCGGCACATTTCTCACTGTAACTCCAAAAATATTTGTCCAATCCCAAAGTTCTTTCTTTCGTCTCAAAGCTGATTACATTTACTAGTATATCCCATGTATTAAATTTTAATTGAACCCCGAAAAAAAAACCATGTCACCACTCTAAATACCGCATACTGTTGAGAAATCCATGTTCTTATGACACATTTTTCGCTATAACTCCAAAAATATTTGTCGATCCCCAATTTTTTTTTCATCACAAACCTGGTTCACTATTAGGTCCTATATATTAACATTTGATTAAATACCCTGAAATACCCACGCCAGCACGCTAAATGTGTAATTTTTGGTGACATATGACAATATTAATATGTTCAGTGGGAAGGCGTGGATATGTTATGGGATATAATCAAAATTGTATATGTAGGGCCTAATAGAAAATTTAACCACCTTTTTGAAGAAAAAAATAAATTTAGAATTGGACAAATTGTTTTGAAGTGGCGAAAAATGTGCCATAAAAACTTTGAGATAAAAAAGAAGAAATTAGGGATCGAACAAATATTTTCGAATTTATAGCAAGAAATGTGGCGGAAAAACGAGGATATCTCAACAGAGCGGTGTTATCAGCGTCCTGGCATGGGTGTCTTAAGGGACTTGATCAAAAGTGTTAAAATAGTGTTTGAGTTATAGCCAATAGAGTGCCGACACACATGTTTTTGCTGAGATGTGCGACTTAACGGGAATTAGCCTTTTCGTGGTGTTCTATTGGGTACATGGTTGATCAGCGAAAAACCCTTTATACAAAAAAATGTTTATTAAATGAAATTTTATACTCTTTAAATTTATAAATAGCTAATTTTCGAATAGAACTATATAGTTGTTGAGTTATTTTAGAAAAAGTGGAAAAACATCCATTTTGATGGGGATACATGATTCCAGTTTGTAATTTTGTTGCCAAACATCAGATTCGTGTTCAGGACCCCAAATAAACCAAATATTACCAAAAATCAAAACTACTACAAAACTTTCCTTAGTAGGCCATGTTTCTTTTTTTAGTCTTTTATATCCTAATTTTTAGGTTTCTGGAGAGTAAGCACGGACAGTGTAGTTTTGAGACCGAGAAATGACAGCATTTGCAGCTTTTAATCCTGAAGTTCATTTTTTCTTGTCCATGGTCTTTATGGTAGACCATAAAATTTTGATTTAAAATTAAAAATTATTGAGCCCAACTCAATTGAATATTGTACTGAATTATCAAACTCAAAAATTAATGGTATATAATTAATTAACTTGTAAATTATCCATCATCCTCAAGAGAAATAGATTAACGCTATTCTGATGTAGCAATGCTTAACATTAATTATGGAAAAATAATAATATGAAATATATTTTATGTAACATAAATTAGAAATATTGTCCATTTAATGTATTTTAGAAGCTTAATGTGCCTATCATATTTTGACACATCCAAATTTCAAATATGATTGAGTGGCGATTTATACAAAATAACATTTAGAAATCACTGAATATCAAAGTGTCAATTTATTAAATTTAAAGCCAATTGTCCACGAGTGGTTCAGAAATTAGGTCTTACGTAGTTCCCTTCTCATGTAAGACCTCTCACGAATATGAAACGTGACATCTGACATACTTTTACTGTTGCGAAATTTTGAATTTAAATCAGCCTGGCCAAAACATATATGATATCTGTCAAATTTTTGTCAATTTATTTTTAGTATTTTGTAAGAACTACAACCCGAAACCATTGAATTTTTACACATTTGAAATATATGTTTACAGACATATATTATAAATATTTTATATATTTTTTGACACATATCAAGCATAAATATAAGTTTTTGTATATTTAAAAAAAAAAAAAAAATTGATAAATATCTTCAACATTTTCTGTTCCAATGGGCACTGAAGAGTGGTATATAACAAAGTGTGGTATATATTTATTTTCAAAAATATATATATTTTTTTTTTGGTTTGTTAATCCCAAAATTCAATATAATCTCGTGTTTAATATATATATATATATATATATATATATATATATATATATATATATATATATATATATATATATAATATATATATATATATATATATATATATTTATAATTTATTAAAGTTATTTTATTATATTTCCTTCAATGCAACTTTTCCAGAATTTCGTTTCCTTATTATGAACGGATAATTGAAATACTGTATTTTGTAATTATTTCAATTACAGGACGTCAGGCATTCTGTTCCATTTTCTACTCAAGTTACAATTTTATCCAATAAAACCTTTATCAATTTTAAAACATATTGAAAAACTAAGAAGAAGAACATTCAAAATTTAACTGATAATAATATGATGCTTATAATCTTCATGTGCTTAATAGTATTGTATCTACATATCAAAACTAAATTAATAATTATTGCCGCACAAATAGAATAAAAAATAAATAAATTTAATACAGATAAAATAATATAAATATTATCTTTCTTTATTATCATAAAAAATTTCTTGATTATAGTAATATTTTTAAATTATATTACTTCATAAATTTTTAGTAAAATCTTGTTATTTCAGTGATTTCTGTATAATTAAATTTATCCCGGTATCACTCGGCAAAATATAAGAGTGTTTTGGGTCTTTGTTTCAGATTTTTGTTTAATTTTAACAGCTGATTTCTCCTTAAATATTTTCAAGTTGTTATTCTGAAATAAATAATTTTGCTACATGCAGAAAGAATGTCCCCCGGAAAATGTAGCTCCTATGCTAAGAATGCGAACGCAGGCATTCGTAGGCACATATGACTTATATGATAAATATGAATTATTTGCGAGATTTTTTTTAAACATCTAAGGACAAGAATTTCTTTATCGAAAAATTCTTTTTAATATGAAATATATTTTTTTATTTTATTAAATTTTTTTTTTGTTTTGTTTTTGGAGCTACAAATTTATTCTAAATTGTCACGTTTATAATTTATTATTTTAAATATGTTATTTCCTCATCTAGGAACCTCCTTTGGGCAAACTCTCACAGACAGCCAACCACTGAATTTTCCATTCCCTTCCGCAGGGCGGAGGATAAACAACCCCAAGACTGCTCCCCCAGAGTTGGTGAAAAGTTGAAAAGATCACCTGCCTGGTCCATGCCAAGTTATTTAGCAGGCTTCCAGGGGGAGGAGAAATATTATTCCAGTTCCAGCTCCAGAGGGGCGAATAGAAGCTGGTTGTAGGTATTAGTGTCACGTCGCTTTTATATCGGACCCAGAAATAGCCGATCGACCTGTGTACTCTTATCGGGAACGCTCTCTGACTATACTGTGTCTCTCCAGAGAATTTCATACAATAATAAATAATAAATATAATAATTTAAATATTATAAACAAAGTATAAATTAATATTAATATAATTTTATAAATCGATACCTAACGCATTCTTTCAATCACATTTGTCTTATTCAGTGAATATTTTCATATAGCAACACTAGCGTCCCCCTTACACGGCTTCGCCCGTACTCATAAGTAAATAACATAGACAATTTTAACTAATAATTGAGGTTTTATTAGTCTATCCATAAAAACATTGATTTGAAGTATGTAATTTAAATAAACTAAATAAAGGTTTGGATTCTATTGCAATCGCTGCTACAACTTTTGTGACCTTAGATATTATTGTCTTTATAATCAATATTAATTATTATGACTTGTAAATATTTATTTATTTATTATTATTATTATTTTTTGTATATATTATTCAATCTTGTAAGAAAAAAAAAATTAAATATGAAGAAATGCTCTTTTATTAGTGTTAATTATATAACATGTAAAAATGTTCTTCTATTTGTATTTATTGTTTATTTATTATTATGTAATTTTTTTTTAAATAGTAAAATGTAAATATTATTGGCTAACTCAATTGCCATTATGTTTAATCTTTAAAAAAAGATTACTATTTTTTTTTTCAATGATATTTCAATTTTTAAACTACTTTACACACAGACTTACAAATACCCATGGTACAAAATCACATCCAGACTGCACGACAAACTTCACAAACATATGAATAATTTAATTCAAGCTTAGAACGCTTTTCGGCGGAGCCTTTCAATTTATCATGATAGTGAAGGGAATTCATTGAAAAATTTTAAATGTAAAAAAGTATTCAAAAGAAATCAAATGTGCCCAGAATAGCGATACGATTTATTATTTATGGTGTATTTTTCTTTGCAGGAAGGGAGGATATTTACAATCAAAAAGTGACGAAACAGAGAAATATTAATATAGGATAAAAACATTAAAACCACAGGAAGAAACTAATAACTAAAAATTAGAAATTCTTTTGTAGAAGTCAATTTAGGAACCTTTTTTCGGCAAAATCAGGTAAAGAATTTTTTTTTTTTTTTTTTATAGGGAAATTTTAACATACATCCTCCGAAATTCAGTCACATAGGTATGACTTTTTATGAATTACCTAGTTGACTCATTGCTTTTAGAATACAGTTTAATTTCTTTCTGTTACATTTATTATACTCTAAATATTTCTGTATTTTACAATAATAGAAGAATAAATTATTAATCATTTAGTTTATTATATTATTCTGATGAAATCACATGGTATCAGAAATGAATTATGAATATCATGAATTATTAAAAAAAGAATATTGCTGTATTTAATTAAATAGATTAGTATGCTGTGTAGCAACCCAATGCAGTTGGGCAGCAATATGTTTTTTTTATATTAATAAAGCATCTCTCTCTCTCTCTCTCTCTCTCTCTCTCTCTCTCTCTCTCTCTCTCTCTCTCTCTCTCTCTCTCTCTCTCTCTCTCTCTCTCTCTCTCTCTCTCTCTCTCTCTCTCTCTCTCTCTCTCTCTCTCTCTCTCTCTCTCTCTCTCTCTCTCTCTCTCTCTCTCTCTCTCTCTCTCTCTCTCTCTCTCTCTCTCTCTCTCTCTCTCTCTCTCTCTCTCTCTCTCTCTCTCTCTCTCTCTCTCTCTCTCTCTCTCTCTCTCTCTCTCTCTCTCTCTCTCTCTCTCTCTCTCTCTCTCTCTCTCTCTCTCTCTCTCTCTCTCACTCTCTCTCTCTCTCTCTAATAATATAAAAGATAGCAGGAAAAAACTATTATAATCCATGTATACTACCTTATAACAAAATATGCCTGTATAATACCGTTCGGAAAAAAATATATAGTTTTTTAACTTAGTAATTGGGCCTTGTATTGTATTAAAATTTTTTAGGTTTGTAATTTTGATCGTTTTTATTCGTGACCCTTTTATATCTCAAATATTCTAAAATTTTGAAGGCCAAGGGAATTCTAATTACCTCAAAGCTGCATTGGCATTGATGCCACGACAGATTCGTTTGTATTCGGAGATTTAATTTAGTTTTTCTGTTCTCTTGTGATAACGGGATAATTTTATAAATTAATCCGTTCTCTTATTTAACAGTTGAAATTCCTTGTTTTATTTTTTTAGTTTATATATAACGTTAAATATAGATTTGCAGAAAAATAAAGAGTGCAATAAATAGAGATTATGGAATGGAAGTAATTGTCAGAAAGGGTAATTAAAAATAGTGCAGTAGGACTGTATAATCACATGATAAATTATGATTTCAAGGATCAGTTAAAATAATTATTTTTCTTAGAAAAAAATGCAGAAAATGTTGATAAATGAACAGTGTTAGAGAGAAACAAGTATGGCATCAATGTTTTTATTATATATTTTTTATCTCATCTAGTTACTTCATCTTTTCCTAATTATTTCCATTTTTATTTATTTGTTTTGAAGTTTTAAGTTAAGTAAATTGGGCGAAAAAATTACATATATAAATATGCTGTTTCGTTTTTAGTGGAGCGTCGATTATCCCAACGTCAGTTATCGGAACGTTCAATTAACGGATTTTTTTTTTAAATGTAATTTTAATTAAATTGATCTTCTAATTACTTATTAGTATTGTCAAAATTATTTTTATTTAAAAATATGAAAAACAAAGTGATTTTTTCCGTGAACGTCTACAAGGGATAAAATATCTGTATTTATTTCTTAGAAACTGCAAAAAATAAACTTCTATATTTATTTACATGTTTGTTTACCTAGAACTCTATACTTAATTAGACTATTTTATTTGTTTCTCACAATATCTTCCTAATCATTTGGTTGATAATAGATCGCACCTTAAGTTTTAAATCGTTCTTTATGAGGTATACATCGCTATACATCCATGCTAACAAAAAGGAAACGAGAGCACTTTTCATTTAAAGACAAAATGAAAATCATTACTTGGCTAAAAAAAAGTGAATCGGGTCATACAATAGCTATCGATTTCAAGGTTGGCAAATCGACAAAAACGGAATAAAAAATTATTCTAATTCAATCATCAGGTACTCCATAATCTTTATAGTGAGAAGGGCAGTTGGAGTCGTAAAACTTTGAAAAAAGTGAAAAGTGAACTGTTGGAAGATACTGTTTACACATAATAATTTTTCTAGATGAATTTCTATTATCTGAATTTTTGATTATCCGAATCACCCCTGACAACATAAGCTCGGATAATAGACGCTCTACTGTATTTAACATTTAACTACGAAACTGCAACAGATTAGAACACCTTGGATGTTTTGTTCGTTTGATTAGGTCATCGTTTAAAATAGTTTGAAGTAAGGTATAAAATAAGAAAACTAAAAGTGATTAAATTTTTATTTTTTGTTGCGACGTTTTTTCCATGGGATTTAAAGAAGTCAATCACGTACGTATACCCGATCGCCTAAACGAGCTTGAATAAGGAACAGACAAACAGAGCATTTAGCTGAACTTTCAGGAAAAATCTAAATGTGTCTCAGAAAAACTGGCGCCCATACTTGAATAGAAATAGCAAGAAAAGGAAGAAAATGTGGCTGAGTCGACCTTTCGCTCTGAGGGACCGTGACAATCACATTCCTTTCTTCGCAGGACATCAATCAATCAGCCAGTCAAGGATAGAAGAGATTCCGGGTGATTTTCCTCCAGACAAGGATTCTGGCCACTATTTTTATGCAGTCCTGGAGGACTTGGGAATACATTATGTAAATTGAGACCAGTTGATAATCTCTGGGGCCATTAAGATGTTAATTGGGATCCGGTCTAGTTTGGTTTTCTCTTATTATTTTATTTTTAATAGAATTAAAAAAAAAAAAAAATTATCCGGCATGAATAATTTTGAATATCTTTACAAGTGCATTGTACAGATAAGAATGAGTGCAAATAGACATTAGACAGTTCCGTATTTGTAATAAATACTTGAGTACCTGCTGCTCACAATGGTAGCACTTGTATTTAATTTATCTATGATAATTTATTTATTATCAGGAATTTTAAACAGCCTAACGTAGTAGTAATCTAACTATATGCATGGTAATGAAGTGACCAATGCTATAAGAATTTTATAATGCTTGCATAATTTAGAGTGCTACAATAGATATACATCTCCACTGATCAACTTCGTGTTCAAATGCTGATCAAAGTCTCAATAATAAAACAAATTATGACATTTATTTATTACCATAGTACGGCAGGCGCGGCATTCTTAAGACTAACGAACACGTGCTCAGATCGAAGCAGAGCGCTTCGGAGCGAATTTTCTGATAGCATTAGATAGAATAACGCGCTCTGCAAAGATCAGACGTAGTGTTCGTTGCCTCTATTTAACTAACATAACTATCAACAACAGAAAATGTGCTATCAACTAACGCTCCTAAAATTTACAGAAACGTAAAATTTGGAACACAGATATAATTTTCGTATTATTGAATGTACATGCATATAATATTAATAATTGCCTTTTATTGTGTCGATAACTCAATAAATAAACCTTAAATTCAAATAAATACAATAAAAATAAAAATTTAACATATTTACAAATAAGTCCATAATTATTATCATATATACAAACAAAATTATTCTGTGAGTTTAATAATTGTAAAATACTGCAGAAATTAATTTAATAATAATTTTTAAAAACCCTAATACGTTTATTTGTTTATTTTGTTTAACGTCACTTTATGCTTCTATGGCTAATTGGACGATGCTACGGTGGGAGTCCTAAATTTTGCCTATCCAGGTATAATTAGGATAGGGATCTTTAGCGAGTACCTGACATCGCACAGGCTCGGGACCCCATTTTACGTCCCTTCCGAAGGACGGCATAGCTAAGGATTTTTTACTCCCTTTAAAAAATCCTAAGGTTATCTGTCGGGCTGCGAACCCGCGATCTTGGGTTTTAGTAGGTTGCTATGCTAACCACTACACCACAGGTGACCCCATCCTAATACGTTATGCCCTGTTTAAAGTACATGGAGACTTAAAGACGTGACAAACAATGAAACTATGTGCCGAGAAAATTACAAAGAATAATTGTGTGACAATTTTGGAATTTTAGCCTATCGGTGTATATTGTCAGTTTGGATATTTCGTCTTGGCTTAGTAGTTGATCTGGTAATTAAATAAAAACTGCAAAATCCGACAGAAATCGCCATAACAATTAAAGGATTATTCATTATTTTTAAGTAACAAATTATTTGTGAAATGAGTTAAATTTCTTTAGTGTGTTTGAAAATAGAAGTTTTTACATTAAAAAATTATAACAAAGCTCTTTAATCTAATCTACAATTATAATTTTTTTTTTTTTTTTATTAAATATTTAAAATAAAATGTTAAATATTAATTTGAAGTAATTAAACTGGTTATTGGTTATTTGTTTTAGATCTGAATTATTTCATATAAATATTTAATATAATTTTAAGGGAATGTAGGATTTGTTTTGTTTACCTGAAGGCCAACGGGCGTAAAAGAATAAACATTTTCTGGCATAAATATAAGAATTAGAGACTTAATAACTAGAAGAAAAAAAATACTGACACTACATTAGTATTAATTACTTGTTCCAAAGTAAAATTGAATGCTGTGAAAATTTAATATTTGTTGATACTGTATGGGGGCGGGCATAACTTGCTGGTAACAACTCGCCTACGAAATGAATCTTGAATTTCTTACCTAAAATAGGTTGGTAACCTGTAGGATAACCTGTCCATTCTGCCCTTGTTGGAGTTCATAACGAGGTTAAGCCCTAACAAACGACAACAAACTAACACACTTGTAACTAAGTCCGTTGACAACCTGCTAAATCAGAGTTCGTTATGTCGAATGCTGTCAATGTCAGGATGTAATCAATTCATAGCAATTAATCCCCCCCCCCTTTGTCAACTTGATACCCACGTGTTGTCCAATAGGCAAGGAGTCAGAGAATTAAAAAAAAAAAAAAAGTAGGTTTTTTAATAAAAATAATTTTTTATTCTAGCATTTCATAATATTACTTTTTTTAATTGATATTGACATCGACTGAAATGCTAAACAGCGATCCCTTTCATCAACCTTTCTCTCTTTTTTTTTGTTAAAATAAATTTTAAAAAACTATAAACCAGAAAAAAATAATACATGCTATCCGTAAACCGAAGACGATAGGAAAACATTCCAAGTGGCGAGGAGTGGTAAAAATCACAGTGGCACTGGAAGCGGGCGGATTAACGGTGCCAGTACAATTTTATTGACGCCATTAAATACTATAACAACCGTAGTAAAGTAGTAAAGAGGCAGGGGTCATTCAGTCATTCATGGTTCGCCCCTTGTTCTTCTCAATGAGTCGTCTTCCCTCTTTGCATATTCACCTCACGTCACTGACCTTCAGCCTCAACATCTTATTTATGGCGTTAGTTTTTCGGCGTTGCGTGCTGGGAATAATCAACAATAAGGCAACGGTTTTTATATTTATCTATTTGAAACTTAAAAATGTATAAATGAACACAATTAATAAGATTTTGTTACTGTTATGACAGAAAAAAAAAATCCACCTCAATTAGCAATATTTTGACAAAAGAATAAAAAAAAAAGAAGAAAAAAAAAGAGCTATCAGAATCCGATAAGATTTTAAAAGCAACAGTAAATTTAAAGTTAAAAAAAAAAAAAAAAAAAAAAAAAAGTCTTTCTATTACTAAATGAATCTTTATTTGAAGTTATTTTTAAAATTATTCCTATAGAAAATAAAAGTTTATAATGTAATAGATTAACTTCAAAACAATACAAGGAGTACTAAAAGATTTCCTTAAAATTAACAAAAATAATTTTTTTTTTTAACTATTTTAAGCATGATTTTTTTTATCATGTTTTTTTTTTTTTTTTTTTTAATTTGTATTATGAATTTGACTTCATACTTCAGTTTTTTAAATTCGTATATCTAAGTATCATTAACAACTAAATATTTATTTTGAAGTTGTTATCTAAACAATAATTGCTGTAAAATTAATAAAAATATATCGAACTACCAGAATGGAAAAGGCACAACTCAAAATGTGATACTTTTCTGGAAATCCCGTTTAAAGTTTTATATTCCTTTTTTGAACCCCATATTTAGTCTGCTTTAAACTTTTTTTTTTTCATTTATTTATTTATTTTCTTGTATCTCATTAACTCTAGTTTAATATTATCCGACCCTCTCCAATATTTTTTCAACGACAAGAAACAGAATTTTAATTTTTTTTTTTTTTTTTTTTGCCTTTTTACATTACTAGCGGCAAAAGACCTTTAAGCTACAAATATAATAACCGTTCTCGTGAATCGTTCAAAGCTACGGACTCAAAAATGACACATTCATTCTACATGTGATAACAAACAAAAAATTTCACCCAATAGTTTCTGTAAATTTTCTAAACTGAAAGTTTCATTCCTTTTTTAAGTGTTTACGTCACCACAGACTTTAACGAGGGTACGTAAACACGTATTAAGAATATTAAAAAATATATAAAAGCAAGCATTTAATATGATGATGATTTATAACAGGTTTGAAGTACATTGGGCTTATCTCGCTAGAATGTATTCAAAATCACATTAGAACTATTATCACAGTATATAAACCTAAATAATTTAAAATTGCTTGATAATATTTTTAAATACTGCTTTTTTAATAATAATAAAAGTTCTTTATTTATTCTAGGACCTTAAGTCCCTGGTAAATATTAATAATATTTTCATAACAAAATAACAGATAATAGTAAAATAAAACAAAAAATAAGATATTAATATAAAGTGAAAGGAAATTAAAAAATATATATATATATATATATATATTTTATATATACGATTTATTCAATATTCAATACGATTTATTGAATTTAAATTGTTCATATTTTTTACAACTAAAAAGTGGCAATTTACTGTTTTGGGAGGATCTGGGTGGATAGTAGGTGGTTAAAGAAGTGGTATTTGAAAGTGGAAAGGGTAATTGAATGACGAATGAGGGATGGAGTTCCACAGAGAAGATGAGCAAGAGTACACAAATCTGATTGACGGGAACGGGTTTGGCGGGTAAGAACTGAAGATTTGAATTGAAGGAGTTTGGAAATGCAGGGTGGCGATGGTATTGGACGTTTTGTAAGGGGAAAGGATGCCAGGAAATACTGGCGACGGTAGGAAGGAATGAATGGTATTTTATTGAAAGACTTTTTTTAAGCCCTGTTTAACGTATGAAGGAGCATAAAGACCTTAACAAATTTTTAAATTTTTAGCCGAGAAAATGAAAAAAATTCAATTGGTTTGTATTTTAAGCCATTCACTGTATAACAGTTTTCTATTAATTTTAATAATTACGTCATAGCGTTTAGTTCGATTATTTTCAACTGGATATAAGTTGTTCAGAAAAATTTTATAAATTTTAATTAATTAGTTTTGCAGTATTAAATTTTAACCTACTTTTAACAATAATTTCAATTTGATCGTAACCTGAAATAATGACCTTAATATCCCAGTTGTTTTAAACCTATATGGAAAACTACATTTATGTCATTTGAACCGAATTGAAAATTCCCAATCCTAACATACTTAACAATGCTTATACTAAAATATATATTCGCCAGGTTTATCTTCGATATCCCGAGGTGCTCCCATGTATCCCTCCTCTATTTCAAATTTTATCACACTTTCTGTTGGCAATATTTGATTGAAGCAATTCTTTACCGAATTATCAATATCATTCACTCTTTCTATGTTTACAATATATTAGTTCAGATCTGCAGTCAATTCAATGCCCACAAGGTCCCGTCTTTCTGACTTATGGGATATATATGTATCCCATGACTTATATGTATATAAGTCATCAATGCAGGCATAGACTGCATACCAACGCTTCCTTCTTTGCTCAACCATTCTCTGGAATTCTATTCCTCCCCATATCTGACAAGCATAGTTCCTTAAAGCATCCAAATTACTCTATTCTCAGTGCCTTATTTTTATCTGAGGAACTTGGCTATCTATCTACTCAAATAAATTGTACCATGCTCCTGCATTTAAGAATTTATTTTTTATTTTCCCTTTCCTCTCTACATCATTAGTTAGCATTTATGTATATATTACCTCCTTTTTTTTTCATTTAAATCTGTCTGTTACCAGATGTACTTTTATTATTTATTTCTCTACTTATTTTCGATTATTAAGGTTTGTTCGAGAATAAAACTATTTTTCTATGTTATATTTTAATATGACTGTGATTAGACCAATTTGGACGTACGGAGTTGAATGGGGCTCCACCAAACGATCCAATTTATCTTGTCCTAACCATCCAAAATTCTTCGAAAAATCCTCAATTCTCCTTACCTTGTCACCAATAAACTTATCCATGAAGATCTTAATGTTCCATATGTTGCTGATTTAACCCAAACCAGATACCTATCCTTTCATAGTAAGCTCCATAACCACTCAAATCCACTAATATTTCATCTTGCTTTCCACTTCATTCACGATAATCCTCCGAGGCTTCTGAAAAGAATGGCCTAGATATCTTCTAGTGTAGAATTTTTATCGAAGTTCTAGTGATGAGTAGTATCTTTCAAGTTTTGACGTGTTATTATAATTGTTGTCAAGACATTTACTTGATGTATATATTTGTACAGTTGTAAATTTCAATATATAAATATAAAATATATATATTAAGTAATGCTTAAATTAATGTTTTTTATAGTTTCTTTTATTTTATTTATAAATTATAACTATGAAATGCTTTTTTTTTTTTTTTTTTTTTTTTATGTTTGGAGAGAGGCAACAAATTCTTACCATTGGGTTCATTATTATGATTGATCAATTTTAATCAGTTTAAAAGAATTATAGCTTTGGCGAATACAGTGATAAAACGCTATCAAAGAGTAGCTTGCCTTGATTAAAAAGGCTCCGGTTCAACATGAGGTGACTTTAAAGAGGTGTTATAGGTTTAATCCACTCAAGGGAAGTAGTGAGTGGATTTTTTTAAATGAGTATAAAAACTCAGGAAGTGGAGAGTAATTTTGCCCAAGAGCTTCTGGGAAGTTTTAAAACGGGCTTTTTCTAATTTCCACTTACAGCATTAGGCTTATAGGTATCGTGTTGTTTATAGTCTTCATAACTTCGTATTTAATTTTTACTAGTTAATTTATTTATATTTATAAATATTTATTTCTACAGCCGCTTCTATATATATATTTTTTTTTTTAAAAATCCGTTATCTAAATTCTTGTACATTTATTTTGAAAATGAAACAATCATTTTCATTTCCCGTTTTGAAAAGAAAAAAGAGACAAGCCGATTTCACAAATGAGTTTCTGTAGTATTACCAAACTTTAGATAAAACTTAATTTTAACCACTGGAATATTTCTTTAATTACTATTCGAAAAATAAAAGAAATAATATTTTGTATGAATATCAATCATTTAAAATATGTTCTATAGTATTTATTAAATCATAAGGAATAGTTAAATTTTGATGAAATATATATAATATATATATATATATATAATATATATATATATATATATATATATATATATATATATATATATATATATATATATATATATATATAATAAATAGTGCAAAATCAAAATCACCAATATATATATATATATTAGTGATTTTGCACTATTTATTCTCAATCTTTTTCTTTTTAGTGTTTTTCTTCCAGCATAAACTCTGTTGGGAGGCATCTTATTTATTCCTGTACACACCATACTTTATCGTATATAAAGTACATGTACTTTTTATGATTTTTGTTTTGGTTATTATTTTGTAATGCAAGTCAGATATAAAGAATAAAAAAAAGAAATAACATAAATAAAGATTGAGAATATATACAGAATTTCTTAAAACTAAGCAACAAAGTTATTATAACAACATAAATACATCAATAATATTTGGTATAGAATAATATAATTATAAGTTATGAATATATCAAAGGTATTTCATATTAATTTCTACAATTTTTTCAATAGAATTAAAAAAAAATATTTTCAGGTCTTAAAACATCATCATCAAATATTGTCTATCCGCCGGCCAATGTCCTAGTTTCCGTACTGCTTTTGTCTGTAGTATAGTTCTGTAGTCGGTGAGTACTCTTTATTCTCAATATCTTGTAGACTACTTTCCATAGATATTTTTTATCAATCAAAAAGGATGTTAACTGTAGAAGTTTGAATAGTTAAATTTTAAGGCGATCGAACTATTTTTAATATTATACTAAATACAGATCATGTGGAGATTTGCTGAAAATTCATATTTTATTAGATGATAGAATAACAGTTTATTTATATTATTAAATAATCTAAGGTTTGTTTAACGAATAAACTAACTTGTATATAATGTATTTGATTAACCAATAAATTATAATTTTATTAAGGAATTCCAATTAAAAGGCACGTTTAACTTATAATATTAAATGGGTGAATCTGGTTCGAATAAGTTTCATCTTTTCACCTGGAATAAATTTTTTATAGTATATTATTTAAAAACATACCAGCAAAGATTAATGATGTTTTTGACTAAAATTTTTAAAATAAAAACATTAATTCTTTTTAACAGTAATAACACCCTTTTTGATACTTGTCTGATACTGCGCGAAATTATACAAGCAATATTATATTCATTTGTTGTTCTATAGTACCAATATTTTTGATCACTTTATTTAATAAATATTTAATGAACAAGCATTGAAAGAACTTTAAAGAGTTCAAAATATATTTAAAAATTATATACCAAAAATAGAGGATATTACTTTGAAACACCTTTAAATCATACGGTTTTAAAAACCGTATAATAAATAAAATATTTTTTTTTATTTATAAGAATTATACAAAACTATCTACTGAAAATAATTATTCATTTTATCTAAAAATATGTACAACTGAGAAACCTTTCATGGCTTATGCCACATTTTCACTCATAATTAATAACTAAAAACTATGTTACAACAAAAAACAATAAAAACTATATTTTATAAATATATAATTAATATTATTATTTTTATATTACTAATTATATAATATTATTTAGCAAATTATTATTAAGTCTAATTGTATAGGTACTGTTTTTTATGAATGGAAATTTAATGAAAAATGAACTAATAAAACAAGGCTGACAAAAAAAAAAAAAAAAAAAAAAAAAAAAAAAAAGAAGAAATTTATGAAGTAAAAATTTAAAATAATTATTTAAGAAATTTATTTTTAAGTAATATTTTCCCTCGGTGGTACCTGAAAAGAAGATGGCCTCGGTACCTTCTAATATAATACTTCATTTTATAGAAACTTTATAATTGCTACCAATGGGTAGTTGTTTTAAAAACAAGTGACGTGTCATTTTTAGCGTTATCATCATATTTACTTTATGTGTTATATTGTATATACAGTTGTAAATTTCAATAAATAACTGATGAAAAAAAAATTACAAAATAAAAATTGTATAAGTGATTTACTTAAACTTAAATAACATAAAATTGTTACTCCTCATCTTTGGAAATACATACATCTGGAGATACCTGAAGCAGCTCGCACCTGGCCCGATGAAAGACAGTCGGCCATTGCCCAAGCGGTCCGGTGCCATGGCGTACCCTTCCCGACTAGTTCCTTATACCTGGGCCGTCATCGGACTGAGCTTAATAAGTCCACGAGCTTGTTATCGCAAGTCTTATTGCCCTTCGTTAGTCAAGTTATGGATCGGTCGAAGTCCCACTTAAGTCTAAATTATTTCATTGCTTCATTTGAGTAGCTGCTGTTTCCCCGGAGATTTTAATACACTCATTATACTCAGTTTTCCTTCGTGTAAAACCACGTTTTCTGTTTCTGGAACATGTACTAGTAATCAGATACTGAAAGCGGGGACTGATAACAAAAGTTCGAAAGTTGAGAATATTTTAGTATGTCTTCTTCTGTAATAAGAAACATAAGTTTCCGAACTCAACCTTGTGAGTTATTACATATAAGGTTTTTTGTTTTTCTTTAATTATTTAGGTACTAATGATTGTTAAAGCTAAATATATTCTATCATTTATAGTGGCTAGTGACCATCTGTCCATTTTTGATCTATCCTAATTAAACACGCACAGTCGCCTAAATATTTTGTTAGACAAAAAAAAAAGTATGAAATATTTTTTTTCATTTAATTCTTATTAGTTTTTCAAAATTGATTGATTTTGATTAAAATTTCTATGTTTTTATTTCACTGAAAAGGTGGTATATTTTTATCGGAGGTTTTAGATTGCTGCTGGAAGAAAAAGAAAGAAGAAAAAATAATGTTTATTCCGGGGCACTTTGTGCCCGACTTCAAAAAAGAGGAGGTTCTTTACTCGTCTGTTTTTTTTTTTATGTGATTTTATTCACTGTTTTTTTATTTTTCTTAAAAAGTGCTGCGTTGATTTCAAAATATTTTTTATGGGACCACCTCTGAAGTATGCCCTACCGATCTAAAAAAGAATCATCAAAATTGATTCAGAATTGACGGAGTAATCGCGCGTAACATACACAAAAAAAAAAAAAAATAAAAAATAAAAAAAAATACAGAGGAGTTGAGAACCTCCTCTTTTTTGAAGTCGGTTGAAAATAATGTTTATTCCGGGGCACTTTGTCACCTTACAATCACATAAGAGTAGAATAAAAAGGAATTATTTTCTGGCTGCGGACATATCAGATAGCAACTTCTGTAGATTATATATTATATATATAAAATAAATTATAAATTAGATACTTATTAATATATTAGGAACAAATTAAAAATAAAAAACTAATTTTAAATTTAATTTTGCTTCTCTGTTCAGAGGTGGCATTTAGTTAATTATTGGATTCAGCACCTCAAAATAACATAATTTTTTATTTCTATTTGGAGGCCTTTACATTTTTTTTTATTTCGATACACTGCTTATGACTTTAAAAAAGTTTAAAAAGAATATATCAATTGATAAAAAAATATTTAAAAAAAAAAATTTTAATTTAAAATTTATTTTTCCGGTTGGCCGCCTAGTTACTGTACGATCACGTTGAAGAACTACATTTCGATAACTATTCAAAATTAGTATAGCTTTATCCTACAATATTTGTAAAACATTCAAAGTTCTACAAAAAAAGATAAGGAAAACATATCTTCATAAATTTAAAGGGAAAGAAAATAAGGAGCAAAAATCCAATATATATTTTTTTTTTTCCGACAGTTTTTCTACTATTCTTCCATAATTTTCCACATGGTCGAAATATTGGGATTTTTATTACAATGTATATGTAATAAAATTAGGTATCGATTTTATTGTAATTAAACATACCTGCCGACTAATATATTCCATCCTTGCTTCCTGTTCTTAACGACCTATTGTTGCTCAAATTTATTATTTCCTTCAAGCCCTTAGCTAAATGGTTAATTTACTTTTCCAAATATAGTTTTTAAATTTAAGTAATTTATTAGGTTTTATAAGCCTGTATAGGTTTACCATAAAATCGTTTATTGAAACAAAATATAAAATAGATAAAAAATAACAGTTTCATCTGAATTTTTTTTTTTTTTTTTTTTTTTTTTTTTTTTTTTTTTTTTAGAACGTTCTTCCCTATAAGGTGAAGCCGACTCAAAAAGTTCAATACCCAGCTTAATTTTTCGATAGCGGTGTCCAAATCCCTACTTTGTTTCCAAATCCCACGGTCCCGCCTGTCCCTACCCGTTAAATATGGCGATGTATATTCCCAAAGCCGTTTTGGAATTAGCCGCTTGTAGACCGGACCTGCCAGATATCTAAATATATCAATTCGGATTAGCCTCAGCTTGTTTTGCTCTCAATCAGATCTACTCCCGAGGATTTTCACCGCTCAATCATAAATTGTTCTTAGAAAGTCGTTTCAAATTTATTTGTTTGTCAGGGCCTATTTAGCTGGTTAGAAAAACAAGGATTAGAGAGGAACCGTTGAGAAATATTACGCAATGTTTTGATTAAAATAAATAAATAATAATAAACAGAAAATTATTATTTTTTAAAATTTCAATTAAATTTAAATAAAAGAAAATAATCATAATCACCAAAAAACCCGAAAAAACAAGTAACGAAAATATATTCTATGCAAACAGTATCGTTCCTGTACTTTTTTTTTTCCTATACTTTTTGTACTACTTATCAGTAGCACTTCAATAAAAATTCTACACCAGGTCTCTTCTTTTCAGACACCCCGGAGGGTTATCGGGAATAGAATGGGCAGCATGTTGAGAGACTTGTGGATTTGCGTGGTTATGGAGTTAAACTATCAAAGGATAGGTTTAAATCAGCAATATATGGGATATTAAGATTTTTATGCATTTTTTTGTAACAAAGTAAGGAGCATTAAGGAGTTTTCGAAGGATTTTGGATTGTATAGATTAGAAGAAACGGGAAGAATTGAAAGGTTTAGTTGAGCCCCAAAGCTTAACTCCATATTTCCAAAAAGGTCTGATAACTGTCATGTAAGTGAGGTTTTGTAAATCGGAAGGTTTGTCTAGTAAATGTTGAAGAAGCCGAAAACGACGAACAGTTTTCTGGCATTTTGAACGATACCCTTAACTGTGAAATTTCGTTTGAAAAAAAAAATACAACTATATTAGATAACAGTAATTTAATTGAGGAGAAATCAGTCGGGGTTTGCGTTATTGAAAAATACTTGACAAATACATAAATTTTTGTGCTGACGTAGTGAGCCTTCAACAGGGCTAAATAAATAACAAAAAAAAAAAAAATAATATGAATTGAAATCAGGTGAATTTAAAAAAGATGAAAAATAAATAAAATATTAATAATATTCTTATTACTTTATATGAACCTTATAATATCCTATTATTATATTAATTTTTGATCATGTTTGAAATCATTCTGCTTCTAGTAATATCTTTTTTGTTTTGCTTGTTGTCCCTTTGAAGGCTTGGAATGTAATCCGAACCATTTACACAATTAATTATTTTTTATTGTGTTTTTAAACGACCGAATACCACAACCTTCTTCTTTTCTTAAAAAAAAAAAAAAAAAAAAAAAAAAAAAAAAAAAAAAAAATTTTTATTTATTTATTTGGCCAAATTCTGAGAGATTTGTTGCCTCAAAGTTGCAATATTATTTTTCTCATGTAGATTGGTAATATCTATCCAACTATTGGAAATAGTAGAAAACTAAATATAACCCTCCTCCTTCTAGAAGCAGTGTTCTTAATTTTTTCAATGGATTTCAACTGATATTTCTGGATGTAACGCAAGCATGTGACAGAGTTTGGTATGTCCGACTTATTTCTAAATTGAAAAATTTTCTTTATACCTAATATCTTATCCTTCCATCTTTTCTCTCTGATAGATTTTTCTCTGCTCTATAAGGCTCACATATTACTTCTATTGATTCAATGTTAGACTGAGCATTGCTTCATTAACTTTTTAATACCGCTTTCAAGGCTATTTGAAAAAATGTAAAAAAGAACTTAATTATACCTAATTATTATACACCACCTTTACCACCAAGCATGCGTCTTGTGTACTTTTAGTCCATCACACAGACAAATGAAATAGATTACCTAAGAATTGATAGAACAATTACCTGGGGCGCAGACGTAAAACAAAATATTCTCAGTTTAAAGAAGAGACTAAAAATATTGTATTCATTCCTAAAAAAAACGGTCAACAGCGGCAAATACATTTATGTGCTTATGTACTTTAAAACATTTGGACATACACAACATATACAATGAATAAAGAACTGAAAGAAAAAAAAATCAACTAAAACCACCCTAATGAAAATCGTGAGAGGGCAATGAAAAACATTAAAAGATCAAACCCCCCTGAAATTACGCTATGATTTGTTGTTTATGACTCTATTTTGTAATAAATATAGAAGATGTGAATACGTTTTTAGTCTTTAACTTTTCAGTTAGAGCCCATTCATAATTTAAAATATACATAATACTTAACTAATTCGATTTATATAGAGAAAATGCTGAATATTATTAAAGTATGTCTTCGAAAACGAGAGACTCCCTGATCAGAAAGAAATAAGCATAAAATAAGACATGGGTCATCATAGAGACATCATCATAAAACGCCCCGATAAGACTCATCAGCTCACCTTGCTTGATGGCTTTTCTCATCAACTGCTTGAGCAGCCCCGATAAATAGGCCCCATGCTTGAGAGCTTTTTATCAAATCACTTCCTGAAAGTCATTAGATTGTATTTATTATTTATTTATTTATTTTTGGTTTGCCTCTGCCCTTCAGGGTCATTGGCAGTTCGTCTTCGATTTGATGTACCTATTAGAATATTTTCGATATATATTTTAAGGAATCTAAGGGAAAAGAAAATTTTAAATAACTTACTAAAGATATACTGATTAATATATATATATATATATATATATATATATTATTTATTTATTTGTATATTATTTTATTAAAATGTATTTGTTTATTTCTTATATAATTTTTTGTTTTAATCAATTCAGCTATTATTTCAATAATTACATCGAAATTCAATACTGTCACAAGGGTATACGATAAAAAAAGAAGTTTTTTTATGATTTTTTTTTTTAATGTTCTTATATTTTTTATTTGTACTTGTAAAAATTTACAGGAGATCTCATAACATTAATATTTTATTTTATATTATTCAAACATAGTTATAAAACATTTTGAATTTTTTTTTTTAAATCATTAATAATTTTATATATATATTTTTAATTTTGAACGAATTTAAAAATATGTAATTATATATTTAGAATATGAGAGAAAACGACTTAGTTTTAGACTTTAAGATAGAATGAAAATTTCAAAAAAGATAGTGATGAAAAAAAAAAGTGTTATTTAAGTAGCAACCGTTGTTTCTAACCGTGAGGTACTTGTGACGCAATTGATAAAGACTAAGTGAACCAGATAAGATTGGGTATGTTTATCGGAAACGTTCTTAGAGTTTATTTATTTTTTTCAAATTGTTAATATTACTAATATATATATATATATATATATATATATATATATATATATATATATATATATATATATATATATATATATATATATATTTCAATTTTAGAAATAAATAAAAATATCACAGTAAAAATTCAACAAACTATAAAACCTATGATAGATTTACCTTTAACTTATTTCTACAGTAAAATAATATTTGTGCTGCAATATCATATAACGGATCTCTTAAGATTTCTCATTATTTCTTATTTCAATTTTTATTCCAAAAAATTTTATTTTCTTCTAAAAATAATATTTTAATAAAAAAATTAAAATGATTTTTTTAGTATGAAACGAAAGTTAAAATCTAGTTTGAACTTATTAAGTAATAATAAGATAATTTTAAATCAATATTTAAACTGAAACCCATAATAGCTGAACGTTTTCTTGAAAAAAGATTTTTTTTTTTTTAATATGTTTTTACTTTTTTCTTTAATTTTTAAATTAATTTGAAACATAAAATCCTTCAAATAACTAAAAAATTACAATTTTAATTTTTTATTAGTGGTATGCTTTAGAGAAATCTGGGTGTAGTCACTTACACAATTTAATTGTAGCAGCCCTTACTCGGCTTAAATTAACATTTAAACCTTGGTATTCAATTGCGTTGAAAAATAATTAACTTTACTATTATGTTTTAATGGATTTTTTAAAAAATAGAATTTATTTTTAGTAATTATTAAACCTTAAATAATTAAAGCTGGTGTGGTAAAATAGAAAACTATTTTAACTAAGAAAAAAAAAGTGTTATATAGACGCAGCAGTGGACGTAAATGGATTAATATATTCATTAGTAGTTAATTTTAGAAACAATCTGGAGGAAGCGAAAGTGACTGTCCCTTTGCAAAACAACTTCGAAATAAGCTGCGAGATATTATCAAAGACTTTTAATACAAGGCAAGGGGTACCGAACGAGATGCGGTATTTAGATAAATCTTCAATTTGGAGGGAAAGAGCCACAAGCGGAGGAGCTCATTCCATATGTAGATGGCATCCTTTTTACAGGTTTAATCAGAGAGATACAGCAAGCTCCACCCAGAGGTCCACGGATATTCTCCAACTTTATTCTGGCATGATGGAGAGCGGGCCCTAAACCCAAATTGGACCATCTATTTTTCCTCCTCCAGAGGTGCCATCCTCCAGCTATGAAAAAGGAAAAGCCCTAGGAGAGAGACAGAGTTTTCCTTTTTACCAATATCCATTTACCAGAGGCTGCCCACAGCTAAATCCTACATTGTGTCCTGATCCTGGCTATATCACCCTCCCCCTTGCTTGATGAGTGTCTTCCATTCTGCCCCCCTACGCTTCCTCTCATCTCTCCCTCTCTCTCCCTCTCACACACTCACAAGCTCCCGTACTTCAGAAAACCGAAATTCCACCGGATATGAACTCTTCCCCCTCCTCTTATCCTAGAGGAAATCCCAGGTGACTCCAATATACGATCCGACCCCCGTCCGAGGAGGAAGCCATTCGATGTTTTATAGATCGCTACGTTTAGGGCGTTGCTGAAAGAGGAATTTTTCACTTTATGGAAAAATTGTTATAAATATTATATATATTATATATATATATATATATATATATATATATATATATATATATATATATATATATATATATATATATATATGTGTGTGTGTGTGTGTGTGTGTGTGTGTGTGTGTGTATATACATGACTGTAATTATAAATAAGAATGCTTAATCCTGAGGATAACAAACTATAGTTCACGAAACATATAATGAAATCTATAAAAGGAGAAGTCATTTTTCGTTTGTGATCACTAACTGCGAAAACTACTGAACCAATCTCTGCTAAATTGTGACCCCACCATCTTTATAGTTCAATGATGGTTAAGCAATAATAAAATCTTCTGATTTTCTACTAAGTCGTTATTAAAAAAGCAATAATAAGCGGATAACAGTGATATTCAAAAATTGAGCGATAGGCGGTAATGAAAGATTAAAAAGATACAGTGTTATATAGAGCTTGACATTGATAATAAAATTTACCTGTTTTCAATAAAATTGATATTAAAAAAGCTATATTGTGTTAAATGTACAAAATTTTAATTACATCATTTTCATAGTTTTAGGTTTAGCAACTATAAAAATTTTAAATTACAATGTTGAGTGGTGTAAAGGAGGTTTGCCACACTTTCATATACTTTTATGGTTTACTCCCAAAAGTCAGTAAATCATATTGAAAACGGTCATATGAAAAACAAGGCAACTTATTAATCCAGCCAGGTCTTTACTTTTACCGACCGGCTGTGAAAGGTGTTCAAAAATAGATATTACTAGATTTAGAATTCTACGCCTCTTATGACACATTTTAAGGGCATTATTTTATTTTAACAAAATATTAAAAAATTTCAAATATGTTGACAAAGGTATATCTACTAGGTATATCTAGGTGTTCATTGTTAGTTCAAAAGTACAAAATCAAGAATTATTTAAAAAATATATATTCATACGATTTACAAGCTATTTAATTGGGTAATTACTATCTGTGATAATTTTATAAAATTTAAAGCTTAAATAAACTTCAGTGTTTTTTTCTTACAGAAGGAAAAGTTCAAGAAAGCTTTGAAGAAAGTTGAGTGTTTTGTTTGGATGAATTTAAGGTTTGAACTAAAAAAATTAATTTAATGTTAAGTTAAAAATGTCTATTAATTTTGTAGTTATCATTTGACTTTCAGATTTTATTAATAATCCGTATCACATAATTTGATTAATTAGTCTAGTAACCCATAATCATTAATTAAATAATTAAATAACCGAGTATTCATCAAGTAAATAGCACAATAAATAACTCATTTTTTTTTTTGGAAGTGACCCACACTGGACTCACACTATATTTAAATATATAGTGGGATGGGCAAATGGTTGACTGCTTGACAATAAACGCATCATAAAATGGCATATTCTACTAAATTTGATTCATTATTTTAATTTCATTTATTTATATTGTATAAAAATCAACATACTCAGGTAGACAACGTGTCAACATATAATTTTCGAATACATATCATTGTTATTAATTCACTAACCTTATTTAAACTTCAAAAAAGAAAAATGATGATGAATCCTTTACCTGAAAAAAACAAATATTCATTGTTTATAAGGAAAATATGATTCTAAATTAATAAAGAATATTTACTATATGCAAGAAACGATACAATAGTTCTTATTCTTAAATTCAATTATATCTTTTCTGTTTTGGAGGGGATTTATTGATTACTTATAAAAATATATGTCATGAATATATTACTTTTATAAGCCAGAACTATCTGTTTATGGGTTGTGCTTCACGTTTTGTAATCTATTACAATTGTATAACACTACAATATTTTTTAATCTACTTTCGTAATGTCAATGGCAACCTTATTTGTTAGGAAACATCCCTTTGACAAATAAAAATTTACCTTACAGAGGATTTTTTTTTTTTTCTAAAAATGAAAGATACAAATTAAAAAACCTGTTCAAACTAACTGGTTATATAGATACCTTTCTTATTAATATCACAATATCGTAAGTTGCGAAGTTACTTAAAATGTTGATCAAAGTAATGAATAATTCTTGCTTCATTACAGTTAGTCATAAATAAAATAATTTGCATTAATTTATAGTCAATTTAAATTAATCAATTTAATAAGATTGGCTAATCCAAAAATACATTTAAAACTTATTAGGTCGTAAATTATCCATCAATATTTGAACAGAAACCCATAGTATCTTATAAATATTAATTTTACATTATTTATGGATGTTATACAGTATTTTCTTGAGAAGGGTTCCGATTTTATAATGTATTTATAAAATTTATATGATTTTAATAGTAGTTTAAATAGACGTTCAGTTTACTTAATGAGCCAGAAAAAAAATATTGTTTTGAATAATTCTGCTTTCTCCTCAATTTTCAATTAGTTGTGGTAAGATGATGGAGTTGATAAAGTTCTGTTGCTTGATGGGGGCTCAGAGACCAGCGTCAGACCGCGGATAAACGGGGCTGCATTTGAATTTCAGATGCGCTCTTCCACCGCCCATGGAGATTGAAAAATTAAAAAAAAGTCAATATATATTCCTTACATATAGACGATTCCAAAACGGATGCTGGATTGCGTAGAATCCCCAAACCATCCTCTGTTCCGAGAACTTCTCCCAAAACACAGGAGACCACTTAGACCTAACTTTTTTTTTTTATATAATATTAACTGATTTTTCTACATCAATGATTGACAGGTGATTTTTATTTTTTGTTTTTGTTTTAGTTAAAGGAAAATAAAGGAGTGAAGGAAACAGATTTTGTTATTGTTGGCTGGGAACCTGTTCCATTTCGGGCGATAAGGCGGCTATGGTAATCCGAGAAGGGCTACTCATCTAAATGCAAAAAGGTTTTACTAAAACAAAAAAAAAAGAAATAATAAAAAATAAAGAAAGAAACAATAAAAGGTAACTAAGTTGGGAAAAATAAAACAAAATTTTGTATTCGATTTTCTCTGGTCGTGATGGACCTGTTTGGAGAAGATGGATTACCAGCGATATTTAAGATGGATCTTCAATAATCGGATTGGTCCTTAAAAGAACCCACGTCTCAGACAGATTCTTCAGTGGCTTCTATAATAAACCGATAAAACGGAAAGAAATGTATTCGTTAAGATTACGATTCAGAAGCTAATAGCAAAATTTAGGGCTATGTATATTATCATTGAGTTTGAAACCTTACATTGAAAATCTAATAAAATAAATCCTAAATAATAGTAATAAATAAATAAATGTAATAACATAAGATCCTCTGATCTGGTGTCGCTTTATTGACAGTTTTCGTTTATTTTCTACTAAACAATAATTTTTTTCTTTGCTTTATAATCCAATGAAGAGTTTATTATGTTTAAAATGCACATTTCCATTAAGGGGCTGTCATAATGTTTTATTTACACAAGTAACTGATTTGAATGCCAAATTAGAACACCATGTTTTTTCGGTTTTAAAAGTAAATATCTCCGTGAAATTGAAACAAAATCATTACGTTTAACATATCTTTTGAAACCTGATTAAATATGCAAGTTTTTGTGAGATTTGACGTTATGTGTATAGTTTTTTCGAAAAACGGTGAGCGTTGAAGTAAATAAGACATTGTGAATTCCCCAAACAAGGTGAAGATCAAGTTGTTCTTTCGATACCAAGTTTGTAAAATTCAAGGTTACAGGTACTCAGGTATTATAGAAAATTTAATGCTAAATCCGAAAATGTGGCTAAAATTTGAAAAATATTTTAACAAAATGTAGATATTAAAGCTTTTATGAAAAAAAGCGTGGTTTCCTCAAAAAAGTCTTTGATTTATCGTATGTCTGCAACGGATTGGAATAAAAAGGAGAGGTTTGCGGCATTTTGCTACATTTTTGATCTAGTTTCAACCATTTTTTTTTTTTTTTACACTAAGAGATACTCACCCTGTAGATATTTAAAGAAAATTACAATTCTAGATTAATTAAATATTTTATTAATAATTACAACTTAAACGTATTTCACAACCTAGAAAATCCTTTTTTAAAAGTTAATTAAAAATTCGTTTTCAAGGTGATTCGACTTATCCAATAGTTCACAACAACAATCGAATAATCAAACCTTTTTTAAGGTAGATCTTTCATTTCATTACCAAGCAAAAATACAAACTAAAAATACACAAAAATACAAACAAAAAAAAAGCAAAAATTACAAACTAAACTGCTTTTATTTTTTATTTTATTATTTGTTTATTTAATTAAATGTATCTTTTCAAAGTCAAAAATAAAGTAGCATTATAATTAAAAGTTTACTATTATTAACTCACTCATTATTATTCTTTATTTTTTAAATTAGTAATTGACCATCTTAAAATAAAATAAAAACTCCTTTTTAGATATATAATATAATTCATAGTTGGTAATTAAATCCAAACCCTAAATTATGAACTGCATTATGTATTAAAACAGCTGTTAAGATCTTTGATTTGATATATTATGTTAAACGAATTTAGGAATTTTTATCTTATTCAGATACAACTCTTTTTGTTTGCCTGGAAACCCGCCTACCAAAGAAAACAACAACATACGCACCCTAGAAAATAATAAACATATCGGAGAAATGAGACAACCTAAATCATCCATGAAATCCACTAGAGCGAGAATCTTTAGTCCGGGAAACTGATCCTGGAAAAACATTGGTTCATCTTCTGGAAAAATGTTTTCTTTCCCGAATGATTTGTTTTTCCTTCAGTGTTTTCCTGACAAACAGAGTCGTCTTCCCAAATAAAAAAAAAAGAATCAATGATATTACTAATGAAATTTTCCACCAAAACAGACAAGAGTTAGGCAGGCTTACTGGTAACATGATCAATCTTATATGACTATGTATTAAGGAACTTTATTAGTATTAATAAAAAATTAACGTTCTAACTCATTTAATTATATAATTATGAATATGCTATGACAATTAAAACAAGGCCATTGCATATTTAGTTTTCAATAAGCTGTCATTAAAAGTATAATTTGATTGTTGGAGTGATGATAGATGGTTAGAATCGTCATTTAATTCACTGTTCCTTAACTTGTGGTGTTCATTGCACCTAAAACTCTAATTCATTAAATAAATAGCAAATAGAATCGTCAGTGTTGGTCTAGAGTGATTTTTTTTTGTTGTTTTTTTATATATATTTTAAAATGTCTTATATTTTGTTACTCATGAAAACAGTTACATTTAATTTTTCAAATAAATAAACACAACAACAATAAAAAAAATAAATAATTATTCCTCTCAATTTCATTGCATTCCGTAAATATAATTTAATAATCAATAAAAAAAATAAGTGATTTTTTAGAATTATATTTTCCCCAACGTTGGCAGAAATATGTAAACATGTTTGAATAAATTTAAGTTTTTAGTTTTAGTTTTAATTCTTAGGTTAGGCCGGCACAAAGAAAAGATGAACCCCCATCATCTAATAATAAATAAATGAAATTAACAATTCTTCAAATCTAAATTCATCAATCATAGATTTCTTAAAATGTAACTCAGTTACAGCACACAGGAGAAAAATAAAAGGTAAAATATTAAGCACAACAAAACAAGAAAATACACCGTTGAATTGTAGGATTTAAAAGGAATTTTGTGATTTCTTTTTCTTGGAAAATTTTTTTTCTCTAATTTTTAAAATGGGGTGTAAATAATTTTATTGAATGTTCTTTAATGCTCTTAGTTTTTAAGTTATTATAATATCACTTTATTTTTTTTAATTCAAGTTTGTACATGGAGGTCCAATTTGATGTGTTTTTTTTTTCTAAAAATTAACTTTATTTTTAATTTTGAGTGGTGAGTATGTGTTTTGTTTTTTGTTTTTTACTTCTTAGTTCAAGTTTGTACATGTAGCTTTAATCTTGAAGTCGGTTTTTGTTTTTTCATCTGAAAATTAACTATATTTAATTTACTCATGGTGAACAGATGTTTAATATTCATATATTATTAAATTAACATTTATTATTCACTGCTATATTTATTTATTTATTTACTTACTGGTGCCATGTACCACCACATTTGTTTAGAGACACCATACTCAGGTTGAGAACTATTAGTCCTTATACAGGTTTGATTGTTTTAAAAATTGAATAATGTGGTTGTGGAGATACGAGTTGTTTTCAAGTAATATTGAAATGTCTTGATTCATCAGAAGGTTATCTTTTCTTTGCTTTTGGTATTTTTGGCAATCAAAATGAATGTGTTCCATAGTCAGGTTTACCTGACATTCGTTGCATTTTGGGGGTTGCTTGTCTTCCAATAAGTAACTGCTATATAATATAATATAATTTTATTTTTATTATTTATAAATAAAATTATATCGAGAAGAATGTTTTAGATAATTTAAGTTATCTACATAACAATAATATTATTTTTTGGAATAAGTTCTATTTAAAATTTATATTTTTTTAACATAATAATTTTAAACATTTTGTCACTGTTTCGTCCAAACTATTTAATACAATTGATCAAGATAATATTAAATTAAATGATATTTGAGTTGTGAATATTTTCGTATTAACAATATTTATGTAATACGATATTTTATAAAAAAATCCTAGGTTTGCTATTATCATATTCTTGACAATAGTTAAAACAGACGCAGATATCCGCAGCAATCCTCAAAGTTATGCAAACACAGGTTTAATTGTCGCCCTACTTCTACGGTTTACGACTTTCTGAAAGCCGGAGGAAGATAAGGCCAGGAAGCAGTCACTGGTCCCCATAAACTTGATTAAGTTAGTTAACCAAGTTTGTATCTAGAGAATACATTGTGGCTAGATTGTACAGGCAGTACTATTATGTGCACCCGGCTCGGGATTGCATTCTGTAATTGTATTTCACAACTGTATGCAATAATTTTCAAATTCTATTTAAATAATAAGACGTTTTCTTTAAAAATGTATATGTTCCTTTAAGCTTCTAGTTCTCATCAAATGGTCAGTCAAATATTCATCGATCACATAGTTTTTTCATTAATTATCTGGCATATTGTGGTCTTTACTCGTACAGCTAACAGTTGAAAACATTTTTGCAATTAATACTTCACAAAGAGGATGTAAATACATTTTTCCTTTATGTTCAAACTTCCGCAATTGTTTTTGTTTCGCTTGTCTGATGAAGCAATTGTTATTCGTCTATAAGATGAGTAGATGCCAAAAATCGTAAAAAAAAAAAAGTTCGTATTTAATTTCAAATATTTAGAGTAAAGGCACAAGTAGTAGACACTATTGTGAGACTCTAGCGATAATTTTAGTTGTAGTTCAATAAGTTCGCCTCAAGTTTCTCTGTTTCCCTACACATGTCCAATATAACTCTTGTTGGACCTAAATTATTTTTAAAATAACTCTATTCTTGATGTGAAAGTTGTTTTTAGACTTTTTTTGAGAACATATTTTTCACCAATAGTACACGCTTGTGTACCAGTAGTAGACACAGAAACGCAACAGTAGTTGACACATCACTAACCCAATATATTTAATTTATTTTTCATGAAATATAACTCTTGTTGGACCTAAATTATTTTTAAAATAACTCTATTCTTGATGTGAAAGTTGTTTTTAGACTTTTTTTGAGAACATATTTTTCACCAATAGTACACGCTTGTGTACCAGTAGTAGACACAGAAACGCAACAGTAGTTGACACATCACTAACCCAATATATTTAATTTATTTTTCATGAAATATGTTTTGCTTACAAACGATCTTGGATTTTAAATAGTAAAAAACTTGAAAAATTAAAAAAATAATATATTTTTATTTAAATTAGGTAGGTAAAAAATAATAAAAACTTTACTTTCATTTTTGTCTTAATTAATCACGTCCAAGCTTTCCTAAATAAACTTCGAATAGGAATAATACAAATAGTTTTTAATATCACAACTCTTAGGCAGCTAATATAAAAAAAGAAGTTGATTTACACAAGTTAATTTCACAAAACAAAAATTCAAAAATTGTCATTTTTAAAATTGAACTACCAATCACATTAAATCATTAATACAAAAAATTGAAATTTTCTAGTAATAGACACTTTTGTCTACTACTGGAACAAGAGAAAAAAATCAGTGTCCCAGCAGTAGACAGGTCGTTTTTGGGCCCATTAAAACAAAATTTACCATAAAAAATACGTTGTTTAGTAAGTTGATTGTGTTCACTATCTTTAGAAACAGAATTTGTAATAAAAAAGTTTGATAAAGGAATAATTGTCGAAAATCAAACTAACCTCCCTAAGCTACTGTGATAAGGGAAGAACCTTTTATGACTGCTAATTAACAACTGACCTAACGTTTCCACCGCTACACATAATATGCTACTACTTTATAGTGGAATTACAGCAGAAGCTAAAGTTTAAAACGGGACTAAATTCAAATCTTTCTGATGGTTTTAACTCTTATTTTTTTTTTATTGAAGTTATAAGTGTCTACTACAAGTGCATTTACCCTTGATATTTGAATTTTGGATTAAACTAAACAATTTTCAGTGCTATTGTATTGAAGATTTATTCAAACTGAAACTTACTCAATTTTCTTTCAAAACAGAACATGTCCACTTCAAAAATTGTTAAAAAAGAGCGAAAATCCTACTCCAGTCCTCCCCTGCTCTTAAATCCCTTTTTTTTTTTTTTTTTTTTTTTTTTTTAACTATGTATTGATATTTACAACTGTATATTAATATACATCAAGTAAATTTGAGGAAATGATTGTAATGACATGTAAATTATTTGTAAAGAACTACTCATTAGTAGCACTTTAAAAAACGTTCTAAACTAGAAGGTCTCTTGGCCATCATCTTTTCAGACGCCTCAGTGGGTTATCAGGTATCGATTTAGAAGCAAGTTGAGAGACTAATGGATTCGTATGGGAGTGCAGTTTACAATGAAAGGATTGGTATCTGGTTTGGGCTAAATCAATAACATATGGAACATTGAAGTCTTTATGGATAAGTTTATTCGTGACAAAGTAAGGAGCATTAAGGATTTTTCGAAGGATTTTGGATTTAAGAAGAATTGAATGGTTTAGTGGAGCCTCAAAGCTCAACTCCGTATGTCCATATAGGTCTAATAACTGTCATGTAAATTAGTCTCTTACAAGAAATTACAATTTATTGGAAGCTTTGATCGTTTGTCTGGTAAGCTGTTAAATCCAAAACAATAATTTTATTAAAATCCTAGGTAGATTTCTATCGAGAAAAAGGAATAGTAGTGTGTACAGCTCGCAAGGCATTGTCAGAAAGTAAAATACAAAACTTCGACTGAAAGTGGACATTTTTGAAGATAACTACTGAGGCGTGGGATTACAAAACCAGCCGCGTCCAATTTTTAGATTTTTTTTTTTTTTTTAATAGTTTTTCTACTATATTATCTTGAGGTGAAAAGTTGTTTCCCCCAAAAGTAGTTAAATCACACTGAAAAATAAAGCCTCTACCTAATCTAGCCAGGCCCTTACCTTTATTGACTAGCTGTGAAACATTTTCAAAAATGGACTTGGCCGGTTTTGGAATTCTACACCTCAATTACTAATTGCCCTTGATTATGGTAGATTATAATTTTGTCAAAAAAAAAGCTTCAATATAAAAGCTAATATATCTTCTTGGCCTATCAAAACTCTGTGAAATACTTTATTTTCCATGTTTGGTTCCCCTGAGATTTTGGATTCACGCAATTTAGGTCATCTACATTTAAAAAAAAAAAAAAAAAAATTAAAAATTAAATAAAAAAAAAAACAATATAGAAATACAAAAGATATATTTATGTTTGTTTTTTTGTTAGTGTTAAAACGTCCTAACGTATATTCAAACATGTGCTGGAAGAAAGGCTTATCCAACAGATTACAAACGAATTTTACTCAGAATACTTTGGCCTGATTGAAATTCCTCCACGAGGTCTCTGTGACCCAGCTCCTATGCGAACGGCAATCAAGGTCCCGAGGTACGTTATATTGTATATATTTCGTAGTAAATTATCATAAATTAAATAAATTACAGTTAAACAAATACCATTTTTTTTTTTAACGTTTTTTTTACGCAGCTTTTTCTATAACTCTAAATAGAATTTCAAATATTTGTAACATCAAGTATCTAAAAACACATCTGCAGCAAAATAATGCATCAATCCTTGTTATAAAAAGTTTTATTCTATGCATCCTTGTTCCCGGATTAAAAAAAAAAAAAAAAAAAAAAAAAAATTGTAGTGTCGTTGGGCCATTTATATTTGAGGAAATTTCATTCTCTGGAGGTTCTTAACAATTTGATAAAATTTTAGGGGAATAGTTATAAAAAACAGAAAGATATCATAAAATTTCATGTCATAGTTACGTCACATTCTCACATTCATTTGTCCATGACTTGATTTAATTGTAACAATGGTTTAATACATTTCCAATGAGATATTCTTAGGATTAATTTTTTTTTTTTTTTTCATAAAATGTTTAAAAAATATTTTCCAAAACATGAAGTTCATATTAAACGTAAAAGAATAGTTTATTATTTATAAATCCAAAACCCGCATCGGTACAAAGGATGAAGTAAAAATAGCCAGATCTGACTATCTTCTATCACAAGTGTCTGTTGTTTGGGAAATCTAATGCGTTGTGATGTATTTTCGTTTGAAAAACATGGCACAAAAACAGCTGGCGTTCTTTTCCTTTTTAAGATACTTCTACAAAACACTCGAATGTTATTTTAAAAAGTGAACGAGAAACAAAATAACTCAGCAGGTAACAGAAAATTGTTTAAGATTAATAATGAAACTAATAGCTTATATATAAATTTATCTATTAGCAGTTTTATATATGTTATATATAAAATTGTAAAGAAAAAAAAAAAAACCTTTGTGAAATGTAATATTTATTTTTTATAATATTAATATTTTACTTAATATTAATGGGGACAAAAATATTTTATTTACGAACGGCTTATTAAAAACCATCAATGAAATTTAAATAAATATCGAAAACAGTTATGAACTTTGAAATGTTAGATTAAAATAAAACTACAAATTTATGTTTCCAAAATTCTGCTACGTAAATGTTAGATTCCCCGGTTTATGATAGAAAATTAGGAGTAACTGGGTCTAACGTAGTCTGAAATTTAACATTTAGGGGATCGAACTCATCTATAGATTCAAAAATCCCAAAATCTGGTAGTTTTTAAAAAGTTTCCAAAAATGTTAACACCATTTTGACATCAAGCTCGACTTAAAGAACCTTCAAACCCTTACTATCCTTAAAAATCTCATTATTCACTCAGAGCCCCAAAAAATGTCAATATCCACTTTTTAGGTATATAATTTTTTTTTTTTTCATTTATTGATATTTACAACTGTACAGAATAATATACAACAAGTAAATGTGTTGACAGTGAATACAATGGCATGTAAATAACTTGTGAAAACTACTCACTAGTAGTACTCCAAAAAAATCTACACTAAAAGATCTCTAGTCCATCTTCTTTTCAGACGCCTCGGAGGATTATCGGGAATGGAGTGGGAAGCAAGTTAAGAAACTAATGGATTTGAGTAGTTATGGAGCTTACGGTGAAAGGATAGGTATCTGGTTTGGGCTAACTCAGCAACATATGTAACATTAAGGTCTTCATGGATAAGTTTATTGGTCATGGATAAGTACGGTGCATTGAGGATTTTTCGAAGGATTTTGGATTGTAAGGGCAGGATACGAGATGTGTTGGATGGTTTAGTAGAGCCCCAAAGCTCAACTCCGTACATCCAAATAGGTCTAATAACAGTCATGTAAATAAGTCTTTTGTAATAAATTGGGAGGTTTGATCGTTTGTCTAGTAAATGTTGAAGTAGGCTGTAACGACGAGCAGTTTCTTGTCGCTTTAGTCTTGTGTGTGGATTCCAAGTAAGACGTTTGTCCAAGTGGAGTCCTAGGTAGCCGATCTGTTCGACGGGGATTAGTGGAATATCATTGAAGGACAGGACAGGAAGTCGTAGGTTTACGAAGAAGGGTAAAGGTTATTTGTTGAGATTTGTTTGGGTTTATTTTGACACCATTCTTCAATGTTTAGGATATGGGATTGGAGAGTTTGGGAGGCAATGAAGGGATCATTATTTACCGATAATACACATGTGTCATCAGCATAAGTGGTGAGGACAGTGGTAGGATGAGTTGGGATGTCATTGGGACCTTGAGGAACACCGGCAGATTGGGTAAAGAGGGGTGAATAGGAAAATTTATGGTTTACTTGGAAAGTTTTATCACTAAGATATGAACGGATAATTAGGAAGTACGTTGAAGGAAGGAATTTGCGGAGCTAGTAAAGTAGTCCTGGGTGCCAGACTCGATCAAAAGCTTGTTCTACGTCGAGAAAGGCTCCCGTGCAGTACAATCCGCGCTCTAACGCTGAGGAGGCCACATCCATTTTGAAAATTTATGGTTTACTTGGAAAGTTTTATCACTAAGATATGAACGGATAATTAGGAAGTACGTTGAAGGAAGGAATTTGCGGAGCTAGTAAAGTAGTCCTGATAGAAAATATAAATATAAATTTTCTGTCATTTTCATTATTATATTTTTTATTATTATTATATATTATTTTATTCTGAAAAATATTATTTCATTTTAATACTCTGAAGAACCTTAACTGTAAATTATTTAATTTTAATTTTTATAGATCTTAAGGCCCCAGAATAAATAAATAACTTTTTTATTTATTTATTTACAAGTTTTGCAGTAGCAGTCAAGTAGGTCTGATTTGAAAAATCCAGGAGTAGATAAATATTAAGAGATTAGTTGATTTGAGTGGTTATGGAGTTTACTTTGATATGGAACATTAATAGAGAAGAAGAAATACTTTAATGCGTGCCAACGTTTTGAAATGCCTTGCATTGGAGTGATCGTTCTTTTCCTCTTCAGTGTTGTTCGTTGGCCCTGAATAAGACCTACAAGGCAGTTCGAAACGTTGGCACGCATTAAAATGTTTCTACTTAGACGTGGTGTTTCTCTTTTACTGCATCCTTGATTGTCTTATTTTCCACTATGGAACATAAGATCTTAATGCGTTATTTTATTTGTGAAAAAGTATTGAGCATTTAGGATTTTTTGAAGGATTTTGGATTGAAAGAGATATATAGAGATGTATTAAATGGTTTAGTAGAGCATCAGATCTCACCTCCATACGTCCAAATAGTTCTAAGTACTGTCATGTAAATTAGTCTTTTTTAGTTAGTAGTCATCCCAGAGCGTTGGTCTAAAAAACGGAAAATCTTAAAATATTTTTATGTAAAATTATTAACCAGGAGCCACAAGAGATTTTTTTAATATTTTAAAGAACCAGGCCTCCGTATTTTTATTATATTTTTTCTAGAAATATTCCTCAGCTTTTTATTTAACCAGTTGTTTGCTGAGGGTCTTGGGGAAGACGGTCCTCGACAGGAACTTTTTTAATTTCCAAGACTTTACATTTATGCTGACGAATAAGAAAAAAGAGAATATATAAAAGAATAATACTCCTCCCCCTTCCTTGAATTTATTTTAATGAATTCATCTCATAAAGGTTTTCATGACAAAACTAAAAGCGGCTCCCGCTTTACATGCTTACTTTATTCCTCCAACTTTATTCCTTCATGAATTATAAAGGGCGGATTAATAAAGCGGGGCGTTTTATTTTAAACAGGGACATAAGCTAAGTTAGTTACACTAAATGTATGAAAGGGGGCTGTGTCCCTCTCTCAAATGTTTATAACTTTGCTGCGGGGTGATGCTGGTTTGAAAATATATGCTGCACTCTTTGGTCATTTGTTTCATGGATGTGAAATTAGAGATGAATCGATAAAGGAATATAAAATGTAAAAAAATAAACATATCATTAGAAGTAAAATATTGTCCAATGTTTTACAAAATATGCTGAATTAATAACAATTGTAAAATTCAAGCCAATCATTATCAGATAATAACCTGTTCTCCTTATAGTTAAGTATCATTTTATAATTAATAAGCTCATAAACTTAAGTTTATCCATTATCAATAAACTATATTAGAGTAAATATAAAAATAAACATCAAATAATAGTTATTTAAAACTGATTGTTTTCTCATGAATTTGCATAGATTTTGTACACGTTTACCATTCACCAGACATTTAAGCTTGTTCCAAGATCAACTGTGAATCAACGAACGGTTTACAATAGCTGCAGCTTTTGCTTTTTAGTATTTTTATATTTATTGTTGTCATATTAATTATATTCCTGAAAACATTATATACTCAGATTTATAATTAAAATCTGGAACAATGACTTGTTTTTCTGTTAAAATAAACAAAGTGGCATCGAAATTCCTATATGCTCCCATCCATTTCTTATTGTCACTGATTAATATCAATTCAGATTTGATGGTTCATTATTTTAAAATTATTAATAATTCTGCATATTTTGTTACCCTTTGTAAAATATTGTACAATATTTTAATTCTAATGATATGTTTATTTTTCGACATTTTATATTCCCTTATCGATTCATCTCTTATTTCACATTTTATATATCCATGTAACAAATGACCAATGAGTACAGCGCATATTTTCACACCAGCATCTCCCCGCAGCAAAGTATAAACAAAATCTTTTAGATTTAAAAAATCGATGGTTTTTATATAAACATAAACTGATGATACTTTAAATATTATATCAGTATATCTTTACTTTTTTTTTATTTTTTATTTTTATCATATTGGAAAAAAATATATTTTGCTTCGTTCACAAATGGAACTACAATACTATTATCTCCTGGAAAATAGAAAAACATTTAGAGTATTATAAAAAAAAAAAAATAAAAATAAATAAATAAATAAAATAAAAAAAATTAATATTACTTAAATGTTTTAAATTTGACTTATTATTTTTTTGCTGATAAGTTATTTTATTTCTCTAATAATGGAAACGGATTACTGTATAATTTGGACCTCGGATATTGGTAAATATTTTTTTATAATAATTATTTAAGAATTTGCTTCGGCAAGAGGATATTAGTTAATTTATATGGAGAAAAAATAATTTTTAGTTTAAAAAAAATTAATGGGGTACTGACGTTTCAGCCTGCTTCTTAAGCCTTCTTCAGCACTATAAAGAAAATAAAACAGCATATAATTTATCTTATATTCTTGATTTAATTTTAATGTTATATATTCTGTTCCTTTATTTATTTTTTCTAATATTTACCTATTTATTTCGTTTATTACCTTTATTCGTTAAATATGTTATTATTTTTTTTTTACTTAAATATATATCATCTTTATTTAGGAAGAATATATAGCTATAAAAACAAAATGTCTGTAAATTTAACTATCGATGATATTTGGAAATTTGAATTTTAATTCTTGAAAACCATATAATAATTTAAAATAAAATAAACTATTTTGACATATTTATAAATCCTAATAAACAGAAAATAAATGGTGTATAAGAAAACCGTAGGGCGAAGATACAATATTCTGACCAGCGCAACTGTACTTAAGTTATATCTTCCTATTCTCGCAGTGTCTCTCAGTCAGTCTATTCTAGAAATGTCTATAAATCTTTTTGTTATGTTTCAGATCCCCAACTTGGAAGGAGAGGGGCAAATAGACTCGACTTATCTCCCTAGGACCGAGCAAACAACTACATACAAAAGACTCAAACAGTTTAACCCTAACAGACAAAGCAGGGCAAGCGGAAAGTTTAAGAGCCAATTCGCAAATGGAGGAGTATATGGGTAAAAGTTTATCCTTCGAAGAGATCCTGAAGGACCTTACAGGACTCTGCTTCTATCTCCTGCTGGGGGGGGGGGGGGGAGAAGGGAATGGCCCAAAACAAAGGACTCAGCCGAGCCATGAATTATTAAAGAGGTTCGGAAGGAGATATTGCGGTCCACGTCTGCCATCCAGCTCCGAGGAGGAGGGGGTTGGGTTCAATATTTTATTATCAATATTGCTCAAAGAAGAGGAAGTATCGACAGAGAGGATGCTGAGAGAAAAAAAAAAGAAATTTGTTATAATCTTGCTTTTATAATTGAAACTTAAGATACCTAAGGTATCTGAAACCTAAAAAATGCTGAGAGTATTTAGATTGATAAATTGATAGCCACTTCTCTTCGAATTATTTTTACTTAAAAACTACCTCCATATGTTAAACATTTATTATCAGTTCTTAAAACATAGAAACAATTTCAAAACATCTATATTTTGTTACATAGATTACATATATATATATATATATATAAGTTTTTTAAAAATGTAATACAAGAAAACTACTATATTGGTATGTATTATATGTTTAACTGATGATGAATGTTTCATATCCAAAACTAGTTTTAAAAAAAAAAAATTCCAATAGAAGTGGAAATTAATTCATCGATTGTATTGATACTTCTATACCATCATGGTAACCTCAAGTGGTGCTGACAGAATAGTTTATATCACCGCATTTTTCTTATATTACAGAATACTATTACATAGTGTTACTTTTAGTCATTTATTTCCCATCTTAAGGTTACATTAATAATAGGGGATTATTTTGTTTATTTACATTAAGAACATAGTCAATGAAGCGATACAATAGTTTATGACAGTTCTTTCCAGCCATAGGGCCACTAATTTTCACAAACCTTTTTTATTGAAAAGACAAAAAACAAGAAATCTGAAAGTTGGCTTTCTTTATAAAAAGACTCCATTACTTTCGAAGTAGGTACCATACAATATGATAACGTATATTAAGAATGTTATAATTGCCTGTAAGACGTTTAAGAAGATGATCTGGGATGGAGTTGGAAGAAAGAAAAAATACGTCCAAGTTAAAAAAAATTATATATCAGATTTTACGTTTTGTTTATTTATTTTTCCTTTCTTATCTTTCCTATCAAGTTCTTGTCTTCACCATTCTGTTTATATCATCATATTATTATGAAACTATTTCAATAGACATTATGCAACATTTCATTTTTCATATATACCATGATATCTATGTCACAGTTTATAGTTTCATAAACGATAGATTTACCTGGAACCCACACACTAGACAAAAACTTAAAAAAAAAAAAAAAGGCAAGAACTTAATAGACGCTTCAGCCAATTGTAGATACTACTAAATAAGATTTCTCATCTTTCCATTGAAAACAAACTCCTTATATATAAAATCATCATTAAACCTATTTGGACCTATGGACGTGAACTATGGGGGACAGCTAAACAATCGAATATAAAACGCATTCAATCCTTTCAATCCAAAGTCCTACGTACTATTGTAAATGCTCCATATTATGTATCCAACAAAACCCTACATAATGATCTCAATATACCTTTGTCCTTGACCTTATACCCATTAAATTCTCCAAACTCCATCAAAACCTTTCCAACTATCCTAACCCTCTGGCACATTCATTATCCAGCTCCACGCATCCTTATAACCCTCCTCGCAGATTAAAACGGCAATGGCCCTGAGACCTATTGTAATAAATATATAAATATATAGTATTGGAGTTCTGGTAATGACCAGCTTCTCCCCTCAAGTCCTGAGTGACTGTAGCGCTCCCTCTCAGCTTTCACTATTTCATACTGGTTATGCGGCTAAGAGAAGGGCGCTGAGATTACTGGGGGCCTGGCTTGCCCTCCCATAAGTTGGGGGACAGGCTTGGTCTGGGGTTTTCCTGGGACGATTGTGTACATTGTATATAAAGTGTGATTGTGCTTATTAATTTATTTATTTTTATTATTTTGATTTATTTTTATTATTATTTTTTTAATTTATTTGATTATTATTTTTTTTCTGCTCCTTTATTATTACTATTGTTTATATTTGTATTTCACGATTTATTTAATTATTTATTTTTTTAATATTAGTAGAGGATTTTTATTTTATTTAATTGTACATAGTGTATGAATGCATTCTTTGTCAACCATATTATTCATTGCCCTTTAAGAGGCAGCTTGTAATATTTATTCAATAAAACATTTCCGAAGAAAAAAAAAATAGCCCTGAAGAAGACCTGCTAGGTAGCACGAAACGTCGACACACCACAGGCATGTTTTTAACATGGACGCGGCTCTTTTTTCTGTTGCATCCCACACCATATTCTTCTGAAAAATTTAATTTTATTTTTGTATTTTAGTCTTAATAAAAGCTTAAAAAGTAAGCCAAAACGTTAGCACTATAAAAAAATAATTTTTAAGCGTTTCTATTAACCGAACCCTGAACTATCTTCCCCAATATTTATACATGTTTAACCAACTTACACAATTTATAATAATTTATATTATAAAGTACAGCATAAAATAATTTATAAAAGTAAAAATTAAGAATTAGTTTTTCTGTTTGAATTACGGTTCAGATTCATTTTGGACGCTTTAATTATGTGAACTACGTTTTGTCTGGACAAGAAAATTATCTAGGGCTTCAGTTTTTTATAAATTATAAGTTAAAGTTGAAGTTGGGTTAAGATTCTTATCATAAGGTGTCGTCAACTTACGTAGCTTTGTATATAGAGGTTAATCATATACACATTAAATGTACGAGTATTGAACCATGCGGTACACCGGCCATGAAGAGAAGTATAAATAAGTTTAGGATATAAACGACTATTTATAATTAATTTTAAAATGTATTCCAATGTGCCTAAAGCATAAGTAAAACATTCACTAATAATTTCTTTAATAATCAAATTTCTTTGAACAAGAAATATATGGTTGTCCATTTCTCGTGCTACCAAAAAACTAACTACCTTCAATATATACTTGAAGACGGCTTTTCTAGATTTTAAATTTAAACGTTGAATTCCATTCATAAAATTTCATAGTTGTGAATGAGTCTCACAATCACTAGTTGCGATGAAACCGTACGATGACTGATAAAACTGTCATAATAAAAGTTAAAAGGTAATAAAACTAAACATTATAAAATAAATATTCAATGAATCAAGTTATCCCAGCAATAAAAGTATAATGAACGATACCAGATATTATAATAAACATTTATTTACATAACGATATAATAAATCTGCCATGATTAAATCAAGAAATTAAATATTTTGCGCTTTCGAAATTAACGATCAGCAAATCATTCCAATTTCACTCGTTTACAAACAGAATTATAGCTCTCTTTAGAAACAATTTACGGAATGTGAAATCAATTTTGGCGTGCTTTGTTGATTTCGTGTCCAATCTTGATCATAAGAAATCTGTCAAATATATAACTGTCTACACGAGTGTTCACTTAGATTTTTCAATTTATCAACAACGGCCGTTGATTATGAAAAAATCAATTAAGTCTCCTTAAAAGGTTGTTTTTTTTTTTTCATTTTTTTTTTTTTTTTAAATTTAGGAGATTATAATAAGAATTATTAAAACAATAAAATTTTATTAATTAAAACAATAGGCATAGTAGAGATGATATTTAGTATAAATGTCAAGTTTGCATGTGAGTAATTTATATATTTAAAACACCCCTGAATAAATTAAATATTTTGGCATGAGAATTTTATTTCATTAATTATTTTTTTTTCGAATAAAGGAATACAGAATCCTTTCAATTTGGCTCACAAATGCGTGTTTTACCATTTAATTGAAATTGCTCAAGGCAGCAAATTCTTTAATTTTTTATTTGAGTTATATCAAAATTATAAATCATTTTTAGAAATATTTATTTATTTAATAAATATATTTTATAAAATGTCCCAATTTAACCGACTATTCGTTTTGTCAGTATTTGAAATAAAGTTTTGCACGTGTGTCTTAAATTCTCTTTACGAGGAATTGAAGTAAGTTTCTTTCGAAACTTTTTTAATTTTAATTTATGGCTGTATATAAATTAAAATAAAATATTAATAAATGAGAAGGTTATGCTCGTAATTACGGTCAATTGGTGTAAGGCGACTTCTCATTGGCTGTACTTCAATGAAAGATCTGTATAAGAAGGTCCCTAGGCCATCTTCTTTTCAGACGCTGCAGAAGTTGAGTGGCTTGTAAATTTTATATATATGGTTATGATGTTTACTATGAAAGAATATGTATATGGTTTGGGCTATGTTAACAACATATGGAATATTAAGGTCTTCATGGAAAAGCTTATATGTGACAATGTAGTAAGTAGGATTTTGGATTTATAAGGATTGGATAAGAGAAGAATTAGGTGGTTTAGTTCAACCCCTAAGCTGAAATCCGTACAAGTCGCACCACATATTTGATTTTTTTAAAATAACTTAATTAAAAATATAAAATTTCATTATCAATTTCTACCTCTATACAACCCCGTAACTTTGTAACTTGTCATTTAGAATGGCGCTTGCCACCTTTTCAAACTGTTGCCCACAAATTATCACTTTTTTAGTAATAAATTGAATAAAAATCAGTAGATCTTTTATTATTGCTGAACCTTCCTGGAACTATGAAGATTATGTGGTTAAAATTTGGTACAGATTGGTTCAGTAGTTTTTGCGGTTAGTGATCACAAACGAAAAATGGCTTGTCCTTTTAAATAATAGTATAAATATAAATAAACCGATTAGGATTAGAAGAATTTGAGTAGAATAAAAAGCCGTAATTAAGGTCTAATGGCTTCAATGTATACGAGTCTTCTGTAATTCATTGGAAGCGCTGCACGTTTGTCTAATAAATGTTGAAGTCGAAAATGACCGGCAGTTTATTCTACACAATAAAATAAGGACCTATTTATTTTCTAAATTGAAGCCAATGTTGACAAGTATAGTATTTCACTCGTGCTGAAGTTCAACTAAAATAATTAATTACCCCTGAAATTAGCATCGATATTTAATTTAATTCCAATTAATTATAATACCGTATAATAGTAAATAGTACATAACAATTCCAAACCTCATCAGTTCTAGAATAGTTCAGTAGACAAAACAAATTATTAGGCAATTAAGGCAATAGTTGTGCTGTTAAACAGCCGCTGTTGAATCCGTTGTATGATGAATAGTTGTGAGATGTTGAACCTAGGTTTAACAACCGTGTCTTTAGGTGCCTCCAGGTTGATTAAATCGTAAAAGGAAATGCTTAAACCTGGCCGGGGCTTTGTCCGCCTTTGCTCCCTGATATTTACCTCCAACTTAGGCCATTAACTTCGCTAAGTATCTGTCCAACCTGTTTTCACATACAAAGTGCTAAGTCACTGAATTCCTATCTACAAAATCTTTCAGGTTTATAGGAACTGAATTAGTTTATAACATTTTTTTTTTACTCTGTTTTAAGAACATGTTAGTCAAATCATAGATTTATTTTTATCGAGCGAATAAAAAATAATGCTGTTTTTCAGTTCTTAATTATTAATATATTAATTTTTAAAAAACAAGACAAAATACATTCTAATGATTTTAATATACTGGAAAAATTAGCACATTGATTGCTTATAAAACAATGGTAAGTTTAGCCGTGTGAGGCCAAAATATAGGGAAAATTTATTGGGTTGTCCAGAAAATGACGCAAGTTTTCTTTTTCCCTTAAATTACCCTTCTGTGTAAGAAACTGGTCATGATTGATACATTTTTGTTGTTTGGAAATCAATATGTATTGATAAACATATTTATATTTATAGTGTATTAATTGACTGAGAAGTGTTTAGAGATGTTGGGGCATGCAGTCGTAGGAATTAAAAATAATATTTTAATTTATAATGCCGACGTTTCAACTTGTAATGCAAGCCTTCATCAGGGTTTCAGAGAGAGTGGCAACCAGAACAGTTTCATTCCAGATTGGACAGTTTATTACCTATGACTGCATACCCCAACAATCTACATTTGTGTAAACAGATTTAGATAGATTAGCTAAAAACAAATTTTTTTTTTCCAAATTTAAATATTTTTCCACATTTTACACAAAAACATTGTTCCATCCAAATGTTTTTCTAATCTAAAATATACAGTAGATTGAACAATATTTTTCCATAAAAGTCATGTTATTGGAAGATGTTCAACTTTATATTTAAATTTTAATTTTACAGACTACTTCAACATTTACTAGACAAACATTCAAAGCTCCCAATCAATTACAAAAGACTTATTTACATGACTGTAATTAGACTATTTGGACGTACGGAGTTGAGCTTTCGGACTCTACTAAACCATCCAACTCATCTCGTATCCAATCCTTACAATCCAAAATCCTTCGAAAAATCCTAAATGCACATACTTTGTCACCAATGAACTATAATGAATAAGGACTTTAATGTTCCATATGTTGCTGAGTTAGCCAAACCAGATACCTTCCCTTTCATCGTAAGCTCCATAACCACTCAAATGCATTCATTAGTTTCTCAACTTGGTTCCCACTCTATTCCCGATAATCCTCCCAAGGCTTCTGAAAAGAAGATGGCCTAGAGATCTTCTAGTGTATAATTTTTATTAAAGTACTACTAATGTGTAGTTCTTTTCAAGATTTTACATGTTATTGTAATCGTTATCAGCTCATTTACTTAATGTATAAATTGTACATTTGTAAATTTCAATACATTGATATAAACTAAAAAAAAAAAAAAAATAAATTAATTTAACTACATAAAAGCATTTATTTTTTTTATTCAATTCAATCCAAGAAAGAAAATATTTATAGAATAAATAAATTAAATAGTTATGATGAGACTTCACAAATTAAAATCCAAAATAATTTCTTTCTTCTTGATTTTAATTAAAAGAAGGAAACACTTTTCTATGAAATGCAGTAAAACCAAAAACATAAAACAGTAATGTGTACAACCCGAGTATAACAAAAAAATATTTTAACTCGTCTTAGTTATTATACATATTGCATTTTTTTCATTTTTTATAAAATTATGATAGGGCCCTAAAAATCTCAGCTGAATAATTATGCAAAAAGTTTTTAATTGCGCTCCGCCCTTATTTGCGCTAAAGCCCGCTATTAAAATTTTATCTATTTAAATAGGAAGGCTTTCCTCCGGGTTTTTCTTATCCTCGAGGAAACTCCTTAAGCCGGAAAAGGGTTGATGGCATGAAGAAGAGTGAGAAGTTGAGATGAATAAAGTTTTCTTGTTCCCAGAAGGCACATTCCCCTCGGGGGCGGAGCAAGACAGTAAAAACTCCGGGAGAATTTCAGAAGTTGTTGAGGGGAAATGGCCGCTGTTTTGCCGACTGTCGAGAGACAACGCCGCCCCTCCTACTCAGCTCTCTTCTCATTCAGACCACTGATACAGTCAACTGCTTATTTCTTAATCTTTTTCTGTTTATTAATCTCCTTTGACTATATATATACATATAACGCTAATAAAGTTATTTTCAATATTTATTAATTTATATAGAGAAATTCTTAACTGCGGCCGGAATTTCCACAACTGATCATAATGCTGATTGTGTTTCCGATATCTTCTACATTATTTAATGAGACAGTTATACAAAATATAAATATAATAATTAAGTGAACAAAAAAATTAAAATAAAATTTGGGTCGCTGCGTAGGTAATTATGTAAGATAATCAGGTAGCTCGCTGGAAAAATACTCTACGCATATACAGTAGGGTTGGAAAAAATGTTGTATTTCATGTGTATCTATTTTTGTAAAACATTGCGTTGTACAATTTGAAATACTAATAAATAATATTTTTCACTATACAGTTCATACTTAACAAGCATTCCACGTCGCGGATTCGCCCGCTCTTATAAATCAAGAACTTAGATAATTTTAACTGATAATTGAAGTTTTTTAGTATGCTATTGAGCATTATTTTTACACATTGCAGTAATTTTTAACCTGTTTGAAGATAAACATGAAAGCATAATTGGACATCATATATATAATTTTAATTTTTATATATTAAAATTAAAAAACAACTCATGTTGGTAATATAGGGATGTTACAATGTCTTATAATACTTTAACGCTCACCGTTGAACCACCAAAGTTTATGACAGTGTATCGGCCACTTAACACATTTAAATGATTAATATAGTAAACTTTACTGCTGTAAACCTTCCTAGAACTATGAAGATAATCTAGTTAAAATTTTGTTCCGACGAGTTTAATAGTTTTAGTAAAAATCTGTTGCAGAATGTTGCAAGCTACATATCCTCGATTTTTAAACTTCACTGGGATCCACACGTCAATCCACATATTCATAGCTTTTTTGATAGAAATACAACTGGAAATAAACAAATTTCTAGCTCTATATAACACCGTAACTTTGTAAACTCTCTTGAATGGCACTCGCCACCTATCGGTCAATTTTCAAACTTCACTGTAAACCACATATATATCGCTTTTTTTAACTGCAATTTAATAGAAAATATGTAAATATTATTATTCCTAATCCATCCTTAAACTGTTTCTCGTAGGTTAGGCGGATAGTGATCACAACCGAAAAATGGTTTGTCCTTTTATATAATAGTATAGATTTGCTTGGCCATTTCATAAATCAAAATTAGTTTCAATGGATTCATAATTTTTCATTTTTTTTTTTTTTTTTTGTTAGTTCACTGTCACTTACTAGCAATAGGTAGCTTCTATTTAAATTATTAAGATAATATTTTAAGTCGTTATCTTTTAAGTTCCTTATGTATTATATACTCCTAATAAGGGACACCGTAAGTATAACTTTAAACATTTTTTTTTTTATTGACTTATTATAAAGTATAAAGTAATACTGTTGAGCATTAATATTTTATTAATGTCTATTTTATTAATATTTTTATGCTATGTCGCTGATTGGTGGGTAGTGAAGAATTTAACATCAATCTTGTTCAGCGTCAGTCTTAAAGTCATTAACATTACGAGATAATTGGATCATACTTTATCTTTAAATTTATAGCTATCCCTTGATTAGTTAATTAATTTACTATCCATAATAAATTTTTGATTAATTGAATTTATATAACTTGTTATATTATGACTATTGATAAACGTCACATCACTCACAACTAATGCACTTTTAATTCTTTGGAAAAAATAATTAATTCAAAAAAGTAAGTTAATGTATCAAAAATATTTATATCATTGAAACATATAATAATAATTAAGAAATGTAAGGAAAATAATATAATTTAAACAAATGTTGATTTGAATTTTTTTCATAAAACAGGTGGACTTACTTGAAAGTGCACATCAATTATAAATTAAACGAATTACACATAAATTTAAAAAAAAAAAAATATCAAGTGAATATTCAGTTAGAAACTGCAATTGTTTTGCCACAATAGTATGAATATATGTTTAAAAATATATTTTAAAAACTTGTTGATTTATATAATCATTATCCTTGGATTTAATAAATCAGTTTAGCAATTTATTAATTATTTTATTAAAAAGTAAGTAAAATTTATTAAATTTCTTACAACAGTATATCTTTTTATATTTATATTTTACATCCTATATTACATTTATATTATACAATATATCCTATTTCATACAACAATATATAAAAAATATAGTGGGGATTGATAGAATAATGTATCAGAGTTGATATGTTAAAAAAAAAAAAAAATCTTTTATCAGCGTTTACTCAAAATCACGTTTTTGGATTTTCAGGTGAATTTCCCTTGTAAACCTTCGATATGTTTGTTTTTGTAATTACTTTTTTCCAGTAAAATAAATAGGAGTTAAATATTTCCATAAACTTAATTTTTTTTTTTTTTTTTTTTTTTTTTTTTTTTTTTTTTTTAATTTATTCATTCTATAAATATTAGATAAAATATAAATGATAACAATTAAGTCAGCTTTGAAGAAAATGTTATGAACTAAACTTTTATCAGCAATTATCTTGTTCAACGGCAATGTTATTGTATCAATTTAAGTAAAAACAAAATAATTCATTTATTTTTAGAAAAAGAATTACTAGTTAAAAACTAGTTAAAACTAAAACACTATCAATGTCATAATTATAAGAGATCCATTACGTTAAACGGTGAAGTAATGGCCTCTTGAGAATGGAGTAATGAAGTTAATGACATTATTAGGAGTCGATTTGTATGAATACTGTCATTAACGGACCATGAATCTATATTTTACAGCTCATACAAATTAATAATAAATTTAAGATTAATTTCTTTAACTTAAATATATGAATGGTTTTTAAATCAATATTCAACTCATCTTAAATTAGCAATGTTTATTAGAAATTAAAATGAAGGATTTAATCATACAAAAAACATGAATGAAATAAATGAATTGATTAATACTTGGACTTAGTAAACAAAAGGTGGGGAAGGATTGTTTACTAATAATCATACGAGATTATATTTTAAAAATGTAATATATAAATAGAGCAATCCTTTTTAATTTCTTTGTTATATTATTATTGTTAGGTTACTTTTTATATGATTTTTTTTTTGTTTGACTTTATATATTTATTCACACCTGTCAATTACAATTAGACAACCAGTAAATGTGTTTTTTATATGATAGATAAGATATTTAAAATTACTAACGGGGCATACAAATTTTATGTAAAGGATGAAAAATTGTTTGTTTTTTCAATTCCAATAATGTTTAAGAGGTTATTATTGTTAATTATAAAAATCTGCTACTCTACGTTACAAATTAATATATTTAATATCAAACAAAATGTTTCGGAAAAACTTTTTCCCATTCTCAAGTTAAAAACTAAAAAACAATTTATAGTACCCAGTGGCACACCTTCCTAGTCTTTGATTTACTTCTATAAAAGTAAGTCTCTCATCCAGTTTCTTTTCAGTCTCCTCCTGGTATTCTCCGGCATGAGAGATGTGGCCATACTATCGATGAATTTGTTTGGGTGCCCCTTTAATTTTTCATGGAACAGTCGGTAGTGGGTCCGTATGTATTCAATAACTGTTGGTATTTGTAAGTCGGTGTGTATAGTTGTATTGTTAACGTACCGTGGTGCTTGTGTTATTAGTCTTAATGTCTTGGATTGAAAAGTTTGTAATCTTTTTATGTGTGTCTGTTTAGCAGATCCATAAATTTGTGATGCGTAGGTCCATAAAGGTTTTAGTAGATGTGTGTAGGTCATTAATTTTTGTCTTGTATGTAGTTTTGATTTTTTCCTGAAAAGTGAGTACATCAGTTTCAGTCTCATATTTAATGATGTCCGTTTCTTCTTAATATGTTGGCCCCGTGTCATTCTCCTATCGAATGTAAGTCCTAAATATTGTATTTTGTCCGTTTGTGGAATTGGGATATTGTCAATGTAAACAGGAGGACATGTTTCGTGTCTTAGGGTAAACGTAATGTGTTGGGACTTATGGTGATTTAGTCGTGTCTTCCAAAGTTTACACCAGTCTTGTATATCTTGTAGGTGGTGTTGCAAATTCAATGATGCCTGTATTGGATTTTGGTGTCTAGTAATTATAGCTGTGTCGTCTGCGTATGTGGCTGTAAGAGTCTCGGAACTTTGAGGAATGTCATGTGTGTATAGTATATATAATAGTGGTGCTAGTATCGATCCCTGAGGTACACCTGCCAGAATTGGGAGAATAGATGAAATCCCTGAACCATATCGAACAGAGAAAAATCTTTCAGAGAGGAAAGACTGAAGAATAAGATAATAGGTAGGTGGTAGAGTAGTCTTAAGGTTGAAGAGAAGCCCCTGGTGCCAGACTTTGTCAAACGCTTGAGTGACATCCAGAAACACTCCGGTTGCATATAATTTCTGTTCTAGTGCCGTCGAAATGTAGTCAGTCACTCTGTGTAACTGTTGAGTGGTTGAGTGTAATTTTCTAAATCCAAATTGATGGTCGAGAATTATTTTGTTGTCAGTTAGTATGTCTAACAATCTTGGATACAGTAATTTTTCGAATAGTTTGGAACATGTAGTAAGTAAACTTATTTTCTTCTTGGTAATTGCCTTATTTGTTCTGCAACTTGTAAAGGTTTAAAGGAAGGCGGTGGCGGAGTGAGTTGTAAAGGTGTATCTAATGTGTTTTGTACTAAAGTGTCGTGTTCCAATATTGTGAAGTCAGTATGTGGTTTAAAAACAGAAGAGAGATAGATAGCGAAAAGTTCAGATTTTTCCTCATCCGATACAGCCCAAGAACCATCCTCGTTTAAAAAAAAAAAAAAAAAAAAAAAAAAAAATTAACTTAAACTTTTGGTGAAATATGTTGACATATGATAGTAATCCGTGATTAGTACCTTTGACCACATAAGTCACTGTTGCTTCAAGCCAGTGTAACACATTTTTAAATATGACATTGTTCTGGTCACTGTGAATGTAAAACAAAAAAAAAAGATTAAAATATGACAATGTGGAAACACTGAAAATTGGTTAATTTAAAACGTTTAATTTTCGTTAAAATTTATAATATGTTTTATAATAGTGATTAATTGTTAAGTTGAATTGTTTTAGAGTTCTAACCTGAAGATAGGGAAAAGTTTTACCAAAAAATGTTCTTTGATGTTGAATACATTTATCGATAGAATAATGAATTTTAATAATTAAAACTTTTAATCTTAAGTCTTGTTAAACTCATTAATATAACAAATAATTTTTCTATTATTCATTTTTTTTTTTTCATAATTATTTACTTACTGACCATAAATAAGTTGCAGTGGTAGACAAGTCAACGAATTTTACATTCGTATATTTTATCGACAATAGATCAACTAGTTTTTAAACTGATGCAATATTAGTTTAGATATTCAACTATTTTCCAATTATTTAAATTTTATCATTGTCTTATTTATATTTAAATTTTCATTTATTTAGATGGTGGTCATTATATAAGCTATGACTTATCAGCTATTTTCATTAATAGTAACAATTGATAAATGTTTATGCGTAATTACTCATTAAAACCATTAAATATCGTCGTGATTAGATTAACTAGGATAAAACTATCAGATTAATTTTGTTATTAGAAATTCAAGCAAAAAATTGAAAAAAGAATACATGGATCATAAATCAGCCTTCGATTTCAAGGAATGTATATTTATATATAAAATAAAATCTCATACCTTACAATTTCGTGAATTTAGAAAACACTAAATATTTTAAATTCTTTCCATTTAAACAAAAAAAGAAATATATAACTGTAATAAGTAAATAAAAATTAAATATAAAAAATGTTTGCCAAGGTTATACAAGGTGAACTGCATTTAATCAAAAGAACATATTTTTTTTTTTGCTGTCAATGCCAGTTTAGTTTAGAAAAAACCCGCTAGATAGCACAAGCTTCATTCCTTTCAAGGAAAAAAATAAATATTTCTGTTACTTGTAATACTGCTTTGAAATTGTTATTATCTATTTCTAATTTGAGCTTATTTACAAACAAATACACTTGCACAATAAATAATAATAAAAATTAATAAATATACAAAAATTGTGCTATTGTACTTGTGTGTTAAATAATATAATTAGAATTTTGAAAAAATTCTATTATAGTAGAGTATTTAGTTAAATCAGCTTTATGGATATTAAATAAATTAAGAAATATTTTATCTACAGTTTAATTGATTTGTTTAATTTTATATTCACAATAATTATCACAGTATGAAACATGATAATTAAATTAAATGAAAAAAAAAAATAAAAATAAAATCATCAAAATTATTTCAGGATGACATATCAGCCAACCTTTTCAAAAAAGCAAGAACTCAGTTTAAACTCTAGTTTCTTTAAATGAAGAAAGTACAGCAAATATTTAATAAATAAAAATTCAGTTAAAAGATCAAGGTGAACATTTTAATTTGTATTTATTCTAAATTTTCATGCATCCCAAATTTAGTTTTTATTCTCTATCTTAAGATTAAGAATTTCACTAAATATTTATTCCAAAGGTGTTGAAACTGTTTAAAAAATATTGAAATAAAGGGGAGGAAAAATTTCAATTTTATGATAGTATAATTCCAATTACTCCATTGAACTTGAAAGTTTTTTTAGTAAAATAGTTTCATTTATTTTTTTAATGTATGTTTTTTTTCATATATATATTTGTTTTTTATATTTTGAATTGTTAGTAAATAGGAGATGACCTGAATTATTTCACTTCTTTTTATTTTTTTGGTTTTTTTTTTTTTTATAATTTATTTATTGATATGTATGAAATATACACGTTAAATAAATGTGTGGGAAAATAATCGCAACAACTTTACTAACAATTACTCATTGTTAGCATCCATATTAAACTTGCATGTTTGGATGTCCCTAAGCCATCTTCTTTTCAGAGGCGCGGAGGGTTATTGGTAATTGATTAGGAAGCAAGTTAGGAGACAACTGGATTCGGATAACTATGGAGCTTGTAATTAAGTGATCTGTATCTGGTTTAGGCCAAATCAGCACAAATTTCCAAATAGGCCTTAAATAGCCACTTGAATGAGCGTTTTGTAATTAATTGGAAACTTAAAATGTTTTGTCTAGGTAATGTTAATGTAGTCGAAAACGACGAGCAGTTTGTTGAATGTATTTGGATTCCAAGAACAAAGTTTGCCTAGAGTCCCAGGATTTATTTTACGGTGATTAGTGGTACATTATTAAAGGGCATTGTAAGGCAGGAAGTGGTAAGTTTACGACAATGCTTTGTTTAAATTTAATTTAATTTTCCAATTTTGCCAAATTTAAGGTTTCGTCTCACTTCTGAAATTAAGTGGCATTGAAAAGGAAAATTATTGCAGTCAAGTATGGAAGCTATAATTTTTTTTTTAAATTAATAGATTCTTCTTCCTCTTATTACTACTATAAATGCTATTGAAGATTTTGTTTAGATGTTATTCTGATTGCGGAAATGTAAAACCAACAAAGATATAAATCCCTTCTAGCTCCAAGCTAACAGGTAAACGCTTTTTGAGTATAAACAAACTGTTGACAAAGCGGCGCCTTAGCAGGGCACCCGACCGTGGAATTGAGTTAATAAAAGCAGGGTCGAATGAGAGGAAAAATCGCAGGATATTGTTTGACAAATAGGAGCCAAGGGTATATTGAGGGGGGGGGGGATACCACACCGACATTATCAGCTGTAAAAGCAAAAGTGGCCTATAAACAGCCTCCCGCCGCAAAACTGCTCCAATACGTCTTTTGTGAAAAAAAAAATCTTTTTAAAATGAGACGTTTTCATATTGTTCCTTTTCATTTTCGTCTGTTTGGTTCCTTTATATTCCATTATCCTATGTTATCTTAGGCCCAAATATTCATTTTATTTGGTTTTGATGAGATTCCGAATATTTTTTTTTTTTTTTTTGTCGAAACTATCTTTTCAAAGAATCCGACAAATATGCATATTAATATATATACGCCAAAAATTCCACCAAATATTCTTTTAATTTTCTCAACTGAAAGATTTTCTTTAGCTGTTTACGTCCCCATATTCATTAACCACAGTCAGTATATGAAACGTATTATGAATATTAAAAATATTAATTAATTAAAAGGAAGTAGTATTTAAAACAACTAAAATTACGAAATTAATATGATTTAATTCAGTTTCGCACTAGAGTGGTGATATCACTCAATAACTTATTCAAAATCACATAAGACCTATAACCCATCGAATGCAAGACGTAATAATCCCAAGAGGCCTTAGGATAATAAACCTTACTAATTAAAATGATAAGTTGTTATTTAATTTGAACTACTTTTTATTTAATTATTTTTATAATTATCATAATACTTTCATATGCCCTACTTAAAGTATATGAAGGTGTAAACCTCAAAAAACGACTGAAACTTTCAGCCGAGAAATGAAAAGAAAAACATCGAGTGGAATGTTTTGCCTATGCACGCTAAATTTACGCACTGCGCAAACAGACACACTATTAAATAAGTAAAATTTAGATAGGAATTTCCAAGACTATTTAAGCACATGCCTCATCACTTTTATATATATTTCTAATTTAATAAAATACTTATTCTGAATTTCGTAAACCACATTCAGACTACACAAGATTTTTAGATAAAATTAAATGTAGGTATAAGCTTGAGCTAACTATGGTAACTGATATCTCTGGAAAGGATTTCGATGCTAAATATCTTAATCTATCTAATTTAAATTGTAAAAGTAGTATACTAATAGGTGCTGTTTTCCATGGTATGATTATCTATCATCATAGCTCATTGGTTATAGGAATGATGTATTACAGATGTTTTCAGTTACCATCGGTTCTCGGTTAACAATATCGAGTAAAAATAAATTACAAAAAAACAAAAAAAACAACAACATAAATTGTAGTAAAAATTAGTGTTTATCAACCAGAAGACAAGTTCGTTAAAAAAATATTATTAATTTTAAAAAAAATTATATTGCAAGTAGCGTTTATTATCTGTTAAGTACAATTAGAATTAGAAGTTTGATTACAATTTTTAAAAAAAATGATAAAATCAAGATTATTTTTGTACGTTCAAAAAACAAAATGATCTAATAATCTTTTTCTGTATAGATAAGGAAGGATGTACAGGTACATAACTGTATATTGTTTTAATATCAAATAATGAATGTCCCTTATATCTATAACCTTCATTCCAAAAAATTACCAACATTCATAGTACAGACCAAATCATATAAATATTTACAATTAATAAAAAATAATAGGAGTAGGTGGCCTACGAGTTTTTATATGCATGAACAAAAAATATGATGTTTTAATTCCGTACTACATTGGAAGTGAATATTTACCAAGAAAAAACAAAAAAAAGCTTTAAATTTATATATTATGTGGAAAAGTACCTTTTCTCCTTCGATTTTCATTTTTTTTAAGTTAGTACATTATCAATGGTTAGTTGATTATAAATTTCTTAACAATTTTTTTTAAATGCGTTAGTTAAAATTTAATTTGTACCTGCTGTGGTTTTAATTCTCAAATAAGTGCCAAACCGTTCAATGAACAACGCGGGTACAGTCCTCACAAACACTGTTGGCTGTTGAGCGGTGGGAACCGTACCAAGCATTTGTTGAATAATTTATCCTAACAATCGAATTCAAAGGATACACCTTTTCGATCTTAATCGACTAATCGATATTCCACGATTCCCAGTGGCCATCCCTACTTTCACGCCTGAGACCAGATGTGCATCTCATTTCCATCATCCTACTATTGCATATAAAGTTTCTATTTCAACGCCTGGTAGACGGGCTCCCATGTGACAGGGGTATCTAATGTTATGTCTGTCCACAAACAACCATCTACATGGCGGGATATTCATCGATTCTTGGAAGAATAGAGGATCCAAGGATGAGCGACCTCTGATGTGGATTAAAGATGTTTCTTGTTTAAAACTAGTGTTGAATTCCAAAAATATTTAGATGAACCAGGAATTTTATATATTAGGACTTTTATAGAACCAAAAAAAATATAAATGAATAAAAATTCCTTTTAGTATAAAATAAGATATACAAATATAGTACAATCAAATACAGTCTTCACACAGCTAACGAATTATGAGTCCTACATATGTTGATGATCCGGATAACCGAAGATACCCTCAGTAGGCTGATAATTATTTATACGTGAGATCTTTTCAAATGTATTGAATATACATATTCATAACAAAAAAAAATCTTATTTGATTCATTTAATATTACTGATTAATTTATGAAAATAATTCGGGTAAAAATAAGGACCAGGCAGCTTCTGTGGTTCAGGCATTATGCTCCTCGCTTCCAGGAAAGAGTACAGGTCCGGCTGTAGAGAGAAAATAATTTCAGTTTTTCAACTTTGGATCGTCTTATGGCCTGGATACCTTCCTACGGTACACACAGCTTATATAAAATGGGTACTCTTAATCAAAGGAAAATGTTTTCCTGCATCACTATGTTGTATAGCGGTGTTAAATCATTACTTGTATAAACCAAAACCTCTTCGTGGGTTGTATTTGGAAGATTTTTACTAAAACTAAACCTTATTCTTACAGCATTACGGGTACAAACTATGTGAAACAAATAGTTAGTTCGTTATTTAAATATTTTATATATTTTAATGTTAAATATTTTATTAAAATTATTGTTGCTAAACTATATCCTATACTGTATTCCATGGTACAGCATCAATATGAAGCAGAAACGGCCTGCACAATCTCGTAGTTGCGTTTCCATCTCGATAATTATCAAATTCTTATTTTCAGGCACACAAGCTTGGTACTTTTTATTTCAATGACTAAAAAGTTATTAAAGTCCTTTTGGTAAAAATAAAATAAAATTTTAAATAAGATTAATAATAATGGAAATAAACTACAGATAACAATGAATTTAATATCGATACCCGAATATACATTATTGGTCTTAACACTTCTTCAAACTGTTAATATATAAGAAATAAAAATAACCGGTTTAGTTTATTCAATTAGTTACTTAGTCATACAAAATAAGGTTAATTTTGTAACATTTTCAACACCTATGAATTCTAACATTTTGGTTATATTTTGGTATGATCTGAAATTGTTTGAAAAACATTTTTTTTTTTTATATATAAATTCGCTTTAGACCATAGATAAATGTGTTCAGTAAATAAGAATATTTATTTCAATTTGTTATACAAATTTGGCAATGGACCAGATATCAAACAAATGGCTTAGTAGATAAATCCATACAAATGTAACGGATCTAGGAGAAGGCTGGAAGTTTTTTGAGAAGTCATGAACATCTAATTATTTTAATTATCATTATTTGAAAATAATAACTTGTTATTAATTTTTATATTTTTTGGGGGAGTAATAAAATGAAATTCGTTCACTAGTGAATGTGATACAAATGAATATCCTGAAGAACACTTACCGGCTAATAAATTGATTAAACACCTCGCAACGGATCCCAGTAATGAAACGGGCTAAAACAACAGAGACGGGGCAAAAAAACTGGGACGAGAGAGGGAAAATTATTTTCTTTATACAAAGTAAAAACTAAATATATAAAAGAGAAACCTTGTAATATCTAAGGGCAGAGTTATGATCCTAGGTAGGGAAATTAGCCGGGTTACAGGAAAAAGGTATTTTATCATTGGCGGGGGTATAATCCTTCCCGGGCGTTATCAGAGGTGAAGGGAGGACCTGATGAAGGAGGGAGTAAAGAGGGATGAGGAAGAGAGAAGGAGTGATAGGGAGAGATCGATACCACGTGACCAGGACCTGGACACTAGCGCTCAATAGGAGCGGAAATTGCTGGAACTACTTGGAGCACCCTAACGCTCCCTTACCGGAGACAGGTAAACCAGGTGTGTGGATCCACCTCTCTTCATCTTCAGCCTGATTGGTTAAAAATAAACGTTCGTCTGTGGAATGCACATTTAATTACGTCATTATTATTTTCAATTTGATCTAGTTAAATATTTCTTCTTAATAATAAATTATATTAAAATTTTCAAAAACATCGATTGTGAAGTACAAAGAAAATTATTCCCCCCCCCCCCTTGCATTCTATCAACAAATAAATGGCTGTTTTATAAGACATTTCATAAATTTTAATATAATTGGTTAAGATATCCTAGTAAAAGATATTTCTAGAGAATTTTTGAAGTAAAAATTAAAGAGAACACAGTTCAAAATACATAGATAGATAGTATAATTTATATTTAAAATAAAAAATTTGAGTATTGCAATAATCAAAAAAATGGAGGTAAAATGGATGCTCAGAGTAAAAGATTCAGCACAAAAAAATTAAATAGGTATTTAAAAAAATATTTTAAAGGTATTTTTGCTATAGATATTTACTACTGTTTACAAACTATAAGATACGAAAATGTCCGTTAAAATGATTATAAAGATATTTCAATAACTTTTAGAGAACTACCCATTAGTAGCACTATAATAATTAAAATCTGTATTAGAAGGTCCCTAGGCCATCTTCTTTTCAAATGCCTCGGTAATAGAGTGAGAAGCTAGTTGGGGAACTAGTGGACTCTAATAGTTATATAACTAGTCCTGGAAGATCTTGATTGGGCTAATTCTGCCAAATATGGAACATTCAGATCTAATAGATAATTTTATTTAGTAAGGAACATTGAGGCTTTAACGAAGGATTTTTGATTTTAAGGATTTGATACTCAAAGAAAGAACTCAAAGGTTTACTAGAGCCCCAAGGATCGATTCCGAATATACAAATGGGTCTAATTACTGTCATGTAAATAAGTCTCTAGTATTTATTTGGAAGTTTTGAACAAGCAGTTTCTTGTAGTTTAAGTCTATAAATTAAAATTAATATTTAATCAAATCCTGTAAGAATATTTTATTCTATCCTTAGCAAAGAATAGTTTATTTTTAAAATGATAAAATACAATTGTAAGCATTAATCTTAAACAATTTTTTTATTCTTCAGTAGGGGTAAACTTTACTATTTAGGAAAGTCCATTTTAATAAAATTATTTTTAATCGTGGCAAAATATATGTATTTACTAATATGAAAAAACTTTAAACATATTATTAAAAAAAAAAAAAAAAAAAAAAAAAAAAAAAAAAAAAAAAAAAAAAACCTGTTCCACTTACAACCCATGAAGGGTCTCGGGTTCAGTACTTAGGTAGGCTGTACTGTTTCTAAGCCAACGGTTGTGAAAGGAGGTGATTAGGCCAGAATACACGCTCAAGCGCCAGGTTTTTCCCCAATTAAGGGTACCCACTTTTTAAGAGGCTGGGTGGGCCCCAGGAGGGTCTCCCGACCTCGAATTCGATCCACGACTGAATTAACTGAATATAAATATTCTGCCTTCAGTCGGACTCGAACTCGGGCCCGGGAGCATGGTAGTCAAGCGCCTTACCCACTGAGCTACCGCGCCTCCTAAACATATTATAATAAGATCAAAAATTTGATATCCTATCATTTTCATTCAATTAATGTTTTTATTTTTTATTTTTTTCTATCTGTCGGAATATGGTTTATTCTTATACCCATTTGTTTATTTATTTTATTTTATGCTATGGTATGAGTGTATCTTTCAGCTGTGGATTATAGAATAAAGAACTGTTCTACCATAAATTTTATTTGTTGTGTATTATATAGTAATTTTTTAGCAGTTTTGAGTTATAATGAAGAATAAGTGCATGGTTTTTTATGATTTTTATATTTCCAGGGGATGGATAATAACATAATGAAGTTTCATATTAATTTTAATTTTTTTTTTTTAAGTTAAAGGATATATTGAGAGTTTAAAAAATATTGAAATGGGCAATACTAAATGTGTATGTTATTATATAGGATTAAAAATTCTAATAATAAGTCAAAATTAATATCCCAGGTTTATGGAATATGGAAAATACCTTTAATTCACGTTCGTGTGTCAATCTATCTTGTTTTCTGACACATTCTAACAAGACCTCTGCCTCTTGATGGCTTTTGAGCCAATCAAAATATTTTCTTTGGGTTAACCATTTCTTAACAAAAAATTTGAAACCAATAACTTTCCAGTGGAATACGTATCAATTACTAAAATGATCTTAATTTTAAGAATATGGATCATTATTCTATACAGGAAGGAACGAAAAGATTTTTTAAAATAAATTGGCTTTAAATAATATTTATTTATTTACATTTTGGTGCCATGTACCACCACATTTGGTTAGAGGCACCATACTCAGGTTCAGAACTATAATTCCTTGTACAGGTTTGTTTCTTTTAAAAACTGAATAATGTGTTTGTGGAGATACGAGTTGTTTTCTAGTAATGTTGCAATGTCTTGATTCGTCAGACCGTGATCTTTTCTTTGCTTTTTGTATTTTTGGCATTTAATAAGAATGTGTTCTATAGTCAGATTTACCTGACATTCGTTGCATTTTGGGGGTTGTTTGTCTTCCAATAAGTAACTGTGGGTTAATTTTGAGTATCCAATTCTTAGTCTTGTATAGATGACTTGTTCTTTTCTCGGTCCTGGTTCTTCTTTCCATGGTCCTGGAATTGGTCTAATTTTTTTAAGTTTGTTGTTGCTGTCGGTTTCAAGCCATCTTTCATGGCAAACTATATTGATCTGACGTTTTAAGAATAATTTTAGATCTGTTATAGGGGTAGGGATTGAGGGTAATGGAAAGAGGGAACACGCTTCTTTGGCTGCTAAATCCGCTTGTTCATTACCTTCTATTCCTGAATGTCCCGGAATCCACATAAAGTTAATAATTTTGAATTTCGAAATGGATTCAATTAAGTTGGCTATTTCAGATATTATGTAGTTTTTAACAATATGGTTTTTGTTGCTAATGCTTGTGAGAGCCGAAAGTGAGTCAGAACAAATTAAGTATTCTTTTTGGTCCATGTCAAGTGTTTTTATATGTTCTAGGGCTAGTTTAATAGCATACAATTCTACCGAAAAAATAGAAAAGACAGATGGTAATGAGTAGCGTATTATTACTGACCCTATAATCACTGAGCAACCTACACCTTCATCAGTTTTTGATCCGTCTGTAAATATAAGATGCGTATTTACATAACTGGAAATTTCCTCTTAAATGAAATACATTGACGAAGTCTGACATAAATTGTTTTTTAATAATTTAACAAGAGTAAAATTAAATTTAGAAGGAATTAATTGCCAGGGTGGAAGTGAGTAAGGAAAAGAGATTTCTATTTTATAGGACATTATATGAGTTATAATTCTAAAAATATCAGGGTGACTTTTAGGAAGTATAGGAGTAATTATTTCGAATCCTGGATTGGCCTTTAGTCTTATCGAAGATTGAAGGAAATTATAAGTCCTTCGAATTGATAGAGACCATTCATCAGCGTAGTATGTAATTCATAAATAAATAATATGAAATTCAATAAACTTTTAAATATAATGTTTGGAAAACAGAATTATTTAGAAGGAATGATTCGTTAAAAACGTGATAGTTGAATTTTTATTTATTTTTTAAATATGTTAAATGAACATCATATTTCATATTAAAGGATTTCATTATAGATGTAACATTCGGGAATTAACTTGGTAAGAATATTTTTAAATTAACTTCGGATTCATAGAAAATACGAAACTCTTTACGTCCTATTAATTTAATTAATTAAAAAATAAAAATGTTGCTTATGTTCCATAACAATAGTTCCATAGCTTATGTTCCATAGATCATAGATATGTATATAGTCTACTGCTTTTCTAAATTTACATTATTAGAATTAAAAGGATTTTTTTTTTCTCTTTCAGATTTTAATTCACACCTGTTATTAGTGAATCATCATATAACAATCAGTGAATGTGATGAAATTGTAATATTACAGGTCTTGTATGCGTGTGGGAGACTAGCACTCAATAGTACCTCCTCCTGGCATGGGTTAAAGAGATTTATTTGAGCAAATCTCTCATCCAGCTTCTTTTAAGCCTTCTGAGAGTATTTACAGGTATGTCAGTCGTGGCCATGTCATTAATGAGTATGTTGTTATGTCCATGAAGTCTGTCATGAAATCGTCTATAAAGGTCATGTATATGTTCCTTTACTGGTATTTCTAAATCAGTGTGAAACGTGTGTGGTTTGAAACGTACCAAAGTGATTTCGTGTATAGTCTGATTTCGATTGGAATATTTGTATTTTTTTAAGGTGTATATTTTTTGCAGTCCCGTATATTTGTGTGGCGTATGTCCATATGGGTTTAAGTAAGTAAGTGTATGTATTCAGTCGTTGTCAGAGTTTTAATGTCGACCGTTTATGAAGCATTGGATACAGAAGTTTTAATCTCTTGGTTAGACTGAGATGTTTTTGTTTTACGTGTGGGCCCCAGGTCATTCTTCTACCAAATGTAAGTTCTAAGTAATGAATTTCGTTTGTTTGTGGTATGGGTTGATTGTCGATGAAGACAGGCGGACAAGAGTCTTGTCTGAGTGTAAAGGTTATGTGCTGTGATTTGGTCTAGTTTAATTTTCAATTGTTTGAACCTGTCTTGTAGTATTGTTAAGTGGTGTTGAAGGGTTAATGATGCAATTGTGGGGTCTTCATGTCTAGTTAATATTGCTGTATCATCAGCGTATGTTGCTGTCAATGTTTGAGGGCTAAGTGGCATATTGTGAGTGTAAAGAATATATAACAGTGGAGCTAGTATTGGCCCCTGAGGTACTCCGGCTTTTACTTGATAAATAGAGGAGAGTTCTGAACCTTGTCGGACATAAAAAAATCTATAAGAGAGAAAAGATTGAAGGATCATATAATAGGTAAAAGGAAGAAGATTTTTCAATTTAAAAAGAAGACTGTCATGCCAAACTCTGTCAAATGCTTGAGCTACATCTAGAAATGCCCCAGTAGCATATAGTCTTTTCTCGAGTGAGATTGATATGAAATCCGTTATTTTGATGAACTGTTGAGTGTTTAAAGGATTAAATTCATTAATGTAATAATTTAATTAAATTAACAATTAATGATTATTCTAAATAAAGGAAGCTAAGAGAAAATAGTTTCAAACGTGACTTTTTTCATTCAAACCAATATAGCTCCTAAACTGTAGGTCCTAGCGATAAACTTTATAAAACAAAAAATATTTTTAATTAAATATCTGATTAAAAAGTTCTCGTAAAATTGTCGATACAATCAACACCAACGGAGCTATAACGTGTAAAAACGAATATGAAATAATTGTTACTCCAAAAAAGTATAGACACCTAGCCAAAAGGCAAATACATGCCAAAAAACTTTAACTGAAGTCCAGTGTTTAACGTTTTCCATACAATACCATAACAATAAAAAAAGTAAAAAACTAAAAAAATTAGTTTCCCATTTGTTCATTTGGCCCAGATATTTATAGATATTTATCCTACCCTAAAAATGCCTATACTCGCTTGCACCCATTTGTTTACAATTCTCTTCAAGACCTGCTAAATAAAATTAATTTTGAAGGAATATGACATTATGTTCTTCAGAGATCATTCTCACGTTCTTAAATTTATGTTGCACCATATTTTTTACTGTTAACGAATACATTTTTAAATAATTTTAAGTTTATTTCTTTTGAGCATATATTTTTATCTTCATCATCATCCAATAACAGAGAAATTGTTATTTCATCGACAAGAGAAAACGCTAATTAAAATAATTATACAAGTCAAAATAAATATATATATTTTAGTAAATATTATATCGAATATGAATCAGCGAACAGTATCCAGCCCGAGTGGTCTCATCAGCATTAAAAGGAGAGCATCGAAATCATAATTAGAATTCTGCCCCGATGATAGCCATGATCCGAGGGTGCATTCAACAAAGCATTAAGCATTGGTTTCAATTCTAATTAATTATATATTGTTGTTTAGTACAAATTAGTTTGTTGAGTCATAGTCAAACATGAGAAGGTTTTAATAATAAGTCCATAGATTAATAATAGTGTACAGTAAATTAATCAATTTTTTATCAAACGATTTACGTTTGTAATCTTAGGTGCTGCATTTATTTAAACAAACAAATATTTGCTTTCACAATTTCAGTTAATTTCCATGTTTTAACGTTCTCCAAGTCCAAAAAATCTGCTCTAAATTTTTAACTATTTAAAAATTACTTATAGGTCTATAAAAATGCTCTTGACAAGATTTAGGTTATCAAAAAAATTATTAATTTTTTTAAATTCTTTGACGTGAAAACGACAAGGATATGTCTTTTGGCTAGGGTCAATACGTTTTTACTGTAACATTTTGTTCACATTCAAAAATGTAACATTTTTAAACGCTCTAGCTCTGTTATTGCTGCACGGATTGAAAATTTGACAAAAATTTCCTCATGCGAAACAGTAGATTATAAATAGACATATCTATGATCGATTGTTTTTCCCAGCCAGGGACAAATTGAGATTTTTATAAAAAAAAAAAAAAATTAGTCTATACCGTTTCTATTCAGCATTTATTTATGATTCAATCTTTACAATCCTAAGTCTTTCGTAAATTCCAAAACCGTTAAAAAACAAATTAAAATATTGAAAAAAATCAAACTGCAACAACTGATGATAAGTTGTTATAACTAGACTTACGATCGGCCATACACGTCTCACTCATGGGTGTCTTATAATGAAGGATAATCAACCAGAGTACTGCCCTATACGGGATAGTTATTTTCAGGAAGTTGGATTAAAAAGAAACCTACACCTGGTGATAATAGTAAAGAATATCAAAACAATAATAAAATTCCTCAAAAAACAAAACTTATTCAATAAAATAAAAAAAAAAATACCAAATATGAAAATAAAGATACATAGATTGAAGAAGGAAACTAAAAACCCTTGATGTTGAGTTTCCATAAAAAAATTTAACCCAACCTTAACTTCGTAAATTACTCAATGTTCCTTATATGGTTATGTTACAAATAAACTTATCTTGTACCTTGGTTTTGTTATAATTTTATACGACTAAAGTTCTATCCAGTTCTATATTATATATATATATGCCGGTTCATAGCGTTTGTCTATAGTCTCCATTGGTTACCATCCAGTTTACTAAGTTCTTCTAGTGTCAAATTCTTACAATCCAAAATCCTTTGTAAAATTTTCAATGTTCCTTATGAAATGGTATAAATCAGATTCTTATCCTACAATTATAAGCTCCATACCTACTTGGCACTACTAGTCAGGCCAGCTGTTCTGACCAGATGTTACCTCAATCTTGTGTCCCGGTATCCATGAACAGAGTACCAATTAATGTTTCATATGATTTTCCTGACACTCGGGAACATCGGAATTCCCAACGGACTCCACTTGTCTTTCAACATGCTTCCCACTCGATTACCGATAAAACCTACGAAACATCTGAAAAGAAGTTGGCCTAGAGACATTCTAATGTATTTTTTATTGATTATGCTACTAATGCTTAGTTCTTGATAAGTTATTATATGTAGTTGTAATCAATTTCCACTCATTTACTTGATGTATATATTGTATATAGTCTCAAACATTAATAAATATTTTTTAAAAATAAAATTAAGGTTTGAGTGAAAATCATTAATTTCTTTTTATTTATCTATCTGGTATTTCAATCAAGTAAAAATTCTAGTATTTACCTATTTTCCACTAAAATAGTTACGAAAAGAGAACGCGTCTGTATGCTAGTATTTAGCGTATGAACGTGTTTAGAGCATAGAACGTTTTTTAATGTATTATTTCCAAGCCCCATCCTCTACACGGTGTATACAGCTGACATTCCAACTCATCCTACCACTGTCCTCACCACTTACGCTGATGACACATGTGTGTTATCAGTAAACAATGATCCCTTCATTGCCTCCCAAAACACTCCAATCCCATATTCTAACCCTTCAAGAATGGTGTCAAAAATGGAGAATCAAAAAAAAATCTCACCGAATAACCTTTACCCTTCGTCGTAAACCCACGACTTCCTGTCCTACAGTATCCTTTAATGATATTCCACTAATCCCTGTTGAACAGATCCGCTACCTTAAACTCCACTTGGACAAACGTCTTACTTGGAATCCATATACAAGACTAAAAAGACAAGAAACTGCCCGTCGTTACAGATTACTTCAACATTTATTAGACAAACGTCCAAAGCTCCCAATTAATTACAAAAGACTAATATACATGACTGTGATTAGACCTATCTGGACGTACGGAGCTTTGGGGCTCCACTAAACCATCCAATTCATCTCGTATCCAAACCTTACAATCCAAAATCCTTCGAAAAATCCTCAATGCACCTTACTTTGTCACCAATAAACTTATCCATAAAGATCTTAATGTTCCATATGTTGCATATTTAGCCCAAACCAGATATCTATCCTTTTATGGTAAGCTCCATAACCACTCGAATCCCCTGATTTCTCAATTTGCTTCCCACACTATTCCTGATAATCCTCCGAGGCGTCGGAAAAGAAGATGGCCCAGAGACCTTCTAGTGTAGAATTTTCATTAAAGTGCTACTGATGGGTAGTACTTTTCATGTTTTGTCACGTTATTCTAATAGTTAACAGCACATTTACTTGATTTGTACTTGATTTGATTACATTAAATTTTGTACAGATCTAAATTTCAATAAATCGTTATTAAAAAAAAAAAAAAAAAAATGTATTATTTCTGATTCAGTGATACTTTGTAGGTGAATCAGTAATGAAAAAGCAATGTAGATTCAAGGCTAAGGCAAAAGCCATACCGAGTGAATATAAATAAAAAAATTTCCATTAATAATCTTAGCCAATATCTAATTAAAATATTTTTACAATGAGTCAGGAAAAAAAAAAGTTTTACCCCACAATAGTATGTTAATAATTTTTTAAAAACTTAAGTAGCCTTCCTGAAATATCTATCTCATGCACATATTAAATGCTATTGAGAAACAAACATAGATTTGTAATAAAACTAATCTGAATCTTCTAGATTGCACTGTATGCTCCTATGAATTTTCTATCTAATTCCTTACTATCAGAATCCTTCATACAATTCTTGATATGTCTTATTGGGCCAAAAGTAATAAGTAATATTTCTTATGAATAAATATAACATTTTTTATTGAATTTCATGGCCTCAACGATCAAGCTGATTTGGCTTGAATCACATGCACGTTGTTTCAAAATATATGTCGATACTATTTATATAACGCTTCTAAACATGATTTCTATTCGATTACATTTACTGTTTTAAAGCGTTTTAAACAAAGTTGGCGTCGGAACCCTCTGATATAAAACTTAAAGAAGCACTCATAGTTAGTATATTTAACAATACATTAATAATAATATTGTAACGTTATTATCACATTATCACTAGACGTTAAGTATATCCCTGTTTATCGTGAAGAAGGAGATAAGTCAAAAATGTACACTTTTCAGTAGGGAATTTTTGATAGTTTTCCTAAATCCTAAAGTTACCATTTACACCAAAATAGATACTTTAAGACCTTATTAAAAAGCGAAACTTTATAATTACATGAAATTTATAAAAACATTAACTGATTTATCGTAATGCAGATATTTTTATATTATTACTTTGAATGATAATAGTTAACTCATTTTCAAGGTAATTTGAATAATCCACTTTTTCAAAACAACTACCAATATACATTGGTAAATTTCAATAAACAAACAAAATATTGAACAGTACAACTTGAAGCTTAACTAGGCTACAGCTAGTCGGTCAGGAACTTAGTTGAAGCTTCAAAAATTATTTAACCTGCCTGCGAGGATTTATGTGAGTAATAGAGCTGGGTAAAAAAAACAATACATATCTTAGATTTCACAAAATATAGTAACTTTGCGATTGACCTGAAAATTGTTTGACATATCGAAGCGAGAAATAAAAATTAGTACAAAAACCAACAAGAATAAAAATTAATCATTTGAAACAACAAAACACAAATTTATAGAATTAAGCTATTATATCATTAAGTATTTGTCTAACTCAAAACCGATAACATACTTGATTTTTTTATATATTGATATATTTATATATAAAATATATTAAATCCAGAAAATTTAATATATTTTGTATATAACCAAAGATATTTTTTTGAAATTTAGAGATCAAAATTTAATGTATTTTCTGAAAGAAAGTAATGTAAAGAATTTTAACGGGCCCTGAGTGTTACATAAACCTTCGTACACACATAAAGTATTTGTTGAAATTAATTTACCAAACCAATTTTTATCCTCAGTAGCATCATCTCATTTTGTATTATAAAGAATTTTTCTTAAATATCGCATGGAGATATTTATAGAAAATGATCGATATCTTTCTGAAGAATAAATTTAGAATTTCATTCTTAATCTTTTCAACTATGAAATAAATAAATAATTTATCTAAAATATATAAGAAAATTATACGCTTTCCAAATAAAATAACCATGAATGAACTATGAAGATAAAGCGGTTTTATAATAATATCATGTAGTAAGGTGATTTATAAAACAATTATTGAAAAAAAAAATAACAAAGATACATAATAGAATTACCTAATCGAATAGATGAAAAAAAAATCATAATAGAGAAGAAGTGTCAGACATCAATCATATTTGAACGGCCAAATAAGAAACCGGATGGAAGTTCTTGACAGACATGAAGCGATTCCGTGACTGAGGTTGAAGTTATTCGTGCAGGGGACAACCGGAACCAAGCGATGTTTGAATGTTAAAGGATTTTTATAACCTGATAAATGAGTTTTCCTCTTACTTGGATGAATTGACAACATCATAAATCATAAAAAAAAAATGATTAAAAAAAGTAGGAATAGGTCTCAATAAGACGTGAGTACACACAATAAGTGAATAAGGTATTGCCAGTCAAGACAAAAATTGAAATAATTATAATTATAGTACATATAAATGTGCTTAGTTCTTTTTGAACGCAGTTACTAAAATATTAGTTGCTGCCAATTCACTAATTGTAAATTAGTCAAATAAGCTAGTATTGGGTTACAAATAAAATATATATATATATATATATATATATATATATATATAAAAGCCTGAGAAGTAGAATGGATGATGAATTGACGGTTATCTCTGAAATATTTTAACTAAGTCTGTATTTTATATTTTATATGTATTATATTACACCTCCTGAATGAAAAAAATACAGTTTGTGTGTTTTAACTACATTTAATACTAGGGAGTAAGATGAACATTTTTCCTGTTTCTACATTTGTTATTAGATAGTTTGGTTATCTACCAATTATTTCTAAGATTATTTACCAATATGACGGAAATCTCTTTCATTTGTATCCGAATTTTATTATTATTTTTTATTTTATGTTAATGGCTCTATTTGATCTAATCAGTTTTCCTCTATTAGGATGAATTTAAAACATCATAAAACCATAATTTTTCTTTCAAAAAAGTAGGAAAAGATCTTTACAAGATGTGAGGACACACGATATAATTTACTAACTATGTTTACTGTCACGATTTGGAACAGAACATTGTCCACTAATGGATAAAAAATAAATGAAACTATAAATGAAAATCTATTACTATTAATTACTAATAGAAAAGGTTTCGAAAATAGTGATAAAAATATATTTAAAAAATATAATTTTTAGCCTGTCAGTTCAGTTTAATTTTTTTACATTTTATGATTTATTATTATATATTATTTTAAATAATAAAAAACCATTGTTTTCAATTTACTTCTTTAGCAAGTAAGAAATACCTACTTGGAACTACTTAGAATTATTTAAACTAAACATTCAAATTTTGATGTAACAATAATATTTTTTCGTGATATTTGAAGCAATTTTATGTAAAAAAAAATACCTAGTTAATTAGTTCTAAATATCAAAGGCTATAAGAATACTATGTATTTTTTTTTAATTTAAACTTTTTAAGACAGGTTGAAATTTATATAAATTTGAATTACAGAATTAAAGATAATTAATTATAAAGTATTAGGGTGACAACTATTATGAAATGATGAAGAAGACATACCTCGGTGAGTGGACCGGCCATGCAAGGCGGAACAGGTTCCAGTGGACATATGGCGGCAGTCCGAATTACCCTCCACATCAGAAGCCATCTTCTCTTTATCTCTCTGCCCGATCGGGACTTCAGGAGTTAGCTATTGGTGAACGGTTCTCGAAAGGTAGCGAGGTGGAGCAGGTACCCATTTTGGGGAAGCAAGGATCTTATTTTGCTAGTCACATTCCTGACCACCAACTTCACAAGCGTGAAATATTTCTATTAAATAAGATATAATTACAAAGCGTTAGTAGTATGTAATTTGTAAAAATATATTGCTTCATCGTCTCTTGCGATGGATGGGTGTGTTCCTGAATTTTATAAAATTTTGATTAATGTCCTCTTAAAAATCAAAGACTTTTTTTTCTTGCTTTACTCAGCTAATTGTGTAATTGGTCATCTGAAGCCTTTTCCAGCCAATTGTACAGCATTTCTGACAATTTTGAAAAATCCTTCGTAAAATTTTCAATGCTTCTTACTATGTTACAAATAAACGTATTCACAATGATCTAAATGCACCATTTGTTGCCGAAGTCAGGGACCGTCAGTCCCTCACCTTACTTCCTCCACGATTCCCGGTTATCCTCCGAGGCGTCTGAAAAGAATATGGCATAGGGACCTTCTAATACAGATTTTATTGTAGTCCTACTAATTATTAGTTTCTTTATGTGTTTTTCCTCACGTATGCTTGATGTATATTTTGTATAAAGTTGTAAATATCAATAAACAATTTAAAAATTACAAGAAAATAATGGTTAGAAAATACTTTAATAAATAAAAACTAAACTTTTATAACAATCTTAGAACTTTATTCCAAAACGTTCCTTGGAACTTTTAGTATAAAAAGTTTCGAAAGGGTTCTTTTTGAACACACAAAATGGTTTTGGAAAAGTCACATAAACGTTTCGACCCCTATTGTATGGTATTAGTTTGTCGTATGATTTATCGGAGGGATTTGTTGTTGTTTGCCTTAGAGCTCGGGTAACAGGAGAGGTAACAGGCAATTTTTTATTTTTTATTTAGTATTTTTTCTTTTGTAATAATTATATATATATGCAATAAGTATTCAAGAAATCATATGAATGATGCATTTCGCTAAATACAATAAATAGGTTCAAATAAAATGAGATTATGTTTATTATTACTTTACTACATTCCATAATCCTTCCCTAAATGTTGAAAATAATTTTCAGATCATGAATATGATCAAATTCATGATTAGAATGAAAAATTCTAATCTTTTAAATTTGTGGAGCTTGCAACTAGAAAGGTCAGACTGTTTTTTAAGTAGATATTTTTTATGAGCCATTTTTCGTTACAAAAAAAAAAATGTTCTTTAGATAGGAATACAATGGCTCTGTAATGTGCATAAATAAATATTCTTACTGACCAGGAGAAATTTTAGGATAATAAGTTTTAAAATAATGGTATTTATAATTTTTTAAAAACTAAAATGTAGAGCTGAGAAGTAAGGATATAATTTCAGTTCGTTATTTATCTGTAATATTTTTTTATTACCAGTATCATCAATTAAACGTAATGAAAATTTAATTTTTTATGTTCTAACCATACCAAAAGTTTTTCGTATATTTTTAGTTAGGCACAAATCAATCAATTTTAAATCAAATAATCTGTTGATTATACGACTTATAAGTATTTAATTCAATTATTCTTTCACTAAATTTTGCTGTTATTTTAAATTAATCTTCCAAAAACCCGTATAATTTACTCAACTTTGCGCTTTCATACCATACTGTATCTAAAGCCTTGTGATTTTCTACACTTTTTATAAAAATTTAAACAATAAAAGTAAAATTTTTATATAGAAGGATAGAATATTATCAAGTGAAGGAACTGAAGGTTGAGAATATGGGGAGGTTGAAGTCAAAGTATTGATTGAACTAGGGAAGACTCCATAAACCAGGCAAAGGGTAAATGTATTTCAACACGTGTATGGAATATTCAGATACAAATGAAACCATACAAAATGTTATATTCGACTTTATTTTCTTATGCCAGTGAATAATATTTTATGTTATAAGCCAAAATATAAATAAAAATATTAAATTTTATTTTACAGACTTATCTGCTATTCGTATTTATTTTACGAACTTATCTATTTTTTAACATTTATAAGAAAGAAAAACTAGAACTACCTTTGTATAATTCATACATCGAGGATCTTTCAATTCATTATCAGCCAGAAAATAAATATTATTTATTTATTTATGTTTATTTCATATACTATCAGTTCTCTGTACCTGTACATATATTATGAAATGTATTTTTCTTATTATGACTGGAATTAATATTTTAATGAATTATTAAACAATTTAGCATACAAATGAAAAATATATCCAAATGATCGTACTCTTTAAGTGGAGAAAGATTTGAACAAGATCAACGTTTTATAAATAAATATAATGCATATCTATTTTTTATATACTTATTTTCATATCTGTCAAGTCTTTGTAAGTGGAGCCTATTTTTTAAAAATATTTTTTTTTTTTATTTCTATAGTTATATAGTAACGTTAATTAAGTTAATTTGTGTAACAATTAAGGGAAGGAGTATCAAGGAGTGATTTGTTGAACGTGGTCCAAAGATGGCCGAAATCGAAAAAGAAGAAGAACGTTAATTACAATGTATTTAAATATATTTATGCTTTAATCATTTACAAGGATTTGGAAAGGGATCCTCTCGCTACACTCCTTTTAGATAGTTTACTAATCGTTTTAAATCAGCCAAAATATTCATCGAAAAAAAGAATGGCTTATAACAAATGCATTATCTCTGCTTTCACACAAATAACAATGATACTATCGAATTGGGAGACTAGGAAAAAGAAAATATCTGAAATCATACAAATTTAAAATTCCAACCATCTAATTTATCTATCTAGTAATATTATAATTAGATACGAGTCTACTAATAGGAAAAGCCAACTAATCGCCTGCTTTTGTAGTCTGCAATTTTTATTTATTTATATGTCTACACTTAAAAAAATATGTTGATTGAAATGGAAAAAGGACCTTTATTTATTATTAATTTTTATTTTAGATTCATCCTTATAGTTTCTTATTTAATCTGGGAATAGGAACATTTGTATGTGATAAATTATCGAACTTTAAAAAATATTATATAAGAAAAAAATAATAAATCGGTAACTTTTACCATAATGAATAAAGAACTTAGTAACCTACTATTCTTTTTTGCACATTTTTGGTTTTGTGTAACAATTAAAAAATATTAATGCTTGATTGAAATATAATATAAATAAAGGAATTGAAATCGCCGCCGCTCTATTAACAATTTACATACGTGTTTATTTACAATTACATGTAAGAAACTTTTGTGTTCAATGCATATAAAACGCAAATATATATAGTTACATATATACGATTTTGTAATTTTGAATCGTCAATTCAATTTTGAATTACAAATTTAACAATTAACTATCGGAGCTCAGACGTTTCCTTTCCTTAAATAAAAACAAAATAACATACCGTTAAATACCGGCCCGTTTGTAAAAAGCAGACAAAAAATATAAGATAAAAAAAACTGTAGCTACTGGCTGTACCTACTAGAAGTGGATATAAAGCTTTAAACGAAGCGCCCCGAACATTGTCGATGTCACTCGAATTCCAATGGAAATAAACATCAGCTTGAATAATTCATCGGCTTTTTTGCCAGCCTACTAGTCGACTAGTGATTAGTCGGCGAAAGCCATAGTCGGCCCAACTCTAATAATAATCAGGATTTCCTATCTATCTTTACCGATTGCTCATTTACAGCAAGATTATTTTTGAGAAGCTATGTTTCGAAATGGGTTCGTTTTGCTTTTTATCTACAAGAAGTAAGTAATGTAAGTTTCTTTCATAAAATGTGTTAGTAATCTTACATTGTTACATAAAGAACATAAACATCCAATTAATTAATTATTAATAAACATGCATTAGGTAATCTCTTTATAAAGTCATTTACAACTTCAAATCATTAACGTAAAAAAAAAAAATAAATGATCTTGCTCATATATTCATTATGGTTCATAATTTATCTTTTCATGCTGAAGAATATGGCATATTTAATCATTTTTTTTTTTTTTACTGATTATATTTTTATTATTATGTTATTATATTTTTTTTTGTATTTTTACAATGTGCTGAATACATAAATTTAAAATAATAGCGAGTGAAACATGAGAGACCAGAACACAATGGTAACCAGCTGTTGACAACATATAGTGTACGAGTATTTGTTAGTTAACCCTTTAAGGCGCAAAGGTACATCCTGGTACACATGTTGTACCAGAGAGAAAACGTCAGTTTATGTCGTCAAAAATGATTTTAAATGATTCCGCTAGATGTCGTGGGCATGAGAAAAATACGATTTACCATTTAAGTCTACCTGTTCTCCCGTAATACCCTAAAGCCCTTTTTCCCCGGTACAGCATATGTACCATTGCGCCTCAACTGCTCAACGAGTTCAGATCTACTGTCGAAAATTTTTTCTTTTTTTCACTCTAGTGTGCTATAATTTAAAAATATCAACAAAATTTGGTAAGTACTTGAATTATATGAATCTAAATAACTTATGTGTATAAAAACAAATTTTTTTTACTAACTCGCATACATGGTTTCTAGGTTCTATAGTTGGAGAATACTGGGAAAAAGTTTCGCGTCTTCGAATATTCTGAAATTTTTTGACTTGTTATTTACTGTAAGTATCTTTAAACATTTTTTTATTACAAAATATTTATGTGTGCGTCTATTTTATTAGTTTTAATTGCTTTTTGTTTGTGTTTTTAGATGGATACTTTTGAGATCGATTTTGATAACGAAGACGATGTCCGTACTTTACATGAAATGCTTGAATTGACGGAGGAGATGGCCGAAAATTCAGAAATAGAGGGTGACTCCGATGCTGAAGACGAACAATCTTCCCTCTCATCGTCCAGGTCAACCCCTACCGTTACACGCAGGTCGACTTTACCTGCGTCGACTTCTGAGGGATTAGAAACAAGGTCAACGCCAATATCCCCACTGCTACCTGGACCGTCCCAGATGGACACCGATACCGAGGATGAAGGGGCCTGGGGTAAGACAGCATTTGAACCTAAAAAATTCAAAAATTATAATTTTTTGGAGCCGACAATGATGCCGTCGAACTCGGCAAATATTGATATTTCTAGCCCAATTAAAATATTTCTGTTATTTTTAACGGAAGAAATCCAAAATTTAATTATTACGGAATCCAATAAATATGCGAATCAAGGGGGAAAGGCTCTTGATATTACAAGTGATGAGCTTTTGGCATTTCTCGGAATTATAATTATAATGGGGTTTCACGTAGTTCCATCATTTAAATTGTATTGGTCCAATGAAATAAACTTTCATTTTGAAAGAATTTCGCAAGTAATGCCAATAAAAAGGTTTTTACATATTTTAAGAAATTTACACATAAATGATAATACCAAAATGCCAAAAAAAGGGTCAAAGGAGTATGATAAATTATATAAAATTTCCCCATTCGTGAATTTTATGAATAAAAAATTTAAAGATTTATTCCATCCATCGCGTTGGTTGTCAGTAGATGAATCGATGGCCAAATTCAAAGGGCGATCATCCATAAAGCAGTATATGCCGATGAAGCCCATAAAACGAGGTTTTAAAATATGGGGTATTTGTTGTGCGGAAACGGGGTATGCCCTTGGCTTAGAAATTTATAAAGGGAAAAAAGATTCCATAGTAAATGATTCCTTGGGTTTAGGTGAACGGGTGGTGATGGATGCAGCGGCTCCGTTTCTCAATAAGGGATACGGCGTATTTTATGACAACTTTTTTTCCTCCTTACCCCTGGCCGAAAAATTATTAGAAAATGACACATTTTCTTGTGGCACCATTCGGCAAAATAGGAAGGGTTTCCCCAGAGAATTTTTGAAACCCGATTATAGGATGGGAAAAGGTGGGGAAATTGATTTTTGTCAAAAGGAGGATATTTCCATCACCAAATGGAAAGACCGGGGTTCTAAGCCAGTTTGCGTGCTTAGCACGTTTCATAACCCCGGGAAAACTGTAAAAGTAAAGAGGACCCAAATTGATGGATCCAAAATCCAAGTTAATTGCCCTGATGCCATTGGAGGGAATGCAGGGTATAATTTTGGAATGGGTGGGGTGGATAGATTTGATCAAATGATGGCCTCATATTCGATCTCCCACAAAAGTAACCGATGGTGGATGCGTCTTTTCTATTATTATTTAGATGCATCTATCGTCAATAGTTACATTATATACAAAAAAAACCTTTTTATTGGCTAATCCTAACAAAAAACCAATGACTCATTTGTCATTCCGCTCCACATTGGCCAATGAAATGATTGGAACGTTTTCTTCGCGGAAAAAGTCTTTGTCGTCTCCAGGAGTTTCATCCCGAAATACCCCAGGCCCATCCACCAGTGGGTCAATACGTTTTATGAACGTTGGTGAGCACATGCCGAAATCGTCTGCAACAAGAAGACGTTGTGCATTTTGCATGCTAAATAATAAACAAAGAAGATCAAAAATTATGTGCACAAGGTGTAACGTCGCATTGTGCATTGATTGCTTTGAGCCTTACCATTGCAAGGAATAATAAGGATTATTGAATTTAATTTTTTTTTTTTATGTATACAGATTTTGTTTTTTATGTGTATAGCTTATGTTTTTTTAGGTACATAGTATAAGTTTATTTATATATATAGTTTTAGGTTTTTTTATGTATATATTTTAAGTTTTTTTATGTATATAGTTTATGTTTTTTTATGCCTATAGTTTTTGTTTTTAAATGTATATAGTTTGTTTTTTTTATATAGTTTAAGTGTATGTTTTTATGTATATTATGTATATGTATATATTATTATGAATACTTTTTGTTTATATATAAGTCGTTTTTAAGATAATTAGTTTTTTTTTTAATTTTTGTAATATTTTATTAGATGTAAATACATGCATTTATACCAGATTGAAATTTTGTATTCCCCCCCAAACTGTCCATAAAAGCAAAAATTGTTAAAAATATGACATGGAAATTAAGTGATGGTACAACATATGTACCAGAGAATGTTCTGAGCAAAGGACCAAAATCACATCCCTAGAAGATCACTGGTACACATGTTGTACCAGGTATATATCTCATGATATCTCTTATCACGATTTTTTTTCAGACATAAAAATGATACTAAAATTATTCCATGGATGTGATAAACATTATTCATAAGAAAAGCAGGATTTTTTACCGCTTTTTGGTTTTGATCCTTAAAGGGTTAAGGAGATATTTCATCCAAATCCTTTTCCTTCGGTGGGTACAGTCAGGAATGTTTACGATATATAGATGTTCTTTGAGATAGTCTTTTAATCGGTTTAAATGAATCTATTTTTGAATAAAATTTAAAAAAAGAAAATATTTGTTATAAAATGTTTATCTAAATATGCAAATAATGCGGAAAATTACTAATTACTATTTCTGAATAAAGTGTTTTAATTATGAACTATTTAATAACATGTGCATAACAGTGAAGTTTGAATATTAACCGATATGTGGCGAGCGCCATTCTAGATGTGAGGTTACAAAGTATATAGAGCTTAAAATTTATAAGAAAAATTGCTATTAATCAATAAAATAATCAAAAAAGATTTAAATATGTAGTGCGACATGTGGATCCCAGGGAAATTTGAAAATAGACCAATATATTCTGCAATAGAATTTACAATGGATGCTAGTGTATATAGAGAGTGAGTGGGTGTTATAAAGTAATGATAAATAAATTAACACTACATAATGCGTTGTGAAGTTGTTTATGAAAGTGTGTCTCATCTAAATTCTTCTTCTATCCAAGCAATGTTTCACGTACGTTCTATTTCTGAGTATAATGTAAGAAGAATGCAGATGGTTGGCGTTCTAAATTAAGACTTTTTTTAAAATACGGAATTAAAAAAAAAACCGATAGTTTTGTAGTTTATTTCAAGTTTTCTGTCCGTACAATAATCAGAAAATTATTATAACACCAGTAACCTGGTTGAGAAAGGAGCGAAAAAAATCATTAAATTACAAAGATTATTGAATATTATTTAAACGTGAGCACAATTCTCAAATTAAAAAAAATATATTTATAAGTTTAATAAGTTAAATAAAATGTTTGAGTGAGAAAAAATAATTATAAGATTAACACTAAAACTACTGACATGTGTACATATTTCTGTTACGATTTATCTGTAAAAATAATAATAAGAGAGGAGTGGATATATAAAACCACTTGTAATATATTTATTAATAAAAGTAGTAAGGCCGCAAAATAATGAATATTGTTTCCAAGACCTGCTAACAAACCCGAAATGGGTTATATGGCACTTCTTGGTAGATTTAGTGTTAGAAAAATATATGGGTGTGTAGTCACGAAAACTCAATTTAAGAGTCTTCATTACCACTAAATGAAAAAACAGAGATAAATGACAAAACAATGAATTTAAGACTAGAAAAACTGTATCAAAATTTAAAAATACAAGGTAATAAAAACAATAAAAAATGTTTTTAATAAAAAAATTAGAGTGAAACAGAAATAGATAAGCAAAGTATTAGATATAGGTAATACACTGCAAAACAGAAATCGATAGAATATTATATTAATAGATATATTATAAACATATTAAAAAAGTCGTATATTATTATAAGATTATGTTACAATAGTAAAGGAGGGTAATTTAAAAATTATTATAGTTTCAAGTATAGTAAGTTAATCTGAACCTTCATCAACTCTTTATTAAATTAACTATTTAGAAAGATATACCCAGAAGATGTGGATTAATAAAAACATATTTTACAGCTTAGGTAAATTCAAATATTAGTTGCATTGACTTTTTTATTATTTATTTATTTGTTATTGGTTAGACCTCTTTGGGAATCTTGATTTTCTTTCTTCCTATTGCAGTTTCATGATTTTGGTCTGCGATTCTTTTCTTTCTTCGGACCATTTTGTACCCTAATTTTTTTCTCTTCTATTGGTGAGATTTTACAGTGTTTTCCTGTATGTGTCTCTATCCAGACAATCAGCATATAAAATTTTAAGGTTTTTAATTCTTATTTTATTTGCTTCGTGTATCCTTCCATGCTTTTGTTGCTAAAATTTAAAAAAAAATCTTTTTGTTCAATCTTTTTTCCTCCATCCTTTTCATGTGCCCAAAGAACATCAGCCTTCTGATTCTTATCTCGTTTTCCAGGTCTTTGATTCCTCTGTAGATCTCTTCGTTAGATTTTCGCCTGTAACCTTCCTGTTTTCCTGGGCCCATTGATTTTCCATAAGATCCTCCCTTTCTATTCTTAGCAGCTATATTCCCTTTCTATTCCAAGATGGGTAGACATATGGTCTTCATCCCATACAAAATCACAGGCTTTATCAGAACGTTGTAATGCTTTAATTTTGCATTGTAGGAGAGGTTCTTTTTATTGTAAATTTTGCCTGTTTAGAAACTTAAATGTTCTTATTTTGTGAACGACATCCTGCCCTACAGTATCCTTTAATGATATTCCACTAATCCCTGTTGAACAGATCCGCTACCTAGGACTCCACTTACGTCTAACTTGGAATCCACATACAAGACTAAAACGACAAGAAACTTCCTTTCGTTACAGACTACTTCAACATTTACTAGACGTAAACGTAAACGTTCAAAGCTCCCAATTAATTACAAAAGACTCATTTACATGACAGTGATTAGACCTATTTGGACGTACGGAGTTGAGCTTTGGGGCTCTACTAAACCGTCCAATTCATCTCGTATCCAATCCTTACAATCCATCCTACGAAAAATCCTTAATGCTCCTTACCATGTGACCAATAAACTTATCCATAAAGATCTTAATGTTCCATATGTTTCTGATTTCGCCCAAACCAGATACCTATCCTTCCATAGTAAGCTTCATAACCACTCCAATCCACTAGTCTCCCAACTTGCTTCCTCCTCCATCCCTGATAATCCTCCGAGGCGTCTGAAAAGAAGATGGCCTAGAGACCTTTTAGTGTAGATTTTATTGAAGTGCTACTTGTGAGTAGTTTTTCACAAGTTATTTACGTGCCATTGTATTCACTGTCAACACATTTACTTGTTGTGTATTATTTTGTACAGTTGTAAATATCAATAAATGGAAAAAAAAATAAAAAAATAATTTTGTGATTTTCTCTCGGATGGAACATGGACTTTATTTATTTAAAAAAAATGATAATATCTATAATTTATTTTTTAGTTTTCTAATCTCTATATTATTGGTTAGAAATATGAAGAAAAAAAAATTATATGATGAAAGTTAGGGCTAGAGCTAGGATAGAAACGACAAGACTCAAAGAAGAACTAGGACTGGCATCCAAGGTTCACCTAGTCCATTCAGTCCCACTCTATCCAATCATGAATGCAACAACAATAAGCCTAGGGAACACGTGTTTGTTACAGCCGAGGGAACAAAAATAACTAACATATCTAACGTAACTTATAGAAAATCAAACTCTACAAAGCCTCAAAATAATACATTTACGTTGAACATGTTTTTTATATTATTATAATTTTTTTTTAATGCTTCACACTTAAAAATTACTGTTTAGTTGTTCCAGACACTTTGAGCCTAACAATAACATAAGTAAATAGTGTAATGAGTTACTTGTCCGACTGTGTTAATTTTAAATAAAATCGGTGAATGAAATAACGAAAAAAAATGTCAGTTTTTTAGTAGACTTCTGTTGTTTATTACGTTTGTGTTTACTAATTATAATGAGCCAAATTTATGATTAATTCTCTCTTTTTTGATAACATTTACGATCACTCCAATCGACCGCACATTGTTCAGTATTGTTCAAATATGACAATGGACGCACGCGAGTATTTTTTTTTTTTTTTTTATGAGGTTAAACTTGGACACTCGGCAGCCCAAGCTGCATGAAACATAACTAGAGTGAACAGGGAAGGCTATTTAATGTAACTAACGGACTATTTAATCAGCTATGGTTTAGAGGCAAAAATAATGAATCCAACACAAACCGTTAGATCTGTAGTTTATTTCAAGTTTTCTGTTCGTACAATAGTCGGAAAATTATTAAAACACCGATACCCAGATTGGGATGATTAACGATTATCTAAATGCAAGCACAATTCTGAAATAAAAACATATATATTTATAATTGTTTCTTTCAATAAAATATTTGAGTGTGAAAAAAAAATAATAAATTGAAGTAGATAATTAGGGATGTGCATTCAAGGAAACACGATTAAATATTTTAATTTAGTATGGCAACGTTTCGGCTTACAGTTTAAACCTTCTTCTGAGCTAGAAGAAAAAATAAAAATGAATTTAAAAGCAATAAGAAAAGAAAGTCATTTACACTGACTTCTGTAGATGACAAAAGTATCTGTACATGTATAAACTTATTAAAATATCGTGCTGAGAATACTTGGTTTGAGTTATGGGAAAAACGCATGAGTATAATAAATTAAAAACCATTAAAAACGACATAAAACAATGGAATACATCCCATCGAAAAAATACAAGAGAAGAAGTGCTAAAAGAAAAATTGAGGATTAACCATACTCGACTTACAAATCCGAAGTATGTGCCTTGCAAGAATCATTTAACATTCAGCCACATCCTTGAGGAATGCCCGTTGTACAATGCCTACTTCCACCTGAAACGGTTTGAAAGCTTCCGACAATGCTTGTGGATATCCCAATATCTCTTAGCCACAACCAAAACGTGATAAATAATATCTTTAATAATAATATCAGGTTTTGGTTTAAACATGAAATCCTGCATTAATTTCCGACCAATGGGTTTTGGTTGTGGAAAATAAAACTACAATATTACGTGAAAAAATTATTGCTCTATCTTGACTGAGAGCTGAGAAAAATAATAAAACGTGATTTTCATATTGGTTTTTATTTTAATTTTTTCTCGGCTCCCAATGCTCATTGGCGGCTATAACTCTAGTTTTGCCCCAGGTCTCTACTACCCGCACAAATATCGGTTATTGAAATCTTTGAGTTACAAGGCAAAACATCTCCTTGTAAGTATATTTTTAAAGGTTTATATATTGTTCTTTTAACGTTTGAGTTATAACACTTTTCCATAGAGTCTGTACCATACTGCTTCATTTACCCTTTTGCAGACTCTAAAAGAACGTCTTTCCTTAAACACTAACGTATTCGCTTAAACCATTCAAAATTTATTTATTTATTCAGATTTCCATCTGATAAAGAAATAAATGGATATTACGAGAAAGTTGGTTATCACATGCCCAGGGATGACGACGGTAGGAGATGCACTAATGCAGCAATAAAGCCCGCAGAGCATACAGTTTATTTCCGCCCCACCCACCTCCATCGCGGTGGGTCGTCCTCGTGTAGGAAGTCACGTCAGAGCCTGACCGGTATGGTAATACACCATTTGCATAACATACACATATAATTATTCAGCTTCGGGTATGTTTGTGATTGAATATGTTTACTGCTCACATCTGGTCAGCGCTGTTAGGCTTTCCTGAATGACGGTTTCCTTCCCAGGGAGACAGGCGATACTTCAGGCTGAAGAGAGAAAAAAAAAAATATCTGTAAGGTGTGAATGGTGGGCAGGTAAACTCTAAGTTTGAAGGCAGGAAATCACGTCCGATTGTATATGAAGGTAGTTTAGAGAGTACATGATTTATTGAATTTATGGGCACTCCAATAAATATATATATATATATATATATATATATATATATATATATATATATAAATATTTTTGGTCAATTATATATTATATATTATAGATATATACTTTAGACTCCCCTTAGAATGTTATAATAGGATAAGTCCAGTAAGGCTTCTTATATATATATATATATATATATATATATATATATATATATATATATATATATATATATATATATATATATATATATATATGTGTGTGTGTGTGTGTCTGTGTGTGTGTGTGTGTGTGTAATATATGTGTGTGGGTAACGTTATGTCTCTAATATTATATATAATTAAAATTTTATTATGGATGTGTGATATGATATAAAAATTTTTATATCAAGCTTTTGAATTGTATAAGTTTTCAATTATCAAAATCTTATCACCTAGAAAATTTAAAGAGGAAACTTGAGTAGTCAATAATTAAAAGAAAATTAATTTTTTAGTTTAAGAAAATAATGAATATGAAGTGGTATTTTATATCTATATATATAATTCAGAATAAGGGAAATAACGGGATGTCAAAATTATTTATTATAATTAGAAAAACAAACTTCGATTACAAAGAAGAAAAAGAAAAGGTGTTTAGACAATGTTTTTCGTGAAAAATATGACGTAGGTATATGGTAGGTACCCAGTTAAACGAATTTGCACACAAATTTTTAGTTTTCCTTTTTCGATACATTTTCATTATTTTTTTTTTTTTATAAACAAATTAAAGTTAGTTATAAATTATTGATTATATTTAGATCATACCTATCAAGACTAAATTATTATTATTTTTTTTTTTTTTTGTTTTGACAAATGATAATCTTCAGGAAATATTTAAGTTTGATACCCCGAAGCTCCGTTCCAGTATGCCAACCGACCCAAGTATTCAGCAATTCAGTTAGCAGAACACTCACTGTTCATTATCTGAATATGATCCTCTGCTAAAAGATTAGGGATAAAAACCTCATTATAAAGTGAACCAATTATAAAGAAATGTGAAATATGTTAAAATATGAGTTTATGTACATAAAAAAAACACAAAATAGTATATCATGTTCTTCGATTTTTCATTTGTTTTTAACTTAGTTTAAGTTATTATAGTTGATCAATTAATTAAAATAGGAACAAAATAGGAAATAAAATTTTATTAACCAAGCACACAAAGATAATCTTAAGAATTAAATAAACTATTTAAACATTAAAACAATTCCTAAATGCTTTTCCTTGAGAAAAATATTGAAATAAAAATTCTTTGACGCTTCCCTGATATATATATATATATATATATATATATATATATATATATATATATATATATATATATATATATATATATATATATATTTTATCTGTTTTGTTTCTCATCTAAATCATTTTATTTTAAACAGTTGAAATATAAAAATAATTTTATTTTACAGTAAAAAATTTCAACATATTTAATTCATTTATTATTATTTCATTTTTTTTAACTCACACTCCAGATTATTTAGGTAAGTAGTATTAAGTGAAAAAACAATAAAATTATAAACAATATTACAGAATAAACAATTATGATAATCGTCTTATTTATTTTTTTAATACCTTTATAAAGTCTGATATATTACTCAATCACATTATTTTTCCATATTCCTATTTCATATTATACATTTTTTTAATTGAAAATTGTATGTATTTATCTAAAAAAAAAAAAATCCAAAGAGAAACATTCGTGTCATTTTCGGTCTGTCCACAAAACGTATAATCTGCGTAAAAAAGTATAATGACAAGTGAAATTAGATATAAAAGTTATAGTGATCTGTTTTAAAATATTTTAAACTGAAAATAATATTATAGAATATTCAGCACTTCCTTTCATTTTGAATTGTATATTTAGCATAGCTCTCTATTTAGAAAAATCAAACCAAATTTATAATTTTCGTTAGAATCCGAATTTCATCTTGCAAAGAAATTATTCTAAAAGCCGTTTGTAAGATTCTTAGTAGAACATGATAAAAACGGAGTAACCTAACAACATTACATAAATCTTCCAGGAACATCCTAACAACTTCGAGCGGACGAAGGTAAAAGGAAAAAAAAAAAAAACAAAGAGACGAATGTGTTTTTGCCCGAGTCCTCGTAAAAGATAACGGTGTTTGTAAAGGTCATTGTGGAAGGGTTGTGCGGTCAAACAACCCCAAACATAGCGGTACCCCCTAGACCTCAGTACTTGGGTACTTCCTGGTGCAGTTAGTACTGTACTGGGTTCAGTTACTGCGTCATCTCGGAGGGGTTCGTCGCTCAACGATCTTGGTAAGTACTTTTGAGGTCTTAGTGTCCGACTACTAAGTCGTAACGTTGTTTCATAACAGAGCACGATGAATCTATTTACAAGGATCAGCCATTTTAAAAGATGTAACTATATTATTAAGTATTGTTTCGATCGGCTAATTAAAATCATAATGAAAATTGAACTATTTAAATATATAAAGATCGATTCATTTTGACATGGATTTTGGATTAATTTTGGCTGTGGGTTTAAAGTTATCTTGTATAACGTTTTTTTCACCCTCAAAAATGTAATATGTTTACGACTATCTTTATTGGTGTTGCTCGGAACAAAAAAAAATAAAATAAAAAAAATAAAAAATTACCTGAACAGAAATTAATTGGATAATATTTTTTGTTGCATAACTTAAGTCGCTATGACCTACCGTACAGGAGCTGTATTAGTTTGAATGAAAAATGTCACGTTTTGCCTACATTTTTAAGTGTAGGGGCTTTTTTGACACACTCTAGTTCTGCTGGATCGCAAATCTTACTAAAGTTTCTTCATCAGAAGCAGTGGATTATAGATGGATAGATTAAAATTCAAGAACTATTGTTTTCCTAGTCAAAGAGAAATTGAGTTTTTATACCAGTAACGAACAAATTCATTATTACAATTTTTATTTATTTATCTATTATTTTTTTCGTGAGATTCCTAAAGACCTAAATAAAAAAAAGAACATTTACCATATATTTAATCAAAAGTCATTATACGTCATAATAACATGATTTATTTTCATCAATAAATTGCTTTATAAAATACATGTTAATTATCAACATGATTTATATTCATTTGTAAAATTGTTTAATACAGAGTTATAAATCTTCATTAAGCAATATTAGAAAGAAATAATTATCAAATTTATTGCTATATTATAAGCTTTTCAGATTTTGGATCTTTTTTGCTTTAATTTTTTAAAAAGTTTTTTCGTTTTTTATTCAAATTAAATGTCCGATTACGAAGAATTCTAGTTAGTTTTCTTTTTACAATATACGGTAACATACGGTACAATTACTTATTTTCTTGCTATTTTCATAGATTTATTTGGAAAACAATTTATAATTAAAAATCGTGTGTTAGATGATTAATGATTTAATTTTCTGATCAGATAAATATAAATGTTTAAGTGGAGTACTAAACATTTGATATTGTAAATTATATATTTATATTTTACAAGTTGCTAATTTTTTGTATCACAGTTTTATTTTATTTTTTAACTCTAGGGAAATAAATGAATATAAAGATAGTAAGTACCATTTTTTTTTTTTAGATTTTAATTCTGTTCCAAAATAAAATAATACTTTAATCGTACAGGTCTATGTTACGAATAACCGCCAAAATTAAAAAAAAATATATATATTTCAAATTTTAACCGAAAAAGTTTTTTTTGTATGTTTCAAATAAACTATTTTAATCATATTTGCTTTTTGGGTGAAATGATAGTGCTACTCCTCTAAAACATTAAAAGATGTAATAATATGCATAAGTTAATAAAAATGTAGAATTTTTGTTTCCGTGCCTTATTATCCGCCATAAGAAGATATAAATAATTGTATTCATGAAATCATATGACATTTTCTGTGTAATGTTTGATTTATCTCCGACGGCCAAAACATAGCATATTGATTTAAAAATAAATAAAATCGAGTTTGAATAGAATTGTTTGATGTTTAAATATTTAAATTGTTTTGCTTAAAGAGGCCATAGTTTCTGAAAAAAATATTATAGTAAGAGATTTTTTTTTACAGCAACTTTAAAAAACTTTTTTTTTAACTTTTGTAAATTTCCATTAAATCAAAGCCAATGTATTCGCTCAATAATGATTTAAAAATTAATTTTTATTCTTTATCTTTAAAAAAAATTTATATTTCATTTAAGATTATTCGGTTAAAATTTATTTATTTCTATTTTTTCTTTAAATTTAGTTTACTTGTTCTTTTGTTTACTTTCATACACAGTAGAGCATCGATTATCTGAACTAGTGTTGTCAGGGGTTGTTTGGATAATCAAATCGAAATTCATTAAAAAAAATTATTATGTGTTAACAGCATCTTCCAACAGTTCACTTTTCACTTTTTTCAAAGTTTTACGACTGATGATTGATTTAGAATTATTTTTGAATCCCGTCATTGTTGATTTACCAACCTTGAAATCGATATTTAATGTCTGATCCGATTATTATCATTAGTCACGTAATGATTTCCATTTTGTTTTTAAATAAAAAGATCTCTCGTTTCCTTCTTATTAACGTGGATGATGATAAGTAGTTTTTAAAACAAAAAGTGATTACAAATGTAATGTATACCTCACAAAGAACGATTTAAGACATAAGGTGAGATCTATTACCTACCCAATGATTAGGAAGATACTGAGAGAAACTAGTAAAACGGTCTAATTAAGTATACGGTTTTCAGTAAACAAAAATGTAGGTGAGTATAGAAGTTCATTTGTTGCAGTTTCTGAGGAATAAATAAAGATATTTTATCCCTTATAGACATTCAGGGAAAAAATTATTTTGTTTTTCATTGAATTTTATTTTTAAATAAAAATAATTTTATATTGAAAAAAAAAGGTTCGTTTTAAACGATAAAGCGTGGGCGTATTTATGTATATATATTACAAAATTTTGACTTTAAATGTAGCATCCAATAATTGGACTTAAGATCTATGAAGCATATTTGTATTCATTAAACGAAGCGTGGGCGTATATATAAATACAAAATTTGACAAATGTAGCAAATAATTTATAATATTTCGGAACTCTTGATGTATCATGGATTAAAATAACTTGAATCCAAAAATGGTCTTCGGCCTATCAAATATTCTGATAGTTGTATAGCAAAGAAGAAGAATCTATTCACTAACTTAACAGCCCTGAACCGTTAAACTGACTTCTCTTTCAAAGATCCTGCAAAGGATAAAATACTTCAAAGAACAAACATAGGACGTGGCAGATTCCCTCGCACGATAGGAAAACGGACCAGGATTTGAAAATACCCCTCCATCTCAGGAGTAGATGTCAATCTACGACCAAACCCTTCCTCCTACTTCTTCGGAGAATGTAAATCTACAGATTTGGAACTCTATTGTCCAGCTATCTGTCACATCTCGGCGCCAGCCAATCGGGGATTTGATTGGTCCTTTTACTGCTCCATCATCTCGCACGCGGGGCCGACAAATATCGTAAAAGCCAGTTCGATACTCTTCGATGGAGGTTGCCTTCGTTGGAGGGTGTGTCTTATCTGGAAGGGAACGTCTCAGGCAAACATTGTACGCTTTAGTAGTATTATTAATACCATAATTCACTATGATTCTAAAAGAAAGCCGAAAATTAATTAATAATCTGAGGATGGTATTATTACACAGATATACTATAGATTTATATGTATTTCAATACATTTATTTATATAATAAAATGTATTTTTAAACACACAATATATCAACAATTTTTAATACTATTTTGATTTATTTTTAATAGTATTTGTGTTTTATTTCCATGTAAAGTATAACCTTACTAATCCGATCCCTAAGAGACCAAGGAAGAATTTTAATGAAGTGCATGTCTTTCATAGTTAAAGGTGTTTTATAATGATATTAAAAGTTATATACTAGAAGAGTTCCTTTTAGTGTAGCAAAATGTTTTGGGTGAAACTAGAAAAAACAATGCAACAGACCTTACCTTTCTATTCCAATCCGTTGCAGATATACGATAGTTCAAAGACTTTTTGGCGGAAACCACATTTTTGCTATAAAATCTGTAATACATTACTTTATTTTAACATACTTCAAATCTCATTTTCGGATTTAGCATTAAATTTACATTAAGTGCAAAGTACATGTAACTTTGAATTTTGCAAACCTGGGACCTAAAAACAGCTTGATCTTCACCTTATCCAGGAAAGTTATAATAGCTTTATAATACTTCAACGCTCACCGTTTTTCGAAAAAACTATCCACAAAACTGCACATCTCACAAAAACTTGCAAATGTAACCAGCTTTCATATGGTATGATCAAAATAATCATTATTTATCGATTTCATTGAGAAATTTACATTTAAAACCGGAAAAACATGGTATTTTCATTTGGCATACAAATCAATACTTTGAAAAAACTATCCACAAAACTGCGAATCTCACAAAATTGCAAATTAAATGTTTAATAGAAAATAAAGGAAAACTGTCAATAAAGCGACACCAGATCAAATGATTTCGTGTTATTACATTTGTTAAGAATTTATTTTATTTGATTTACAATATAAGGTTAGAACCCATTGATAATGAACCTAGACCTCAATTTTGTCCTTGGCTTCTGAATGCAGGTGATTTGTATGCCAAATGAAAACACTATGATTTTTACCGGTTTTAAAAGTAAATTTCTTCATGGAAAACGTGGTCAGAATACGAAATATGTTTAAACAAAGTCCGGATATTACAGCTTTTATGGCAAAAAAACGTGGTTTCCACAAAAAAGTCTTTGAAGTATCGTATATCTGCAACGGATTGGAGTATAAAGGTAAGGTGTAGTGCATTGTTCTTCACTGTTGATCTAGTTTCACCCATTTATTTTTTTTTTTTTTTACATTAAGAGGTACTCATCCTGTATAAATATATCGAATAATGTAAAGGAAATATAAATATGCGATATACATCAACAGTCTAATTTGTTTGCATAGAAATGTTTTAGCCAGCTATATGTATATAACAATGGCCATAATAATGTATTGTGTTTGATTTGATTTATAGCAAAACTCATTTTTAAAATCTTTCATAAAGAAGTACGCTATAAACCTTGTTAAGGAAGTGTAGAGCTAAAAAAAATCAACATAATTTCTGCTACTTATTGAGAGAATTCAGAACATTTGATATCCTGTATCCTTATCCCCGTTTAAGCCACTAAGGTTATTTTCTGCTCAAATTGTATTAAATTTAGTGAAATTCTAATTTTGAATATAACAAGCGTTTTATTAGAACCAATCGTGCAGCAGATATTTTGAGGATACTAGAAAAGTTCGAAATATTTGACATTAAAATGTAATGAAATTACTGGTGTTTGAAATTCATCCGCAAACACATAAATGAGCACCATTACTAGATCAGGAGTTTGCATAAAATTCTTATTACAAATTGTTAAATTTTATAAAATTCCCTTAAACTGTTTTAAGTGCAGAAAAAGGGATGGACTCATATTTTACATTTATATATGTTAATTAAAAGGGGATTAGAAAAGAAAAATAAAGTAAATAATAATGCATTTGATAGCAGACAACAAAATTTTTGAAATATAATTATTGGTATTTTAAAATCCAAGCTTAAACTGTGTTGCTAGTGAACTTATAATAAGGGTGGAGTTGTATTCATAAACATAATACATTAATTTTTCGGTTCGATAGAATTAGTTTATTGACCAATAATTTGTAATAAGTCTTTTTAAGTGAATGTTTGGATGTTTATACATTGTTGTGAAGTGTTACGATAACAATGTTCCATCGTTACTAAATGTTTTCGACGAAGGTACTCGAAAGCTTTAAAATATTTAAATTCATCTAATCCTTACAACTTAACGAACACTACAGCTAATGATGTTGTAGCGGTAGCTACCGAGCTTAACAAATATTATTTTCACTAATTATTTTTTGTGCTTACGGACTACTTTTATATGTTGCCATGGCAACCAGTTTTGTAAAAATGATAGATAATATTATTAATTGTAACCTTCTCAGTTAGTTGTAATAGTTAGTTAATAAAGTGTTTTTTTTTTGTCGTTGTTTTGAACACGTAGTTTTTTTTTTGTCGAGACCTTCTGGTTGACGTTAACACTAAACATTCTCGACAACTGGTGACCTCGACGTGATTTTTTTTTTTACCGAGATGCCTCTAGAAACGGAGATAAAGAGCGATACAAGTAAGGCAATGCCTGGAACCACCGACTTCTCCGAGTCTCAAATCACTTCAAAATCGGTACTAGACTACCAAATAGGAGCCTTTGGTGGGCCGACCACAAGACTACCAGTTTTTTACAAATCTAACCCGGAATTGTGGTTTTTACAAGCAGATGCTGTGTTTGCTACTTCACGTATAACCTCTTCTAAGATCAAATTTCAGACTGTAGTCGCGGGGCTGGAACTGGAGGTCCTAACCCAAGTCGCTGACCTATTGGCAGTTACGGAAGAAGATCCCTACGACGCGCTCAAAAGACGCCTCGTTTCGATCTATGGTGAGTCCAATTCTTCTAAAATTAATAAATTATTAAGTGATACGCAGCTGGGTAGCCAAAAAACCCTCTCAATTATATAGATGTATGCTGCTATTGGCAGGTTCTTTGACGGGGGAATCTATAGTGAAGACCCTGTGGCTAAGAAAACTACCTACTAGAGTTCAGGAAATTTTGGCCGCTACGAAACAAGATGATATTGAGGTTTTAGCCTCTCTGGCAGACAATATTATGGAAGTTGAGACGCCGGCAGAAGTAAATGCCGCTGTTAGAGTGTCACATACAGCAACTAGCAATACCGTTATTGAGGAACTGCGGAGCCTTCGAGAAGAAGTGGCCGAGCTTCGAATGCACTTTAGACAAAAAGGGCAAAATAGCACTCAATCTAGTCCCCAGGAGAGTAAAATATGTTTCTACCACAAACGATTTGGGCCAAAGGCAAAGAAATGTGTCAAACCGTGTGGTTGGAAATCCTTAAGTCCTTTAAACTGAAGGGGTCGACGGAGCAGGCGGCAGTCGTCGGAACCCAACCTCAACGCCGCCTTTTTATAACAGACCGAGAATCTAGGATATGCTTCCTTATTGATACAGGTGCTTCAATCTCAATAATGCCACGTAACCCCAGGATACACAAGAAACCAACGGAATTCACACTGGTAGCAGCCAATAATACTCCAATACCTACCTATGGGGAGAAGACTCTCAAACTTGATCTTGGACTGCGACGAATTCTTCCATGGACATTTCTCTTGGCGGACGTAAGTAGGGCAATAATCGGAGCCGATTTTCTCTTCTATCATGGCATTAATATCGACATTAGAAAGAAGCAGTTGATCGATCGGCAATCCGGATTATCAGTTATCGGAACAGTGTCTACGGTCACTACACCGACCATACTTACTATACCCCAGAATTGTCGTTACGCTCACCTCTTGAAAGAATCTCCCAAGATTACTCGACCATCACCGATCCGTGGACCCGCTCGAAGTGTCATCGAGCACCACATCGAGACTAAAGGAAACCCAGTTACCTGCAAGGCAAGAAGACTTCCACCTGAGAGGTATGCAGCGCGTGAAGCAGCAGGAGTTCCAAACCATGATTGAGGAAGGTATTTGCAGACCATCAAGCAGTGCCTGGTCAAGTCCTCTCCATGTAGTTCCCAAAAAAGACGGAAAAATCAGAGTCTGCGGAGATTATCGCGCATTGAATGCTAAAACGGTACCTGATAGGTACGCAGTGCCAAACATAATGGATTTCACCACCCAGTTAGATGGCGCCAAGGTATTCTCGACTCTAGATATTGTACGTGCATACCACCATATCGCCGTTGCTGAGGAAGACATTGGAAAGACAGCTATCATTACGCCTTTTGGCCTGTTTGAATTTCTCAGGATGCCATTCGGTTTGAAAAATGCAGCACAAACTTTTCAGCGTTTCGTGGATAACATGTTGCGAGATCTGCCATACGTTTTTCCATACCTGGACGATTTCTTAGTTGCTTCGAAATCACAGGGGGAACATGAGCATCATCTCAAAGAAATTTTTAAGAGGCTCAATGAATATGATCTTTCCCTCAATGTAAGCAAATGTGTTTTTGGAGAACCTCAGGTCGATTTTCTCGGCTACAGGGTGGACGCAAATGGTATACAGCCTCTTCCTGCAAAAGTTCAAATGATTCAGGAGTACCCGAAACCCAGCAACATCAGTGAACTTCGCAGGTTTCTAGGTATGATAAACTTTTACAGGAGATACCTCCCTCACGCTGCCGAAACACAAAAACCATTGAACCAACTCACACACAACTGCAAACGGAAGGATAAAACTCCCATTGCATGGACGGAAGAGACACTACGAGCTTTTGAACAGTGCAAACAGAGTCTCGTTGAAGCTGTTAGGCTCTCCCATCCTGGAATTTCAGGGGAAGTCTCTTTAACCTGTGATGCATCCGACAAAGGTATTGGTGGTGCCCTGCAGCAGCAAAAGAACGGTGAATGGCAACCCCTTGGATTTTTTTCAAAAGCTTTGTCAAATACACAAAGAAATTATGCTACTTACGACAGGGAACTCCTCGCGATTTACGAAGGAATTAAACATTTTCGACCTCTTCTAGAAGGTTTAAATTTCCACATCATAACGGACCATAAGCCCTTAATACATGCTTTTCAACAAAAATCTGAGACAGCCTCTCCTCGTCGAATCAGGCATTTAAATTTTATAAGTCAGTTTACCACAGATATTAGATATAAACCCGGATCCGAAAATGTGGTAGCAGACACACTATCCCGAATCGAAGAAATTCAATCTCCGGATGAATTCTCAGAAATAGCGGACGCACAGAAGAAGGACAGTAGCATAGAAGACCTCAAGAAAAATACCAGGCTGCAACTAAAATCCATCTTCATCCCCGGTACAGATATAGAGCTCCTTTGCGAGACTTCAACTTCGACAGCTCGACCCTACATCCCAAAAGAGTTTCGCCGCGTCACTTTTGACCGTCTTCACTCATTGAGCCACCCAGGTATCAGAGCTAGTAGGAAGTTGCTCGCTAGTCGCTACTTCTGGCCGGAAATTAATCGGGATGTTGGTGAATGGGCAAAGACCTGCATTCCTTGCCAAAAGTCTAAAATTCACCGCCACACAGTGACTCCTCTGGGCAGTTATTTACCGGCACCCAGATTTCAACACGTGCACATCGACATAGTGGGACCACTGTTACCATCTGATGGAATGAGATACCTTTTAACCATGGTAGACAGAGCGACCCACTGGCCAGAAGCAATTCCACTCGCTGAGATCAGTGCTTCGGCTGTCGCTCAGGCATTTTATGCCAATTGGGTTACACGATTCGGCTCTCCTCAGCGGATTACGACAGACCAAGGCAGACAATTTGAGGCGGAACTTTTTCTTAGACTCTCAGCAATAATGGGGATTCGGAGGCAGAGAACTACCGCTTATCATCCACAATCCAATGGCTGTGTAGAGCGATGGCACCGGAGTTTGAAAACAGCAATAACGGCTCATCTTAGCTCTACACGATGGACACAGGTTTTGCCATCCGTGTTGCTCGGACTACGAGCTACTTTCAGAGAAGATGTGGGAGCTAGCGTGGCTGAAGCAGTATACGGGCAACCTTTGCGTCTTCCTGGTGACTTTTTAGAGGACACAACAAGTCGAGAGCCTTGTGTTGCCCTTCAGCAGTTGAAAGAGGATCTCGCACGACTCAAGCCCTCAAAATCACGGGAAGTGTACAACAGAAAAACCTTCCAACATAGAGATTTAGCAACTTGTTCCCACGTATTCCTGCGTGAAGATGCTGTTCATAAGCCACTAACACCTCCATATTCTGGCCCTCACCAAGTCTTACGTCGAGGCGATAAGGTATTTACTCTTTTGATCGGCAATAGAGAAGTTACTGTCTCCCTCGATCGTCTCAAGCCTGCTTATATCCTGTCTAGTGACACACCTACGGAAAGCACCTTAGTAAAACAAGCATCATCACCACCTGGACAACCGCAGACATCAAATAATCAGGAAGACGGTTACAGAACAAGGAGCGGGCGTTTGGTGAAAAAGGTGCTCAGTGACTCCGTCACTAGGGGGGGAGTGATGTAGCGGTAGCTACCGAGCTTAACAAATATTATTTTCACTAATTATTTTTTGTGCTTACGGACTACTTTTATATGTTGCCATGGCAACCAGTTTTGTAAAAATGATAGATAATATTATTAATTGTAACCTTCTCAGTTAGTTGTAATAGTTAGTTAATAAAGTGTTTTTTTTTTTGTCGTTGTTTTGAACACGTAGTTTTTTTTTTGTCGAGACCTTCTGGTTGACGTTAACACTAAACATTCTCGACAATGTTAAAAGCCTTGATGAAGGCTCGCCTAAAACATGATGATGAAGATGAGTAGTCTAGACTAGGGTAAGTAAAGGACGCTTTGAGAGGAGCGCACTTTGGCCACCATCTTGCTCCCACTAGAGAAAATTGGACGGCGCTAGCCAATCTTTGGAGTATACTACCCCAGCTGGACCCGGCATCCTTAATCCTTAATCTATTACCCAGGACCTAAGGGCTATTCCAGGATCGTAAATACAGCGTATCCTTGTTTGTCCAGGGGGGAGGGGGAGAGGCTGTCATCTCGCCGGAGAGGCTCTTGGGAAATAGTTATTTGGTGGTGTTTGGTTTAGGTGTGGTTATGGCTGGATCCTACCATCCATAAGGGTAGGGCAGGACATTATTGTTACACCATATCTAAACCATAAATCTGAATAAACTTGGTAATGAAAATTGGATCTTTAAAAATATAATCATATATCTTATTAATTTTCGAATCACATTTTCGGGCATGAAATGACACTTTATTTTGCAGGGATCCAAAACAATTTTCGGCATTTATTATAAAAAAAAGTTCTTGTTCTAACATAAACTTTTTTTTAAAAACTTATTTGAATGTGTGTCCAAGAACATGTTTTTAGACCTTTTATGATGAAGTTCTTTCGAGAGATTCACCAAAAGAACGTGTATACTAAAAGTTCTTCCAAGGATGTTTTAGTCTATCCTTCTATATAATTTTGTTTTTAGTTTTTTCACGAAACATCCTTAGAGACCACGTGAGTATCATGATTTTCACTTATTTTCATACCCCTTCTCTCTTCCCACTTCTTCTTCATTCTTTCTAAATGCTCCTTGATTCATTCCTCGGTATAAGCTATTCATTTTCTCACATCTCTCTTTCCTACAAGGACCTTAATTTCTTTTAATCTTTTCCTATAGTCACCCTATCGAAACAGTCTTGGTCTGTTATTTTCAGTCTCTCAGTTTCTTCCTTTATCAGTTTGATATACCCCTAGCACTCTTATATCCTCTCATTTTAAAGAAGATTTCTCTATTTAACCGCATTGGGTGCATCCTCACCATGTGCCCATAGAACCTTAATCTTATTATTCTTATGTCTGTTTTCAAAACATTCATTTCTTTGTATATTTCCTTATTGGGTCTCAACCTATAGCCTTGTGTCTTCTTTGGGCCATAAATTCTTCTTAGTATTCTTCTTTCTATCCCTAACATTTTCCTTAGGATGGGGAGGAAAGTGATTTCCATTCCTTACAGTGTCATCAATTTGACAACTGTATTGTGGTGTCTTATATTCGCGTTTATTGACAGGCTCCTTTTATATAGAAATTTTATTAAAAAACAAAGTAAAATTTGTTTTCCTCGGTTAAAGATATTGGCCTTATTTTTAGACAGTGGTATATTTTTTAAAAAGTATTTTAATTGTGTTTTAAATAGAACACTATCCATCTTCCCAAGTTAATAACGGGTCTATCCAAAAAATATGGGAAAATGTAATGACAAATAATTCTAGCACAATAAAAATAAAATTTCCAAAGGACCATTACGATAGTGAAAAAAACAGATTCTTGTTAGTAACCTCTAAATATAGATAAATATCACAGAACATATATTAATGTATGTATGTATAAATAAATAAGTATATATATTTAGCAAAAGTTCCATCTAATAGATTTTTTATTTTATCGACCGTAAGTTTCATTCATCACGTCTCCATATACTTCAACCGGGGCAGTAGAAACATTTATGAAGCAAATTAGAATTATTTGAAAAATAAATTAAATAAATGTAAAAGTAGTATAAAAAAAAAAGTAATTCTAAATTAATAAGGTTTATATTCACCCCTTGCGATCATTACGTACTCATTCGATGGGATAAAGGTCTGATAAGGATATCTATTTGTGTTCCTTCCACTTTATCTCCTTACATGAATATCAGCATATTAAATTTCTTGTCTAACATTTTTTAAATTACATCCTATATATACATAATCTGCACAGCAAAGTGCTGGTGTTTTGTATGTTTCTTAAACTGATGATAAATGTTTAACATTCAAAATTAGTCTTAGAATAAAAAAAATCCAATATAAGTGCCAAATAATTGATCGATCATAATTTAATTTTACTGCTTGTCATGAGATTTCACATGTGGTTCACACATTAAATTAAAATGCCAGAGCATGCAATGTAATTAGAAATAATTCATAATTTTATAGAAATAACACAATAATACTTCAAAATGAATCGTACAAGCCATAATAATCAATACAAGCTTAGCTAAATAATGACATATTCCTGTTTGACATGGGAATGCTAAAGTTTTCCAGCAAATTAACTCATTTATACAGTTAGGAAAGAAGAGTTACAATTAAATTAAAGCGTGAACTTCCTTTTCGATTGTCATTCTGAACTCTTACGTAGTTATTTATGATATATCTGCATGTAAATAAAATAATTCGATCTAAGTATATAATTTACCAACAAGGGGACGTTTTGACTTGTAAATCACAGATTTGAATCCCGTTTTTTGTGAGGGTAGCAGTGACCTGTAATACTGCAAAACTAGAGTTATAGCCACCAATGAGCATTGGGAGCCAAGATAAAAAATAAAATATAAAAATCACGTTTTATTTTTTTCTCAGCTCTTAGTCAAGATAGAGAAACAATTTTTATGCTCAAGACACGACCCGGCTTTAGGGTGCCCAAAAACTCAAAAAAAAAAAAAAAAAAAAAAAAAATGACAAAATTCCAAAGACAAAATTCCAATGAAATCCGCTGTAAATCAGAGGAAATTTTTTTTCTCGATTTAACGCACCAAAAAACCTGTATATGTGAAATTTTATCAAATTAAAAAAATATTGATGCTTACCCCTTTCGAGGAACTTAATATTTTGAAGTTGAGATTTCAACAACTTCTTACGGCTTCATAACAACTGCTGAGTTCAACCGATTACAATAGTAATAGCATCACAAGAATGAGCGTACATTCAACTTTTTATCCATGCATAAAACATTGCGTTTACTCCAGAATTTAGTGGACAAAAAGTGATGAGAATAAAAAATTCCGAGGACAGCTATAACTTGAGATATTTCGATATGGAGAAATCCAGCGACATCCGGTGGCAAAATATATGAGATAGTGCAAATTATTTCGTTTTTTTCAGAAATTTACTGGCTCTTATCTTACCTTCTAAAATCATTCAAAATTTTACGAATAAAAAAAATTTAATTTTTGATTTTGACGAAATTTGATTTCTACGTGTTTTTTTAGATGGAGGAATCTGAAAATGATATCAATTTTTAGTTTGAAAAATTTCCTCACCGATATTTTTATTTCTAATAGCTTTGAAACACTTAGATTGACGAATAATCTAAAAATATTTTCAGATTTTTGTTTAAAAAAAAAAGCTAATCTACATTTTAAAAAAAGGTCTTATTTGAAATTTAGTGTGTTAAAATTAAAATAATAATAGAAAAAGACCATTTTTAAACGTTTTATGTATATAATGAAGGTGAGGAAAATTGTTAAAGTATTTTTATTTCAAATAGCATACAAAAATACAATTTAACCTGCAAGAATCATTTCTCTATCTTGACTGAGAGCTGAGAAAAGAACAAAAACAAAAAACGTGATTTTCATTTTTTTTTTCTCGGTTCTCAATGCTCATTGGTGGCTATAGCTCTAGTTGTGCTCTATTATAGGTCCCTACTATCTACAAAAAAATCAGCATTAAATTTTCTCTAGTGAAAATTAAAAAAATATATAAATTCTATTTAAAAATTAACTATAAATTAGACAGATTGTTTCCTCCACTAAAACCCCTAACTAACGCAAAATGAACAGTAAAAAATGTTCATATATTTATAAGTATTAAGCTTATAACATTTTTTTGTGAATATTCTTGTTTTTCATCATACAATCGATATACGTGTTTTCTGTTCAGGAATAAATTATGATAATAAAATGAGAAAACCTCCCCAGTCAGATTATAGGGTTAATAAAAATGTTTTTGTTCTCGCTAATCAAAAATGTATTGTTTCGAAAGAAATATCTTAAACAAAAAGGGTCGGTTTATGCCCTTTCTCCGGGGTTTTTAAAGTCCTTCCAGTTTTCCAATAAAACTGCTATCTTTTCATCAGCCGGCAGTAAAACGGGGTTCGCTTTTCTATATATTGCACAGTATTCCTGTTCCCCAGGTCACGTCTGTTCTACCACAGTGACTCCGGCTTTTCCAATTTTCCCGACCGACGAATATGACTGGTAGACCCAGGGCTGGATATTTTTATGTACAGCCTCGCTCACCGCACTCTCCGTCCTGTCTTCTCGTGAAAAACTTATGAAACAAAATGGCGGATGGCGGTGGAGTTTACGACGTAGGATATAAAGCCGAGGAGCCTTCCGTGGCCTAGATCGACCACAATCCGCGTTCTCTTATTTACCCCCTCCCCCCCACCTCACCTCCGATGAATAAGTCATAGCCCGGAGTATACAGTCTGCCGCGGAGTTGATGCTGGGTATAGAGTTCGTCGTATAACTCTGGAATGAGGATCTCATAGCACTCCAGTTGGAACTGATTAGTTATTCCGGTCGGCTTTCATCAAATCTGCATATTGGCTTATCATATCCCAGGGGGTGGTTGGTAATGAATGATATTTGAAGATTTATATGCATTGAGTTATAATGGTTCCATAAAACAACAAAAGTATAATACCGACAAAAATTATTAACATTGTTATTTTTTTATCTTTATATTTAATTTGCAATTATAAGCCTCTCCTCTGTATCCAGTGAATGGTATATTTTTTCAATAATTTGACTTTTGACTCTTGTTTTTTTTTTAAGTCTGGACACACAGGGCGCGATCCACGATCTTACCGACGGTTAATGATAATGTCACGTCACACAAAAAGCGGTATCTGTTTGAGCGATCCACTTCTGAGATCGTTTTCCGCGGAGTAGGTTCGCAGTAGGGGTTCCCACCGGTTATAGTGTTTGGCAGATTTTTCTAGGAAAATGAGTATTTTTGATGAAGAGGAACTTCTATCCCCTTCTTTAGTGCATCAGCAGAACTAGACTATATTGGTCTAACTGGTATATTGGTCTGGTAACCCAATTAATGAAACGAGTGAATGACTTGATGAATACTACCGTCTATGTGGGAACTAAGGTCATATGAAGATAGACATTTTTTGTAAAGTCTGTATGGGCCAATATTATTACTAATATTATACCTCGGTCAATTCTGTATTTTTGTATAAACATGTATTATAATAACTATATATTGTTCGTATGGCACAGAATGTAACCTGGTTAGTAATATACTAAATATCTAATAATTAATTATGTATAATTGTAAGGGAGAAAATAATCCAAGTGATTGGACGTCTAATAGTTGGGGTAAATATAAAAATTAGTAATAATTATTCCATTCCCGGCTTCTAAGTCCAATGTATCTATTTATTTTTTTCTGTTTTCAAAATTTCATCTTATTCTAGATTAATATAACGGACAAAAGCGACTGTGGTCCAGCTAGTTTTGTATCCTTCCTTGTCAGATTGTCTTTAAGCTCGTTGCCTTCGATCCCTTCCGGACGCTAACGTCTGCCCAAGATGTCTACCGGCAATTTGTGGAAAGATATTAAATCGAAAAGAGCCACGACGTGTTTTTATAGGAACTCTTTTCCTCGAGTGCCGCCATTGCTATCTGATATTATGTATATTACTTACCTTTTAGAGGCGATTATTAGAATCTTTCGTAGAACTATTTCTATGCTAAGAAAGCCGCTGGGTGAGATCTCATTGGAATGATCTTCTAGGACGTGACCTATCTTCTCTGGCCCCTATCTTCATTAGCAGAAGAAAACGTTATATTCTTTACATAATTTTTTATTTGTTGTTGAATCGATCTTAACGTCCACCGCATTGTATCCAGTTGAAATTATTCACAAAACATATACTTATATTACTGTTATTTATACATATTTATCAAAGAGGATCTAGAATACTTCAAAATTTACTATACAAATGTTCAAATATCCCAATTAATCACAAAAGACTTATATACATGACTGTGATTAGACCAATTTGTACGTACGGCGTTGAGCTTTGGGGCTCCACAAAACCATCCAATTCATCTCGTATCCAATCTTTACGATCTAATATCCTCAATGCACCTTACTTTGTCACCAATAAACTTATTCATAAAGATCTTAATGTTCTTGAAGTGCTACTGATGAGTAGTTCTTTTCCAGTTTTGACATGTTATTTTAATCGTAAATTGAAATCTCAGTCAGATGTGTTAACAAATATGAAAAAAAGCAATCTATTGGATTATGCGTTTAAAAGTTGTACGTTTACTCGATAAAAATGGAATGGAAGTATAATTAGAGAACCGTATGCAGCTATGAAAAACAAAACAAAAAACATATATATAACTATATATATATACGTATATATTTATAAAGAGAAACTGTAAACAAGTCACAACTTGAAAGTCTTATCCAACTATTATAGATTTAAGTTTTAGAGGTATAATAGCTAAATATTGATTAAATTAACAAACTAATGTTGTTAATTAATGTTATTCAGAATGCTGTAAATACTCTAAATAAGGAGGAGGAAACACAATCTTAATTTTCATTTAATAATCTTGCTTATATAAATTTCAAAACATTTGGCTTCATGATTTCATCGGTCCACTGCCTAAGCCAGATCCTTCACCCTATTTTGCTGTGGCGTGATTTCAAATTATTACAAAATTGATCGTTTGGCGAAGCTCCTAATGTTTTTTTTTTGTTTTTTTACGAAAAAACATTGAAAAAACATCTCTTGGGAGATAGGTCGACTCTCGTCAATAAAAAAAAATATATATAACCAGTAAATACATCTCAATGAACCAATTCAGTTTCTGACGAACCCCCCCATTTTTTTTTTTTTTTTTTTTTTTTTTTTTTTTTTTTTTTTTTCCCTCAGAAACTAAAACAGAAAAAACATGAAATTAGTAATCCTATATCTACAGGGATAGTAAAATAGGAACGATACCTTTTGTCCTTTTTCTACCGTGGGTACTGGAAGGAGTAATGTAATGATTAATTTTGGAAGTTGTATGCGCCTGATTGGCTCAAAATGATGTGTTCTGGAGTTGAGGGGCCTCCGCAAAACCCCCCCAGCACCACCTCCGGTCCGTTGGGAACTAACGACCGGACCCTAACCAAGACACTCAAACGGGCTAATCAGAGCCCAATGGGCACTGGTCAGAAATGTGGCCATAAGGACATTTTCTTTAGTCGTAAGTGTAAATAGTTTAGTCTTATGTTTTCCCCACTACAAGATTTAGGTGAGCCCTATCACCTAAATATAATCATTCAAGAAACCCTCACCACATGACAACATACATTCCTGTAGGCCTTACAATGTACACAGTACAGAAAAAGGCCAAACATCCTCAATGCATCCTATTCCTATAATAAATAAAAGTATTCTATCTAATAGGGGCTTGGGGAAAAAAAAAAAAAAAAAAAAAAAAAACCAAAAAAAAAAAAAAAAAAGTAACAACAAAGACAGTGAACAATAAATTATAAATAAGGTGATAAAAAGTGAACAAACTTACGATCACCTTATTTATGACTCCAGAATTTCGGAAAGACACAAACTGATATCCAAAGTCCTGCTGAACGGACACAGATGGCCGCCTTTAAAGAAGGATCTAATAGACAAATACTTTGATGAGTTAGATGCATCTATGGATCATATTGATTATATAGAGCTCAACTATTGAACAGTTTCTCTTAAATTTTACCTCTTTTTTTGTTATCTTAATTTTTTTTTTTTTTTTCAATCTTTTTCATATCTATGAAGTAACTTCTATTTCATTTGGTTAATTATTGTTTATATTTTAACATTATATATAACTAAATATGTTTGTATAAATATTAATGATAATAAGCGTCACGTCAAGAGATGGGACGCGTAGAAATAGATGCACCCATTGCAGGGTTCTTGTAGTGGAAAACTAAAAGAGAACCAACAAGTAATGTATTAAAGTAGTTCCGGCTCAACGATTTCGAACTTTATCGATTTTTTAAATTTTTAAAAAATAATAATCGATAATAAATAAATGTCACAAATATTAAAAATAAAATACAGGGAAAAATAACTCAAATGTCAAACCTGTCGGACAGGGTTCGTAGAGTCGGTTCCAAATAATGTATTCCCCTGGATAAATTGGCTGTTTGTATTCATGCTGCGAGGAGGGTATTTTCAGCTCTAAAGGGCAATACTCTTACATACATTATAATAAATACATTACCACGGCCTCCGGTATCTTGGATTCATGGCAGAAATCTTACTAAACAACTTCAACAGATAGCTTCTTAAAGTCTAATGAGGCAGCCGAGGGGGTCACATTCTATGGCTAAACTTGAAACGATAATCTTTTCGCAAGATTTACTGCCATCATCAGGGCCAGCTGGTAAAAGAAATATTCTAATTAACATGTAAATTAACAGCTTTGATGGAACCGGACAGGACCGCTTCTGTTCTTGGATTCGATCCTACGTGCAAGGGCTGGATTTCTTCCTCAAGGAACAGCCAGGGAATTAATTCCTGAATATTTACACTATACCTGACTAGCAGGTTTAGAAGTAACATTATTAAAATACGGAGAAATCCATATCTATCTATACTATTACATAAAAGGACAAGCCAATTTTCGTTTGTGATCAGTAACCGCGAAAACTACGGAACCAATCTGTACCAAACTTTAACCACATCATCTTCATAGTTCAAGGAAGGTTTAGCAATAATAAAATTCAATGATTTTCAATTATATTGCCATAAAAAAGCGACAAATACGTGTTGCGTAGTAAAGTTTGATAAAGGACCGATAGGTGGCGAGCACCATTCGAAAGAGGTTACAAAGTTGTACGGTATTATATAGAATTAGTTTATGTTAAAATTTACTTATTTTCAATTCGATTGTATTGATATTTTCATTTCAATTTATCAGGATCTAACTTCCCAAGATGCTGAAAGACTGAGGCTAAGGTTCTGTCATTAAGTGGGTATCCCTGGCTATGTCTCGAATGCTCCGATGTGAATACGCTGCCACCGTAGCTTGTCGACGATTTGAGCCTTTTGGGGGAAACCTTCCAAGTCGACCTGTTCTCCAAGGCCTTAATTTCATATTTTTGTTCAAAGTTTATTTTATTTTTGCAATCCCAGTTTTAGACTGCTTATTTTCTTAAAATGATTTTTCGCGATTTGCGGCGAAACGGTGCCCCGGATAAAAATACTTACTGGCATAAAATCGATTCAAAATTTGATTTTCTATCTAAATCCGTTGTAAAAAAAAATACCACATTCCATTGGAAATTCCAGATTTAGGGTCGATGGAGAAGAACTGTAGAAGGTTGGAGCAGGTTTCAAAATTTCAAAAACTAAAAAAAAAAAAAGGGGGGGTGGCCATCGAATATTGAGCACCCTGTATATATATATATATGTTTATATATATATACACAACAGGGTGAGTACCTCTTAGTGTAAAAAAAAAAAACAAAACGGGGTGAAACTAGATAAAAAAACGCCGCAGACCTTACCTTTTTATTCCAATCCGTTGGAGATATACGATAGTTCCTAGCCTTTTTCCAGGAAACCACATTTTTTTGCCATAAACGCTGTAATATCTCCACTTTGTTTATAAATTTTTCAAATTTTATCGTTAAAATTTTTAATTTTTAAACATAGACCTCAATTATGCAGTTGGCTTCTAAATGCCACTTTGAAGTGAATTTTATGGAGTTATGAGTCTGATTGTACTTGGAAAGGCATCTCTAGCTATCCATCGTATCGTTGGTTTATTCATTTTTGTACTGCTTTGGAATAATAAATGAAGGTTACACATACTGCTCTTATTGGAAATTTAATGCTAAATCCGAAAATGTGTTCAAAATTTTAAACAAAGTGGAGATATTACAGCTTATATAAAAAAAAAACGTGGTTTCCTCAAAAAAGTCCTGGAATTAACGTATATCTGCAACGGATATATATATAAAGTTATACCAGATAGCATACCCTCTGCCTGAACTGTCTTGGGTCATTGCATTTTTAATCGCTGCGTGCAGCTATGTGGTGTTTTTGTTTATTCTGTCTGTCCATCTGGTTTTTGGTCTGCCATGTGGTCTCACGCCAGCAGCATAATTTACTTATGTGAATGCTCCATCATTAGAGTCTGTATTTATATTAGTTGTGTGTTGATAAGCCGAAATTATATAACATAAAATTATAACCAAAAGTTAATAATTTCTTTAATTTAAAAGCCTGTAAACTACATCCTAGTAAAAAACATTTCAGTTAGAACTAATTAGCTCATGGAGCCCTAACCTCTCTAGTTGTGCGGAGAATAATTAAATAATTACATAACTATAACTAGTTTATAAGGAAAACCTATACGATTAACCGGGTCTCGATCAACCGAACCTTCGATTTTTCTTATTCAATTGATTTTTTTTTTCTTTTCGAATGGCCCAGCAGAGGACCACGTGCCAATTTCGATTCTCATTTAACTATTTATTATTATTATTTTTCACATAACATTCGAGTTACAAACCAAAAATTTTACAATTTCTGTAGGATCATTAATTACTACAGGAACTCTAGAGGATTGGGAGGACGCTCTACAAATAAACGATTCGTCATTAACAATTTTTCATGAAGAAGGACTTGCTGGGTTGGAGAATATCTGATGCATTAATGGAGAATATACGTCAATATCAAGAAGGAAAACTTTGTATATAATAATGTAACATCGTTTGAGTTAATGATTTTTTGACAATCAAGAGCAAGCCTTATGTGCCTTATGATGTATTATCTCAATTATACTAAGTTATTTTATTATGCATTTCCTTTACTTTTTTTGGGTCTCTATTAACCGACGATTTGGTTATTATTCGGTCCCAACAATGTCGGTTAATCGAGTCCCTAGTGTACTTGAAGATGATGTTACTATTTTCGCTTATCCAGGAACGTGCATATATGTGATAAATAAACAGTAGATAATTGATTACACTTCTTTGATAATATATAACTTGTTGGATTTAATAAATATGTATTGGTTTTAATAAATATACATTGCTAATCTCAGGGATTTAAAAAAATATATGATCCAGAATTCATGATAAATCTACATTGATCCACACTTTAATAATACAACGTTCCATGCAATAAAATCTTTCCTTATATATATATATATATATATATATATATATATATATATATATATATATATTTATTTTAAATTTTAATATGGTTATTTTATCTAGAATCGGATTTTAATATGAGTTGTAGCAGGTTAAAGAACTTATTCTATAACCGATTACGAAAAAATCTTTATCTACATGACTACATCGTGATTTAACCAGTTATTATTTTGATAAATATTTGGTTTCCACATTACACTCTTCGAAATGAATGATCAAAAATTTCAAGACTTTGTAGCTGGGATTAATTCTTAAAAAAAGAATAAGAAAGGTAATATTTCAGAATCGATGTGAATCTGGTAGAAAAATAAGTCTTCAAAGCAAGTAAATCCAGTAAAACTATGAACAGTGTATATTTATAATCTAATAATATTTCGAAGGTTAATTAATCTTAGGATATTTATTTTCCCTCGGCAGATGGAATTCCCATGCTATATAATATTTATTTCTTTGATTATTTAAGAAAATTTATTTATATTTTTGTCTGTTTTTTTTTTGTTTTGTTTTTTTAAATCTTTATTCACACTTGTCAATCAAAGTAATTTACAATCAATGTATTTTATGAAATTCCGAAAAACAACTGAAACGCATTAGAGGATGCAGAACCCTATTAAATCTCTTCCTAACTTGAATTTTTTTATCTAATTTTGCTCGGAAGTGTATGTGAGTTGTTAGGATGTGTAACTTTTGTTTAAATCGTTTTTATAGAATCCTTATTTGTTCGTTAACAGTTGGAATGTGATGGAAAGTATTTAGAGTTATGTTTCTTACACACCAGGCTGCTTTCGTGATACTCCTAAATGAAATCTTTTGTTCGTTAATATTTGTCTTTTTAACTGTTCCGTATTACTGTGATACATAGGTTTCAGTTAGGAATAGTAATAATCTATTTATTGATTTTAGTCTGAAATAAAATATTATTAATGTTATATAAAATCTTTAAATATATATCTTATCACACATTAATTTATTCTTCAGGAAACCGTTCCTAAATACACTGTTATGTAGTGAATGTACCAAAAATATATAATTTTCTGATTACCACCTTGAAAAACCTGTGTAATCTCATAAAGTAAAATATGTTAACGAACCTTCGGCACTTCATAAAAATCCTTCTGCTTTACAACTCCACTTCGATAAGGAATAAAAACCTACTCTAAAATAAATAAGTTTATCCCTTGGCTCAAAATTTTCTTCGCTTTTACAGCTCAGGGCTAGAGTAGCGGAAGAACGTAGGAGGTGCTGAACTTGTAGGGCAAAGGTGAACGATAAACTTAAAACGAACTAATAAAAAACAAAAATTGGATGCCCTAATTTCTTTGGAGTAGCCTAGGGTTTATGGGCTGTAAACAGGAGCGATCGCTGGGTAGTTTGGGTTCAAGTGTCTGTCAACATCTACAGCGTTTGCTGAGTTCACAGCTCTAGGTTTGAGTAGCTTCTACTTCTGTATCGTCTCAACTCATTAATAATTTTTTAAAAATTATTATAACTAATACTGAAATTTGCAAATTATTGTAAAGCTTTGAACCAGCTAGAGAGTATATATTTTTTTTAACTTCGTATCTTTATTCACAACTTGCAATTATAATATTGCCAATACTTGAATCTGATGAAATGAATAAAAATGGCGTGAAAGGCACGATGAGGAACCCTTATTTATTTTTTTAAATTTTAGTTTAGGAGATCCCTCACTTATTTTTTTTTCAATCTTGTATTTCTATATTGGTCATTTCGTTTATGATTGTGTTTAGAAGTCCCAGTAATCTTTCAACTCACTTGTTTCATGAGTTTCTTGTTAAAGAAAATATAATGAAGAATATAATTCTTTATCAGCATTAATGTATAATACATTTATATAACTAACTATGATACATTTATGTATATATATGTAGGTACGTTATACCATGCAAATATATTTCACTGTTTATCACACACTCATTTTTTCATCTCCTCCATTTATCTTTCATTCCCTCGTCTTCTCTCTTCCGTCCATCCTCCACGCCCTTTGTCTCGTTCTCTACTACCCAGGAACTCTGGTGTTTTTAAGTTTTTTCCTGAATCTCTATTTCTTCAGGCAGACCCTCCCTATCAGTGATTCCAAGTCCCTTACGATCTTCCTCTTTTAACATGTTCACGTTTTTGATTGTATATCTTATCAAACATTTGCTAATTCAACCTTTTGGGATCTATCCTGACCATGTGCCCTTAAAAAATTATGCAACTTTTCCTCATTTTCCATGTCTTATATCCTTCCGTATGTTTTTTTAATCGATCTCAGTCTGTAACTTCTCTATGATATTCTTGGCTGATTTTTCGTAATATTCGCTTTTCGATCTTCCTTGGCTTTAGTAGTTTATTTTTGAGTCCCGTGGGGTGCACAACATTTTTACGGAATCCCAAAGTCCAATGAGGTAGTTTTGATTAATTTATGTGTTCTTAGTGCTTGTGTGCTAAAATAAAATTTTGGACCTTGAAGAGCTCTATAATTGTTATCGTCTACAAATTGCCATATTGTTTTTTACGGGGAGAAAATGGATTCGGAAAGACATTCGGAAATAGAGATTTCTCCGTGAAAGGATTATGGTTTGGGTCTCGCGGAGTCATCCCGGAAAAAACAAGGAGCTTCTTGGAGGACCTTGGCGTGGAAGTGAGGGATATGGCCGAAAATATAATATTGGACTCGTTTGCTTAGGGGTCGGATTACTACTGTGTCATATTTTACTTCTTATCATTCATTTTATTTTACTAAAGAATATTAATTATAATTAAATACCCAAGAAAAATTAAAAAAAAAAAAAATAAACTTGTATAAAAATTTATCACTAATATTAAACAGAAAAATATTTCAGAAAAATGTGCACGGATCATCATCGTTAAAATTAAACTTGAGGTGGCTAACTGGAACGGCTTTAATTTTCCAGATGAGAGGAGGACTGTCTAATTCCTCCGGTGAGTAGAGGAGATGGGAGCCACTAAAACCGAAACCTAATTTAGCCTCTACTCTCCTTCGACGGTCGGTGAAAAATAAAAGAAAATAGAAGCAAAGGGAGGGGGGTGTGAAGGTAATTAACGGCTTATCTCCCAACGGTCGGCGCGAAAACTCGCTTTTCATGGCTGGATTTTCTGCTGAGTCGCCAGCGAAGAACCTCCAACCATCAACTTGATGATGATGAGGCCTTATCTTCTGGAGCAAGACCTCTTAGCATAATGTCCGAAATCCGAGGAGGAACGGTTAAAACTGTTTATCCAGACCTTTTTTTTTTTTTTTTTTTTTTTTTTTTGTTTTGTTTCTTCTTCCTTTAGTATTTTTTCTTTCCTTAAGAGGACTTTTATTTTTAGAGCCACAACCCTCGCTCTATTTGCATAATTCGAAGATTTATCCGTAGTGACTCGGGGACGGCCACAGGGATACATTATACTGGGGTCACCCCACATAGTCGAGGAGGAGAATTTAGGAGGTTTTACGTCCAATTTAACAGCGAGAGACAACTTGAGAGACGTTGGGGGAGACTTCAATGTAGCGGTTAACAGTGTTGTCTCCCAAATGTATGCCCCGTCTCCTAAAGAACACTTACCAACGAATGCGGGGAACATCACGTCATCTCTAAGTTATATTATATCGTCCGTAAGGTTCATATATAACTTGTACTGTTGTCAAGAACTGTCTTTGGTTTTATAATCATAAACCTGAAAGAAATTAATATTTTCATTGAAAAAAAAATTGACATCTATGCAAATATATAAAAGGACAAGCCGTTTTTAATTTGTGATCACTAACCGCGAAAACTATTGAATCAATCTTTACCAAATCGTAACTACTTCATCTTCATAGTTCAAGGAAAGAGTAGTGATAATACAATTTACACATTTTCTATCAAATTATAACTAAGAATCGATAAATATGTGGTATGGAGTGAAGTTTGAAGATTTAGTATGACGTATGGATTCGATATATAAGAATAAGAGTATTGATTTCTTATTTTTTGATGTGGGCGGCCTAACCTTACTTTTTACTGGAGGATTTGAAGTACTGAAATTCAATGATTTGAAATTTATCCTGATGATTCAGGTCTGATTAATAAATCGTACCATTGTACCATTGGTTGTGTGAAAGAGCAGTAATTGTACCTACAAATATTATGGCAAAGAAAGTAAATAACATTATTATTGAAAAAGTAAATTGTGACAGGCGAGATCTCTATTGACAGGGTTTTAAGCACTGATAACGCAGTCCATTGTCCGCCAGAGTTTTCTTTTAAAAAGCCTCTGTCCATCTGGATTACTAACTCGATATTATTATTATTAATAATTGAATATCCAAATATACTTTTACGTAAATTTCAACCACATAATCTTTGCAATAGTACCGGGTTAAAAATTACATTTTTGCGTGAAATATCTAGAAATATTGTGAGAAAATAACTCTCAACTGCATGATACAATTATTAGTTAAACCTATCTAAGTTCTTTACTTATAAGAGCGGGCTAGTAGTAGAATAAAATGATAAGAAACTGTCCGTCATTTTCGACTTCTTCAAAATTTTAAAAAATACAAACCTTCCGATTAATTAAAATTAACATTTACATGTCAGTAACTAAACCTAGTTGGAGAAACCCACTAAGCCATCCAATCCTTACTTTGTGCCACATCTTTCTCAGTTGATTTAGCCCAAACTAATTCCTTATCATTCTAAACTCCATAATCATTCAAATTTACTACTATCTTAACTTGCCATTCTATTCCAGATAACCCTCGGAATCGTCTGAAAAGAAGAAAGCCTCTGTACCTTCTAATATAGAATTTTTTTTGAAGAGCTACCAGTGGGTAGCTTTTTACAAGCCATTTAATAGCATTATATTCACGGTTAGATGATGTATTTTACTGAATACAGATGCAATATACTCTGATATCTTGTAGATTTATTTTGAGAGATAACTCAAAGGATAAAAAAATTAGGATTTTTGACAATAAAAAAGCTTTATTTTATCATGGTGACTTTTCGGGGCTAATCAGAGCTACCGATTATTGGAGCTAAAAAAGAAAATATCAGCTACAGTTGTAGAAGAAGATCAGTCTGGCATCACATTCAACTACCAGGTTTTCCCCAATTAAAGGTATAGAGGCTGATTATAGAGTCAAATTTCGGCAGATTAACAGAATAAATATATGTACGTCTACACCCGATTCGAACGTGGATCAAGGAGCTGGAAATCCAGTAGTTTAGAGTACTTCCTTTATGAAAACTGATAAAAATTAAAACAGCCGGTGGCCCTAACACTGAGAACGAATATTCAATATGAAGATATTTATAGAAATTCCATCAGACAGAAAAAAAAATAGTAACTATTGAAAAGATGAAAATAAATCAAATGAAAAAGGATACGAACATCCAGCCTTCTAAATCCATTTATTTCATTTGTCCCAATAAATCTTAAGGTTAAATTTAAACCGGGCCCATGTTTAGAGAAACCGTAGACGATAAAGAAAAAAAACACCTTGGAACCGAACAAGAAAAAAATATATAAAAAAGCTGGAAATAGGCTTAGGGAAGGAGAATGTCGGGAATTAGACAGTGCGTAAGGTGTGTTTATCAGTCCCGCTGGAACCGACACAACCCTTCAAAGTGAACAGTTTACAAAACTGGTTCCTGTAAGAAAATCCTGGACATTTCTATGTAAACTGGGAGCTGGTTTCTATTTCTACTTCGCTATCGGAGCTCTGTTGAAGGGATCGGGGACATAAACCCTGGAAGGGACTGATTTGAAAGCTTTTAGCCCTCGGCCCTGCAATGCGGGCACCTCAAAGGCTCCGGTTGTTACGCCTTCGGAATCCGAATGTATCTTATGTATTATTCATTGCTATTCGGCTTTATTTGTATCGGGAGGCCAAGAGAGTTGTCTGTCTTAACAAGTCGATCCTTCAATGTTCGATCTGTTTTTAGAAAATATTCTTCAAGTTATTAAGTGTATGTTAGTTTTGAAAGAAAAATAGACTTGAAAAAAATAATCAAACTATATTCATAGTTTTTAAACTGCTTTCTTTGTCTGTCATTATTAATCTCCCCAGAAGTAGCACTAATAAAATAAACTTATGAAAAATTCACACCAATAATTATGATGTAATTTTATTCTCTTTTCTAGTACATTTTTTTTCTTTAACAAGTTCTCAATACCTATCCAAAGATTTGCATGATGGAAAGGGGAACATTAATCATACGTTTTACGAGATCACACGTCATTCATGTGTATATATTCTTTTTATATTATTTTTTCCTCCTTATTTCAGTCCCTCTTATTGAATTATGAAACTAGATCAAAAGCCACAGACTTTACCTTTCTATTCCAAACCGTTGGTGATAAACCATACTTAAAAGACTTTTTTAAGGAAACCATACTTTTTGCTGTAAAAACTATAATATCTCCACTTTGTTTAAACATTTTTCAAATTTTTACCACATTTTTGAATTTGGCATTAAGTTTCCTATAAGAGTACATGTAACCTTGAATTTTACAAACTTGGGACCAGAACAGCTTGATCTTCACCTTATTTAGGGAAGTTACAATGTCTTATAATACTTCAACGCTCACCGTTTTTCAATACCAATATCTACAAAACAGCAAATTTCACAAAAACTTGAATATTTAACCGGCTTTCATATGGTATGATCAACTTAATGATTCCGTATCGATTTAATGGAGAAATTTACTTTTCAAACCGGAAAAACATGGTGTCTTTATTTGACATACAGATCAGTTACTTGCGTAAATAAGACACTATGATAATCGCTTAGTGAATAAAGGATGTTATGTTATTACACTTATGATTTTATTAGATTTTCAATGTAATCTTTAAAACCCAATGACAATTAACATAGACTAAAATTTTGCCCTTGGCTTCTGAATGCATATGATATTGAAGAATACCACTTTTTGAGGTGAAGTTTATGGACAGATGAGGCTGTTTTTACCGGGGATGACAAATCTACCTACCCATGTGGGGTATCGTTTGTTTATTTATTATCAGGAATGGGCCTATTTTAACTTCAGGTTATTGCAGCTACTGACAACCGCAGTCTAAATAGAAAGATATTCTTTAATTCAATTTAATTTAAGAATTTGTGTGGTTATTGATGCCTTGAATAATGGTCAGCATAATCCGCAACTTCTAACATACATTAAACATTTCTTGATCTGGTCAACGACTTAGATATGTAAACTATATTGATATAAATAATTCCAAAACATTGTCACACAATAATTTTTTTTTTTTTTTTCAAAACTGCTAGCATTCTTCACAATAACCAAAAAAGCTCATTATAATTAGAATAGAAACTAAAAAAACAAAACAAAAGTGGGATATTTTAAAACAAAAGGGACAATTTAATTTTAAAATATTTTTTTCTAGATTTCCAACTAAAACGAGTAAATTAAATGAAAATCTAATGCCTTTTAAACCAATTTCCAAATGCAGTGTATAAAATATGCTAAAATCCTTTTTAAGACTGTAGTTGGGTTTACATTGAATTCAGTATTAATTCTATCTGGAATTTTATGACTGTAATGTTTAGTATGAGAAAGCATAGCATACATAATTTTCAATGCACCTAAGAAGAAAAGTATGTAACTATTTCTGGCCTCATGAATTCAGATGAAAAATCTGAATGAATTAAATGTATGAGACTCTATTAAATTTTTATTTACTCGAAAGTTAATGGAATATATAAATTAAAACAATGTATTCTATATATAGCTATATTCATTTATAAATTCAATAGAAATAAAATACCACAGCGGTCAACGTCCTATGAAATTAAGGTTTTATTCCATATTTCTGAAAACCTTTTTTTTTTTTTTTTTTCCAAAAGAAGTGACGACATGTGTACAACGCCAAGCATGAAATAAATTATATTTTGAACATTTTTCCCAACACCGGCCCGACTACTTTGTTAGCCACCGCTCCCATGTTTTTTCATTAAGACGTGAACCCGTCCAATTTTTTAATTTAAGGATTACGAACAGAAAAAAGAAACCAAAAGAGAAAAAAGAAAAGGAGTAGAGATAAGAGGCGAAGAAGAAAAAAAAGCACCTTATGGCAGAGTGTGTTCGATTCTCCACGAGTCAGTGAAATTTACGATGAGAAACAGGTCCTGAGGCGTTTCGGGACTGTAATTTCTTCGTCGTCAGGTGTCGTTCAAGGAGGAATTAAAATCTACCACCACCTGTGGCAACATATGGTTAATACAAATATTATCATGTAATTTTATAAATTCTTCAATGAAGGAGTTACTTTTATTGATCAATAATAGTATAATAAACAGCATTTAAACTCCTCTTTATTAAAAGTATAAACTAGTGACATGTTTCGGGAAACAAGGTCCCATCATCAGACTTTAAAATGATTTCTTGGTGTTAACACACCGTGTCAGTTTCAGAGAAAGTCTGATGATGGGACCTTGTTTCCTGAAACATGTCACTAGTTTATACTTTTAATAAAGAGGAGTTTAAATGCTGTTTATTATACTATTATTGATCAATGTAATTTTATGTTCACTGATTTTTTCAAACTTTTCGCCGCAATACAAATGATTGGTGGACGATAGTTGTAAACAAATTGTATCTTAGGAATGTACATTTAATAAATATTTTGCTAGAATACTAAATAGTTTATACAGTAAATAAAATTGATTATCATAAGAAATAATTTAATACAATAATGGATCATATGCACTTGCCAGATCGTATGTCATACATATATTTATTACGATATTAATTGCCTTATATGCATATAGGCGTTTGTTAATATGATTCGTAAATGGAAATATTTTTAGTCAAATTTAGTAAACTCGATACTAATGAATTAGTAAAATACTTATTTAGATATGCTAGTATACATGTTATTGACTGCAACATTTTACTATATACTGGAAAATTATTTTATTAATTATATTTCTTTTATTTTATTTAGTTTCTATACATATGTTATAAGCATTATTTTTTAATCATCTCCATATTGTTTCTTTTTCTCTTTTGCTACTTATCCTTTATTATTTTTCTTTCCTTTTGCTAAGAGTATTTTTTTTTTTTAATTTTTCAAGTAATCGACCATTTTTCAATATTTATTAATAAATTCTAAATTTTAAGTCCCATTTTTTTTTATAAATGATATTATATTTTAATAAAATAATTGTAGCCAGACAATAGTACTATCATATTGCACATCTAGTCGACATTCTCCCAAAAAAAATGTTTTTTAATTTTTTTTATTTCATTTCATCTCATTAACATTTGAAGGAGATTATTAAAGATTTTATAACTTTTCATGTTGCATTCTAAAAATTTTTTTTTTTTTTTTTAATTCTATTAAGATTGTAAGATATCATTTTAGAGAATATGTTTTATTTTACGTTTTTGTTATTAACCTGTATTTTATTCTCTCTATTTTATAGTTCACTTTTTCTTAAAAAATACTGCAATCTGAATATGGTTTCAGTACCGCAATATAAAAAATAAAATATAAGGTTAAAAAAATTGTAAACTAACCTTATTTCTATATCAAAATATATTTCATTCGAAACTTATCCAATCATCAAAATTATTAAGATTTTATGTATGTAAATAATTTTATGATGGAAACTAGGTCTACATTTTTCGAGGAAAATAACGTTGATTAATTATTATTAATGTTTGAAAAATGATTTTTTTTTTTTTTTTTTTTTTTAACATTTAATGTCACAAACAGAATCAAATCTATTTAAAACAGTAAAGGCATTAAACTTAAACATAAAAAAATATATTTTGAATATATATTAGCTAGAATATTTAGGAGGGTTAAAAAGTAAACTGTATGCTTAAAAAAAAGTTTATTTTGCATTAGCGTTTATGGGGTTATTTTACGATTTCGGGGATTTTGTGTTATAAATAATAAACGCTAAAGATCGAATCTCACCAATATCGGAATTTGATGACTCACCTCCCGGAAATTTGATTTATTCTCCGATCTGAGGAGGGTTGTTAATATCCAAAAAATAAACCTTATCTTGGTACTGATAACATGCACGGAGTAAAGGGGGTCCATCAGATCTCATGGATGGTAAAAAAGCGAGATGAGGGAAAACAAAATTCTTATAAACTTTTTACAGTGTTCTCACCCCCTTGAGCCCTAAACTAAATAATTGGAGAGGCGGTAAACTTTTATCAGGTTTCAGGCCACGTCTGGAAGTTATTCCAGCGGTGGCTTGCAATTTGCCTCCTCCAGCCAGGGCGTGGCCGGGCATAGGAAGGGCATATACCCTAGTGCTTATTCCAGAAGGGCGTAAACCCTGGATTATACCCTCTCTACAAAACCAGGTGCGCTGGAAGCCAGGTTTAATCCCCCTGACCCGGTTCCTTCATTACGTATCCCTTCATAACGAGGCCTATGTAGCCTGCGATAATTGCATGAGTAATTAGAGCCTATTAAGGGCCCTTTCCTTTCCCATCTTATCAGCTCTAATGCAGTTCCAGGAACCGGGATGCACTTGCATTAATAGCTATGCAGATGCAAACGTTGCATTTAGAAATTAATACTGCCATGGAGGCTTAGCAACTCATTCATTAGCTGCCACAGTAAAAAAAAAATCCGTTAGATAGTAATTTTCAGATGAGATGGCAAAAGAGGATTCAAAAGGATTATAACATTACTAAAAATTCTCTTCTAACGTTCCGAGAATTCAATTACATCTCTTCAGCTAAAATAATAGTATTCCCTTCTACTATTAAAATAAAATAAAATCTGAAAGAGAATAAAAAAAAAAAAAATTAATAGAAATGTTATACAAAATCCTAAAAAAAAATTTAAATAATTCATTTAAATTAGGCATTTTTTAAAATCATCTTTTTATGATTCCTTTTATAATCAGTCTTAATTTTTTTTTCCTACACTTCAATGTTTTCTGATAAAAAATAAAGTTCTCGGGAATATCATCATATTTATTTTTTTTTTGAAAACTCAATTTGAACTTAAATATTAATGTATGTGTATTAATGTCCGGAAATTAATGTAGGATTTCATGTTTAAACTAAAACCTGATACATCACCTTTACTCTTCGACGTAGTTTCGGTCCTATTAAATAAGAACCCAAAAATTGTAAAATTTTAGTTTTGTATGCTATATTTTTACCACAATCAAAATCTGATAAATAATATCTTTAATAATGATATCAGGTTTTTTTTTAACATGAAATCCTGCATTAATTTTCGGACAACCCAATATTTCTCCAATATATCTTCTTAAAATTTGAAGAGTATTGATGTATGTTAGATTATTCAACTCAGTGTTGAAAAATATTCCTAAAATGTCTTTAAAAGTTTGTGATAGCGAGCCACTCTATATCAATAATATCATGAGGGCTAGTAATTTTTTTTTAAGTATGAAAAAAATATTGAGTCTGAATAAAAAAAAAAATATTATGAAATTAGAGTTGTAGCCGCCAGTGAGCATGGGGAAACGTGAAAAAAAATATATGAAAATCAAATTTTATTTTTTTTCTCAACCCTCAGTCAAGAAAAATAAATAATTTTTAACGTAAAATTGTAGTTTTGTATGCTATCTCTTTACCACTACCGAAATCTGATTAATAATATTTTTAATAATTATATCAGGTCTAATAATATTTTTAACAAAAAACAGACATCTTTTTTTAAATAACTTAGTTTAGTTGTAATCTAAATGAGTAATGCTTGAATTCAAAACTTAGTCAAATATGATTTATTTCCTTTGAATTTATGTCTGATTAATAAATACTTTTTCTTATTCGAATGAACAATGAATTGTGATAGATGAATTTTAAATTCCATGACATTTTTTTTTGCTTAAGAATTGAATTGAAGATATACAGAGTGGTGTGATATAGTTTTAATTATTATTTAATTATTACTGCTTATTGTCGAGTTATATTTGTATAATATTTCAAAATTAAAAATTGAAATCTCAGTATTATCGTGCTCCTTAAAAAGAGTCTGTTCAGATTGATGTTGTTTATTAATACATAAATGAATAATCTCAGAAATATTCATATTTATGAATAATGTTTTGGATAATTTTGGTATATTTTGAAATTTACGCTAAAAATGTTCGTGAAAGAAATACTATGGCATTTTTTTTAGAGACAGACTTTCTGGATCTTCCTTCAAATATTATTTAAAAAAAAAAAAATTCAATTCAATGCGTGGGATATATTTTTTGAAGCCCCCGAGATGGATAAAGCATACGAATATAAAACAAATTTATCCATAGAATGAATCAATTTATTCTGTATAGAAAATGATCCATAAATTAAAATATATATGCACATGTTTTTAAAAATGAAAAAATAAAAATCCCAACACTACCATACTTTTCCCTTCATTTAAACCCAGGCTCCCGTTGATATCAGACCACATTCTTGGGATAAACACGTATTTATAAGCAAATCCGTCTCTACCATTGGATCAGAATCCGGTGGGCATTTTTATACCCGACTTGGAATAATCAGCTTCTAATGACAATTTATGGGAGGCGATGGAAATGTTGGAATTTTTAATACTTTAGGATTGGCCGCCTGATAAAGTCCGTTCCTTCAAAACGACTTGGTTGAGAATAGGAAGTCCACGAACGGAGGAAGGAATTTTAATCGGGAACGAACAATTAAAATAATTGAGTAATAGGTTAGGCTAATAGCATCGAAAAAAAGAACGTTAAAATCTTTCCATAAAGTTTGTCAGCAAGCTAGTTACAGAATTTATTTAATGGGCATGCAGCTGAAAAAAAAAAAAAAAAAAACTTACAGAAGAATGAGGATTTAGTGAGAGGTTCGTACCTTACCTGAAACAAAACAATATTGACATTAAGTAAACAGAAAAAAAAGTAAAAAATAATATAAAGAGGGATAATAAACCTTTTTCTAACGAGCATTACATTTTTCACTTGGTTATTTACATATCTATTTTGTTTTATTTTTTCCTATCAATTCTATAACATATACTTATATCATATATTTTAAAGTAAACTTTACAATAAATATAATCTCGTTTATAAATATAAATTTTACTTTTCATGGATGTAAAAGTGAATGTCAAGCCCTAAGTTTTAAGAATCTCAATACATAATACATACATCTTTCTCATTTTCAAATAATTGTTATATTTATGGTAAGAATTAAGAAATATAAGACTATACTTATGCAATGAGACAAAAGAAAAGTAAATAACGTATTCCCTGAAATATAGGTTCGGTTTTTCGTAAATTTTCAGTCGTAAAAAAAGTGGTAAAAGTAAGACATAACTAAAACAAAATTCCATTTTTACTAACCATTATTATGAAAATCTTACATTGAAATAAACAAGGGACATATTTATTGATAGAATTGACCAATTAAATGATTTAAAAATTAATTATGGGCAATATTGAAAAAAATATATTTAGCAGTTTATTCCTATTTCTGCTTCCGCGATAAGTGACATAATACAGTTTATATGAATATTGTATATTGTTTATGAATTACTTAAAGGAACTAGTTGGAATGACTTATTATTTAAAAAATCTGGTTTTTATTTTATTAAAAATCTAGAAAACTAAACCTCTAAATACGTTTAATATTTTAAACTAACATTTACATTACTTCGATTGCAAAAGTATAAAACATTTGGATATTTAAGTAATAACTAAAAATTTATAAAATAAATTTTACATATGTAGGGTAACCTCTACAGTTGATGTGGTATACCAGGAATGGCGTAAGGAACCATGGGAAAACCAACCTTTGCCTTTGCACTTGGCGTCTTCTGTTTAAAGCTGAACTTGGGTCTACACCTGTTGGATTTGCTAAGGAGGTAAGCGAACACATTTATTTTTTTCACACTTAAATGTTGATTAATTTCAAATATTCAAGATATCTACTTATAGAATAGAATGTTTTCTTTGCGTTTTCCGTATTTTGTTTCGCGTTAAACAATTTCTTGTTGCGGTAAGATTAGGTGTCCACTAATGATTCGATATAAGATTCGTGTTTAAATAGTGGACAACCCCTGTACACTAATGGTGCTTTCGATTATATTTTATTATATTTATATTATTATATACGCGGAAAGCGGGTGGATGACATGCGCTCTTTTCTACGAATACCTCTCGCCTTAAAACGCAACACGAAAATGTTTGGCCCTATGTTCGCCGAATCTGTTTCGTGTTATGTCATAACACATAACACGAAACAACGAAGAAACAGTTCTCTGTCAACGTTTTTAATCCCAGTACAAACTTCCAAGGCCTCTAGTTTTCGGGGCATCTGGGAATGAAAAATATCTATTTCCTAACTCAATTGATGTCCCACGGTAATTTTATTGAATAAACTCGTTCTGATTGATACAGAATTCTTAGTTCTTATTATACCCACTAATTTATTTTATATTTACTTATGAATATGAATATTTATTTACAGCTGAAATCTTTGATATTTAATTAATAAATTATATGTGCATAATAAGTACTTCCTTAATTTATTTTCTGTCCTTCTACACAAATATAGGACAAGAATGTTGTTCTACATGAGCCATTATTCTGATAAATATACATTAAGTACAAATAAGAGGCTTAAGTTATCTTACAATAAAGAATTTATAGTGTCCACTATTGGCGCATGGGTGAGTCCACTATTCAATTTTTTTCAATTTTATGTGTCCACTAATCATGCAAATTGGTCCTTCGGGATAATAAATTTTAAAAAATATATCCAATTCATAGTTTGCATTTTTGGGAAAAGTTTTGCTTTCTTAGAGGGTTTGTGCATATGCAACTACTTCTCAGTAACATTTGAGGGCTATAATAAACCCAGGACAGTTCAAAATGTCGAAATAATTTCTTAACCTGTCCACTATTGGGTGTTTTACCCTATAATTAATTTTGAAAATCATTTTTTTTTTTTTTTGTTTGCTGTAAATATGGTATTTCCTTCCCTCATTGTTTTTTCTCAAAATCAAAGGCTGACTTAGACCTATATTCCAGTAAATTTTGTCTTATAATAATAATAATGTTATAGATGGAACCGAGAAATAAGAAGAGGCCTGTAGGATTTTGAGGAGAGAAGTAGCAGATGCTGAGGGGTGGACGAATGGTCTGGGAAGAGTTCATTTGACGGAAGAAGACGAATGAATAAAGGAGCTGGCGATACCGACTTAGACTTGAGCACTGAAGATAAGCACCATACATTATATAGTAAATAAGTAAATAAACTAGTACATAAAACTACAGTATATAGGAAATAAACGGGGGTAATTTAAGAAGGCAATTCTCGGGTGGCTATATCCACATTACTATCAGCAATACTTCCTTGGACTTTTAAATTCCACATCCTAAAAACCAAAAAACCCACCTAAATTCATAATCTACTCACTCTACGTTCCTCTGTCCACCTCTTGAATACAGGGACTCAGACAATCCGTTTGTATACCATTTCTCACATAACTGTTTCCTTCAAAAAAATTTTATCATTCTCGTTTTGCAATTTCTTACACATTTTCGTCCGGTAATCCTCTTCAACAACTTCTTTTAAATATACTTTCTCCTCAATCATCAATCTCACGGGCATATGTGAAATATAAAAATGATAATAATATTATTCTGATTTATGTATTATTATATTCACGTATGAGGGCCATTCCATGTCAATGGTTTGGATCTTGACCTCTCCAATTTCTATTATTTTTGGTATAGTAGTTGTACATACCAAGTCTAATTAAAATGCAAAATATTACATTTTTCTGACGTTTGGTTTTTTAGTTATTAGCTTTTAAAAATCAAAAAAACTGTTTTCGATCCTCACGCGATAAATTCAAAATTACGCCATTACAAAACTGTCAATCCTAGAGAGCTCGAATTCAAGGCATTCTTTTCCATTAGAAATGTCCTTTAATATTACTCAATATATTTCTATACATTTTGAGTTTTTTCGAAACGTCCGAAAACGGTTTTTAAAATTCCCGAAATACCTAACCTTTGCTTTTTTCGAAAAAAAATATATGTGATTCACACTATAACTGACTACATACAGACAAAACTTCAGGATGGGATAGAAATGGGTTCTTAATTAAAAAAAAAATGTTTTGCCCTTTTTTTTTTTTTTCAAGGAACAGGAAATTTTTCATAAGACATAGGGGCGGAGTGGATCCACCCTAACGTAATTGTTATTTGCGCCCCGAACATCATTTTGTAACTAGTATTTAAATATTTTACTCAAGAAAGTATTTATAAAAAGTGACAATATCTACATTTTCTTTACAATCTTTTAATATATTTTTCCAAATATATATTACCATATTCCGAAATATGGTTGATTTGACATGGAATGACCCATGTCATGAAGTGAAATTGTATTTTTATGAAATATTTATGATTAAAAATTGATTTAAATTAACAGTCAGACAATAGTATCATTATTTGTATTTTAAAACATTTTTAGGGAGACAAATAGTCTCTGAATAAATATTGTTTTTTCACTTTATTTCATTTAAAAATTGTGGGCTGACCCTTGCGGATAGGAATGATTAAACAATCCACAGTCATTTTTATATTTATAATATTATTAAATCAAATATATCCAATAATTTATTCCTTCAATAAAAGAGTATATAATGCTAATATGTCTATCGAAAACTGTATTTATATAGACAAGGTGGGATAACACCAGAAGAAAAAAGAGTCTGATGCTGAGATAACATATCCCGAAACATGTCACGTTGTAGTGAAGATAAATTGATATATGAGGAGTTTAGCTAAAATAAAGTGTATAAGATAATATATATCCAATAATATTATTTCTTATTCATCAACTAATAGCCAATAGGAATTGGATAATACGATCGATAGAACCAAATAGATCATATAGCTTAGACATCAATAGATGGGGGCTATTGCGTCACGAGGAGCAATATCTATTATTGATAAAGATAAAAGTATTTAATGAACCCGAAGTTGTGTAGCAAAAATATATTTATGTTCTCCAAATTAAAATAATCTGAGCGGCACTTTATAACTAAACTCTCGAAGGATATAACTTTTGTAACAAACGGACCGAATTTAATTTTCAAGAAATATTACCCTGAAATAAATTCAGCACAAGAGCCGAACCGGGACTCGGAGTCGTATAAATGAAAGTGCTTACAAGTATTGACTTAAATAAAGCCCCGGGGCTACTTTGTACTTTATCCCAGAGCCCTAGAAATTTATTGTCCCCTGACCTCCGGGGAATAAAATTTCTTTACATTTTTCCTCCTCCCCGTAAACCGTCCTGTCCCATCGGTCAAGGCGCATGGGCTTAATAAGATTCGACGATTGAAAGAAGCCATAACCCTTTATCCTCGGTGTATTTTCCCGACTGTCCTAATCAGAAGGGATCCCTACATCCATAACAGAGTTTACTGGGAAACGGCTAGCGCACTCTCCTCCACTAAAAACTTTATTCCCAGTCTTTTATATCTTCTTCTTCCTCCTCCACTTCCCTTCTTCCATTAGGTAATTGGGGGCGGGGACCTCGCCCTTTCCCCCCCCTCCAGAAGGAGGGAACTAATTTAGATGTATTATGTATTTCCTAAGGTTCATAATAAAGAGGAGCGCTCTCCGAGGGCAGTCTTTCTAGCCCTGGAATTGGGTCGGACCTTTTCATATTTAATTGGGTCATGACAAAGGCTACTAAAAAGCGTCTTTAAATTCTAATTCGCTAGATTACAAAAGTAAAACAGCGGGTGTATTCTTCTTTTAAATAGGATGTTTCCCCGCGCAGAGGGTTTATTGCATACTTAATATCTCTAAGGAATTAAATTGTAAATGAGGAAAAGTTAATGACCTTTTCTTACATTCTCTTTTCTTAACTAGAATATTATCTGATTAAATAAAATTTTGCAATTTTTTTTTTAAGTCAGAAAAATCCGTCTCTCTTTCATTAGCATATATACGGATATAACAGTTAATTTATTAACAAATTTACAATTGAAAGTTAACATCAATAATATTTTATAATAAGGAAAAAATCAAAATGAAATAATTAAAGAATTTTATGTTGAATGGATAAGACCTTGGGTGGGATCAGTAAAAAAATATTTAAGGCACTATTTGAAAATTAACAAATATAATTTATTTTATTTTCTTCTTCTACCTTATTATCAGATAACATATACTGGCCCCTGGCTATTTCAACTTCTGCCTTCCATTTCTCTCTATCCATCGCATACTACCCATTCATTTTGATCTACCGTATTTCTTGGAGTACACTGCCTCTCCAGCGGCCCTTGGGCCTCCCTCTACTTCTCTTTCTACCTGCTATGCCTTCATAGATTTTCCTTGGCATCCTACTGTCCTCCATTCTCCTTAGGTGACCAAACCATTTCAACCTCAGGATTCTGATGCTGGCCGAGATATTAAGGCCTTTGTATTTGCGGTACAGGTCCTTATTTTTCCTTCTCCTTTTTGGCATACAGGTCCCAGAATACTCCTAAGAGTTCATTATAAATCATTGCAAATGGAAAATTGAAAAATAGAAAAAAAAAATTAAAAAGTTAACCCTTCCTCGTAAACCTACGACTTCCTGTCCTACAGTATCCTTTAATAATATTCCACCAATCCCTGTTGAACAGATCTGCTACCGAAGACTCCATTTAGACAAACATTTAACTTGGAATCCACATACAAGACAGGAAACTGCTCGTCTTTTTCTATTTCTTCAAAATTTACTAGACAAACGCTCAAACGAAAGACTCATTTACATGGCAGTTATCAGACCTATTTGGACATATGGAGATGAGATTTGGGGCTAAACCTTCTAATTCTTCCCGTATCCAATCCTTACAATCCAAAATCCTTAATGCTCCTTACTTCGTTACAAATAAACTTATCCATAAAGATCTTAATGTCCCATTTGTTACTGATTTAGCCCAGACCAGATTCCTATCCTTCCATAGTAAATTCCATATACACTCTAATCCACTAGTCCTAACTTGCTTCGCACTACATTCCTGATAATCCTCCAAAGCGTCTGAAAAGAAGATGTCCTAGAGACCTTATAGTGTAGAATTTATTGGAGTGTTACTAGTGAGTAGTTTTTCACAAGTTATTTACATGCCATTGCATTCACTATCAACACATTTACTTGATGTACATATTTTGTACAGTTTCAATAATTTTATATACAAAAAAAAGTTAAATTATGCATAATGACACATTCCCATGAAGAGAACTGAGGCAACTAAACAAAATCCAATTGTTATTTACTTGTCTAATATCTCTTTTTCTTTTCTTCTTCAGTGATCTGAAAGGAATTTGTTGGCAAATAAAATCAAATATGTTGTTAATTTTCAAACATTGCCTTAACTTTTTTTTTTGACTGATCCCACCCAACACCATATTAAAAAAGAAATAAGTTTATCTAAAAAAAAGAACTAAATTAGTAAAAATATAATTTTCGACTATTTTCTACGTGATGTATCGGTTTCACACAGTCTGTTGACTAACCTAAGAGTTTCTCTATTTACTTACTAGTTTATCTAATTAACCCACACCCTATTCTTTCTATTACTACACAGTTCAATATATGAACAAACAGGTCCAAGATGACCTTCCAACTCGCTTTCATTAGGTGAGTATTAACATTTTCGATTTCTTGTCTAACATTTTTATAATTAATCTATATATAATTGTATAATCCGTATATCAAATTGTATACGCAAACTGATGATGAATGTGCGACTAGTAGGTATATTGTATTACACGGCAAATCCAAAATTGAACAAGTATATATATAAAAAAAAAAATAATAATAAATAAACTATATTTTATACCTGATTTATTCATTTCACTACAGTCTTTGTTGAGTTTATGATTATTTTCATTTTAACCAATACAGAGGAACTACGTTTATCTGTTATGGTAAAGACTATAGTACATCCAGAATTGAATTTCGACAACAAAATTACATTGTTAATTAATAGTTTTTTTAATTTTATTTAGTTTGACTTCGGCCATCAGAACATCCTTCAAATATTTACTTAAAATAATTAATACATTTAGTTGTATAACAACAGTTGTCTCCATTTTTTTAGGAAAAAATGAATAATGACTTTCATATGTCTGTACAATATATCTGGATCGTTTGTGAGAAAGAGCAACGTTAAATATGTTATACTATTATTCAGTTTCGTATAATTTTTAAAATGCAGCCATTTCCTTTTTTTTTTTACTGTATTCCAACAATAATTATTATCAATATAACTTATTAAAACATTACCTTTATTCTGTTTTAAATTGCAGATTATTAAACGGCTTATAGTGGCGTCTTAACTGTGATGATAGTGGAGTAATAGTGAGTGTAATAGTAATCATACGAAAGCAGCACGGTAAAATATTAATACTAAATATTCAGTAATACTATTCAATAATAAAATTGTAAATAAAATAAATAACAACTCGTTTATTGGCTTTAATTGATCATTAATGAGTTGTTGGTTCGGGAATCGTAATTATCTCTTCTTCAATCTTGAATTTTTATTTTTATTTTATACTCATTTTATCCACCGTTACTAATCATAGTTTAGGACAATATTGATCATGGCTTATTTTGATTATCGGAGTAAACTATATTCAGAATCTATATTATACTGAGCTGAATAATAAGTTAGTAAACGCTTAGTAGAGAACTGTTGTTTGATTGACTAATAAATATTACATTACGACTTTAATTTAATCTTATATATTCTCTTATAGTTGAAACTTAGTACCATTCGTGATTATATTAACTCCGTTTTATTTTCAAGAAATATGAAAAAAAAATTCTAATGATGTATAGAGTGTTAGTTGTTAGCAATAACCCTAAAATAATTTAGGCTAACGACTTGATTATATTTCTTACTCTTCTTACTATTTTTTTAAATGATATATATATATATATATATATATATATATATATATATATATATATATATATATTTTTTTTTTTTTAGGTCGAAGAACCTTTCGGCATCAACAGCACAGTTAAAGTATTACATGATTAAATAAACTAATATTTTGAAATATAGCAAACTAAAATAGCACTGAAGTTCTATTTATCTTATAATTTTAAAAACGATTATCACTTCTTTTTTTAATAAGGAAATTTTTTTCTTTCAGTTATTTTTTAAAAACTAAAATATATTTTAAATACACTCCTTCCTCTAATTATTATAGTATCCATTTCTATTACAACCGGAATATAAATATAATGCCCTGTCCATTTATAGAGATATACATTTCATAATTATTCTATAATAATATATAAATAATTGTTAATAGTTTGTTAACAGAAAATAAGGACAGACTATTGGGCAGGACTCTGCCATGTTGCCCAGCCGAGATGGGACACATGGCCGCCCGTCAAGCAACATGGCTCCCGTCCCAGCACCTGCCGACCGCCACAGCTGCGTCTGTCTTCGATTAGTAACATTTGTAACTATTATATCGTAATTATATTATGTTTGTACTTATCTACTAATTAATCAAGTCATTAATTTACTTATGTATAAAAATTAATTTAATATTGAACCACTGTAATATGTACATGACACCATATTTACCAGTATATAGAATAGCAATAAAAATTGATTTACTGATCATAATTTAAATTTAAAAAAAAATCAGTGTTTTCATTTACTAAAAATTTTCTTTTATTAATTTTTAAATAAAATTTATTTTATATTGTTATTTTTCGTTAGCATATTATTTAAAGCCGAATTAATTATTACCATTATAACATTATAATAATGATCATAAAAATAAATTATAATATTGCTTTTATCATCAAATAAAAATTTATGTTAAGATAATAAAAATAATCGGATTAATGTTATTTAAATATATTAATCGTTCAAAGCTCCCCATTAATTACAAAAAACTCATATACCTACATGACTCTGATTAAACCTGTTTGGACATATGGAGTTGAGCTTTGGGACTCCAATAAACCATCCAATTCATCTCGTATCCAATCCTTACAATCAAAAATCGTTCGAAGCATCCTCAATACTCCTTACTTTGTCACCAATAAGCCTATCCCAAATGATCTTAATGTTCCATATGTTGCTGATTTAGCCCAAACCAGATATCTATTCTTTCAGAGCAAGCTCAAACCCACTAGTTTCACAACTTGTTTCCCACTCCATTCCCAATAATCTCCTGAGGGGTCTGAAAAGAAGATGACCTAGAGACTTTCTAGTGTAGAATTTTTATTGAAGTGCTACTCATGAGTTGTTCTTTTCAAGTTTTGACATGTTATTGTAGTCGTTATCAACCCGTTTACTTGATGTATATATTTGTACAATTCAATAGATGGATGTATAAAAAAATAAAATAAATAAAAAGTATATAAATTAATAATTTACTGACAACGAATCAATAATTAAACATTAACAAATTCAAATAAACCTACATTCAAATATTGTTTTTATTATTTCAATCAAACCGCACACGTATTTCTAAAGTGACTACTCAAAAATCTGAATTTTTGATTTATCATTTACAAGTTCAATACTCTTTTATAAAATATTAAAAATGTATTGAATCAAATACCACCTGAAACATCCTTCTTGCAGTTGGGATAAAAGTATAAATCAGGCACACTTTTGATATTTCATACAAGACTGTGACAATTTTTCATTTTTTTTTTTCTTCAGGTTTTTGAGTTGTGTCACATTAGAAATACATGTACGATATGATGAAACGTTAATCTACATATTAATCTATAAAACTTGTATACCCTATATATAAACGTTTTATTTCTTATAAAGATAAATAATGTGTTTCAATACAGATCGGTTTTAAATGAAAATTATATAAAACATTTTAATGCCTATAATATGCTTTTTGCATGCACAAATGTTTAAAAAATACTAAAATACTAGGGTTTACTAAAAAAGAATAAGTTATATATCGTATGATACGCATATATCATGTATCGTAAAACTAGAACTGCAATTAGTAGTTATCCTAATCAATACAGCTGATAAAAATAAAAACCTTTGTGATTTATCCACACATTTATATAAATTACTTTTATAATACATATGTTTTTTGTTTTATAATTTGCAGCTAAAAGGATTAGAATACCCCACTTCCGCCAAAGCCACATAAACTGAGGCAGACAGTCCATGAAGCTTTACGGCCCAGTTTATCTTGACCTAGAAACTCTTATGACACTGTTAATGCACCTTCACTCAGTTATCATAGACAGTCTAAAGTGCATTTTAGAATTTTTTGTGGAATTTCTAATCTTATTAGAATTCATTTTAAAATTTAAAATCTTGATTTCAAGTTTCCATATTTTTATTTTTTTTAATTCTCAAATACATATTTATATGATTTAATTGAATTATAAACGGGAATATTCTTTGATTCGATTATTGTCTATCCAATTGAGAGGACCAGGGGAAAATGTTTATATCACCTAAATAATGGAATTGAAATTTCATAGGCATTCAATGTTAAATTATTTTTTTCTGTATTCACAAAATATATGCAACGGGCATAAACATTTTTTTTTTCCTTAGACCGGTCCATTATCATTAAAATAAAATTCTAAGATCCCTCAGATTGCTTTCTTTCAAAAAATTGTGTTAATACAGCATCACAAAAATCAATTAATAATAAATAGGAATTTACTTAACTAAACATTAATTAAAACTATTATTCATTTTAAAATATTAATATAAATATTATTATGGTGAAGTGATGAAAAAAGAAGGAATGATTAAGTTTTAAATAATAATTGAAGGGTTAAGTGGATGAAGGGGTTATGTTACATTTTTTTTTAAAAATACAATCTAGTTCGCTGAATGAAGAATTCATATGCAGAATTGTTAGGTAGCATGAATATTTCAAAGCAACTAGAAAAAGAGACATGATGAAGATGAAAGGGCTATGTAATATTTTCTTGCTAAAGGAGAATGAAAAAATTGAATTCTAACGTTGATTATTAAAAATTGTGTATTGTTACATAACCCCTTTATCCACTAAACCCTTCAATTAATGTTATGTTTTTATTAATTATAGAATAATCTCCGTTATTTTCTCTTCAAACGAGTAAAGTGTACAGAACGATATTTTTAACCCACTTACTCAGATAATAGGTTCAAATAAAAATTTTATTGCTAATTTAAACATAAAAAATGGATTGATTAACGAAAGCTGTCAGAAGCCGTTGTAATTATACTTAAACCTTTTAGCTGGTTTCTGTTGTAACCCAATCAACACTTTGGATGGGTTTTATGGAACTTGCAGTTCCTTGTTTATCATTAAGTCATGGAACCTGAACAGCTTAATAAAAGTGGTATTCTTCGGAAAGGCACTCCTCAAAATTATAGTTCAACTTTACAAACCGCGTTAAAGCGAGCAAATACATCCATCAAATATAATCATAAATTTAGATGAAACTGTGAATTTATGATTGCGAATAAACTTGTTTCAGGGAATTTGTTAAACCTTACATAAAACCTTGTTTAATATTTTATATCTAGGTGGCCTTAAACTTTTATATTTTTGAGCACACCGAAAATATACACTAAATATAAAACTTAAGAAGACACGTATGTCACATAATGATTATATATTAAACAATCATAAATATATAACATGTATATAAAAATAACAGCAAAAAAAACCGGACACTCAGATTTGGTCTCATAATTTTGCTAAATACGTTAATCCTTTTCATTTAATGTAAGAAATGATTTATTTATAAGTTATTTACACAAAATCTGACAAGGGATGTTTTTACAATCCTATAAATAACAAAGAAGCTGAATTTGCGAAATTTTAGTTAAAGGAATTATTTTTTAAAATCTATTGCTCATTCCTTCAAAACAGGAAGGTAGGTATTTATCAAAAAGTATCATCAAAGCATTTTTTTTTTTGCTATTGTGTGTACATATATTACAAAGCCAATGCTTATCAAACAATGACAGAAAAATACGATATACTCTTTATCTATCAATCAATTTTATAATCAATTAATTAATTACTAATAATATTTTTTTTTTCTTTTTTATTGGCCAAGTGATGTGTCAATTTCAATTACTTCTCATTCGTTGTTTTCTTTTCCTCCACTATTCTTTTAGCCTTTCACTATAATAATATTTACATTAATATAATTCAGTTTTGTAATGTACATTCAAAAATATATTTTAATCAAAAGAAATTTTTATGAATTCAGTTTTCAAATCGTCCGTTTTGTAATGCAACTTCAAAAATATATTTTAATCAAAAGAAATTTTTAATGATGGTCTTAGTTTTTTATTTCTATAGTATTTGGATAGACAATCATAAAAATTATCAAATCGTCCGTTTTGTGGGGATTTAATTTTTTTTTCTTAATTATTTTATTTTAATTTGAAATGATTACATTTAACTGAATTAAATGTAAAAATATTTAATATTAAATTGTTTTTTTCTTTTTTTTTTCCTCTTTTATAGCCAACCATATGAACAGTACTGTGTTAAGCTTATTGTGTTTTTACAATAATTCATAAATATTCGAAGGTAATGAAAACGAAATAAATAACATTCTAAATTTGAGTATCATTCAGTGATTATCTCATTATATATTTATTTATTATAAGGGATTATTATTGTTGAAATAATGCATTTTAATTTAATTCATATAAAGTAATATTAATTTTACCTTTAAGGCCTCTCAACACAAACAAAATGTCTACCGGAGACTAAGGATGGCTGAAACGCTGGCCCGCCCCACACTGCCAGGTATTTTTGAGCCCGTTACAAAAGCGACGACTGACAGAATTGGCCGAAGAGACAATTGGCCTAATGTGAAGCAGCTGCCTTCCATTGTTAGTGCTTCGGGCCACTTAGCTGACGGGTCCTTAACTCAAGATAACAGACACTTGAGGAGAGATACATAAACTGTCCCCGAGACCTGATGGAGTTGAACTATTCTCAGGACGAGGTGAGTATCTTTGGACACAGTTCTCTCCTTAAATTAACGATTTACTGTCCCTCGCTGATCCCTTATCCAGTTTTTTTCCACGTTTCTTGGACAAATTAACTGAATAGAAAAGGCGCCACGGTGTCTTAGACGCTATTTATCTGCTACCTAGGATAGATTTGACAGTAGGATAGAGGAGAAAAGAAAAAAAGGTAATTGATCCCAATGCAGCTTTTGTGCCTATCTCAAATTGGGTGAACAGAAAGTTTTATCTTTTTTATTTATTTATTGATATTTGCAATAATAAAAATAGCTAACTGTTAATAATAAACCATTAATTAACTAAAGCGACGTTAATATTGACTATATTGTTCTCATAATCATGCCCTACAGCGAAAAAACAGGTTACAATAGATTTATATGCGTTACACAGATTATTTCAAAACATAAAGTTAGCTACAATATAAATATCTAAAAGCATGCGTTAGAATATTTACTACATATAATTACTATATTACAATACTATACTATAATTACTATATATTCTAATGCATGTATTATATATATTTATATTGAAGCTAACTTAATGTTTTGAAACAACCTGTGCAACTTTATAGAACATGTTTTTTCACTATAGATTATGAGAACAATATTTATATTACGAGTCAATCGATACAGGGTGTTCAGCATAAGACTGCAGTAACTTCGAGAGGCAATTCTAGGCATCATTTTAAAAAAAAAAAAAAAAAAAAACTATAATCCGTTTTATAGATATTTTTAATTTTATGTTTTTTCAAGAAATTTCTAATTTTTGACAAATAATTGTCTATATTTCCCGAACTATTAAACCTAGAGCAATTTCAATATGCTTATTAGAAAGAAGAGCAAATTTCCTTTAAAATAAATTTATTTAGACTTAGAAATCTAGCGTCCAGTATTTAACTTGTTGATCCAAACATATGAAAAAGCAAGTTTCTAATTCCGTTCCAAAGCTTTGACAGCATTTTTCTCAAACGTGCACTACTCAAAAAAAACTTCTACACACAAACACCTTTCGAATGGTATACCATGAATAGTGATAATTTCTAAAATTGATACTAATATCACTTATTATTAAAAAAAACAGGGAGATGCAACAGAACGAATGGAACGGAATTAGAAACTTGCTTTTTCATATGTTTGGATCAACAAGTTAAATACTGGACGCTGGATTTTTAAGTCTAAATAAATTTATTTTAAAGGAAATTTATCTAGGTTTAATAGTTCGGGAAATATAGACAATTATTTGTCAACAATTAGAAATTTCTTGATAAAACGGATCAGAATCAAGCTATAGTTTATATGAAATTTTTTTGTTGCAAATGATGCCCAAAATCGCCTTTCTTATTTACTGCAGTCTTATGCTGAATTCTGTCCTGTATAAGACTTATTAAACCCAATCATGAAGACAAAAAAATTTCAATTATAGCTTTGTTTTGTTTTTTAATTTAATTAAATATGTCTGAATAGATAATCATTATTGTCAAGTATCGGTCGATTATTTGAAGTAGCTTAATTAAATTTTAAAATTAATTAAATACTTTCAGATAGAATATGCTTTGATAAAACATTTTTCCTTCACTGTTCTTCAATTCTTGCTATATAATTTAAATTACACAAAAACAATATCCATTGTATGATTAATTTTCGTTTAATAGACAATTATCGCCTGATTTTTTGCTATTTATGATTAACTAGTATGCTGCAAAAGTTATGAATAACTAGTCACAAACTTATAACGTTCTTACAAATCTACACAACAGTTTCTAACCCTTTGACTTTTCAATTTAAAAAATATACAAATTTATGTGTCATTAGTTCCGAGAATAGTTGTCATGTCTAGTTTCTATTTGGGAATAATATTTTTATTACTTTATTATATAATAACCACTTGTGGATAGGAAGAGATGTTTAACAGCTGATATCAATGAAATATAATATGCAAATTAGGACCACTAACCCCCTTTGTTGTCTGAAGAAAGTAAATAAAAAGGGAACATTTTTTTTTTTTTATTTCCTATATTAAAGGCTACGTTTAGATAGGTACGCTTCCTTCAATTAAAAAATTGTATATAAATATGCCCTTATTAACATATAATAATTGGTGGGAATAATTTTTTCTGGTATCTGTAATTGCTATATGACTTTTCTTAATAGAATAAAATTTAGTCTTGTTCGAACTTACAGCCGTTTATCATTTTCCTCAAAAAACTATATTTTAATTTATAATTGTGTAGTTGTATAGACCATTATTGTGTAAGGAAAAAGATATTTGGGTTGTGCTGTCATTTATAGCACTATTAAATTATATAAATTTATTGTGCCGACGTTTTGGCTTACACTATAAGCCTTCATATTATGAAATAAATATTCATGGATGAAATTATATTTTGATTGAATTTTAATACATTTAGGATGTTTATTTTTTAAATACTTCTTTTATATTAAAATAAGATTTCTTTTTTCTGTTTGACTCTTCTTGATTCTTTGCATTTTGGTACATTCCATGAGTATGATGTAACTTTTTTTTTTTTTTTTTTTTTTTTAAATAATAAATTCTCCAATGTTTAGGTTTCTGGCGCAACTGATATTTCTTCATTGAATGTGCTTAAACTATTTCGGAAATCAGGTGATTAAAAGTTATTAATATATATTTTTAAGGCTATTAAATAAGTCTGATAAGAGAAGAAACGAATGTTACGTTGTTAAAAAAGAAAAAAAAATTATAAATAATATACTAGACCATACGTAAGATCAAATCAGGAAATATATGGGAAAGTGGAAAACCTGGAAACCGCAATACGGAAAAGAAGGCTGAAATTCTATGGCCATATGATAAGAATGGATCACTCAAGGCTCAATAACCAAATATTTGAGAAAATAATCAAAATGAAAAGCCTGGGAGGTTATGCTAAACAAATAAAAGAAGAACTCCAGGAACTTAAAATTAGCAATAGAGATTGCATGGACAGAGAAAAATTCAGAAGGCAAATTGATAGTTTGAAGGTCCTTAGTGATAAGAAAAAGCATACCGGAGGAAAATGGACTAAAGAGAGGAGGGCACTTCACTCGGAGAGAATGAAGGAAGTATGGAGAAGGAGGAAAGGAGTCAGGGACAAATGATATTTGCGTGGTCCATAGCTGGCCTGCTCGCGAGAAAAAAAATAAATAAATAAAAAAAAAAAAAAAAAAAAAAAAAAAAAAAAAAGAAAAAAAAAAACTTCTAGACCATACCGACAGAAAACTGTTCGTCGTCGAATGAAGTATTATTCAACAAAAAATGTTCCAAGTTTCAAATCTATACGATTATATAAAAGGACAAGCCTTTTTTCGTTTGTGATCACTAATTATTGAACCAATCTGTACCAAACTTTAACTACATCATCTTCATAGTTCAAGAGAGGTTTAGCAATAATAAAATTTGAAGATTTTCAAGGTACGGTGTTATATGGAGCTAGTCATTAATGGATGCATTTTTCAAATAAATACATAAATTGAAAAATCTGCACCGAACTCGGTGGATAAATGTAGCGGTTCCTTTTACTTGGCATACGATAATCTTTGGAGAAACTGTAGAGAATAGTTCTAATTAATTTAGTGATTAGTTTTATTCTGTGACATAATATATCGTATTTATACGACGAACACTCATTTCAACTAACGGAATCTAATTCATTTGACTCAGTTAACTTGATCTAATAAAGTTGAATTCTCATATAAATAAAGTCAGAATTTTTCTCTCCTCTGACTTAGTGCATGACATTTTTTCTAAGTGTAAGCCCCATTCTTTAATCAATCCAGTATCATTATTTTTTAACTGTTTACTTTCCCAAGTACTGTACTCAAGACATACAAAAGTTATTAGTATTATTAATAATATTAATTATATAAAATACAACAGTATTTCAAAATATAACCAAGTAATTGTAAACCGAAATTTTAAATTAGTAAGATTTATTACATTGCGCCATGCATTCGACGGGCTTTAGGTCTAAAGTGATTGTAATAAATCATATTAATTTAAAATTTCGTAGTATTTTGAAGCGAAACGTATATTTTGAAATACTGCTTGCTTTTATTTCATTAATAATTTTAATAATTCTTGTATATTCCATATGCACTGATTAACATGCACTGGGAGACAAAAAGACCTAAAAAAGAAAAAAAAAATGCATCGTGGTATCTTATAGACAGAGTTGGACTTATATTCATATTCTCCTTGTACATGATACACAGTATTATTTATAATAAAATATTATTAATTTATTACAATAGTCTTTAAATATCTTGGTGCGCTGGTCACCGAAACAAATCAATCCTGCTAGGAATTTGAGGCAAGAGTAGCATCAGGAAATCATTGCCTTTTTCGAGTGTTTGACATTTTAAAAATTCGAAGATTCTTGTTTGTTTATCAATTGTAAGACATTATACGCCCAGTTATAACCTATAGCAGATGAACATGGAACCTCGCAAGAAAGAATATATGGTCCAATCTACTCGGAGAGGGAGTGGAGGTTCAGAACTGAGAAAGAATTAAAATTATTGTATGGCCAGCCAGATATTATAAACTTCAGCAAAAAAGGGGAAGTTGGGGTGGCTCAGCCATACGGAATGTTTGGAAAGAAAAGGTCTACCAAAGAAAACTGCTATATGAAATGCCAGGAGGTGTTTGAAAGGTTGGTCTCTCTTGAATGAGATGGATGGATGAAGTAGAAGAAGACAGGATTGATGATTGTGGGAAGGGTATAGTAATATGGGAGGGCCGGTTGTGACCAGTCCAGGAATAAAGACTAATAACAATAACATACAATTATAAAATATAAAATGTCTTGTATTATAATCCGAAAGCAAATGCTTCTTATGTTAACCAGCTGAAATATAAGCGAATTTGAAACTTTGAAAGGAGAGATGATGCAGAGGAAGCACGCTCGAATGGAAGCCAGACTCTCACTAATTGGGATTTCCTCTTCGTCGACATTATTTTGAACCGTTGCCCCTCTTTGTCACTACTCCACCTCCCGAGGGACGGCCGCCAGGCTATAAGAAGAACAAAGAAAAAACCCGAAGTGGCGGATAAAAAAAGGAGCAAGAAGTCAAGAAATATCCCCCGAGGGCGTGAAATCTATTAACGGAATGTTTTCCATTAGTCTCCGAAAGGTACCTGCGGACTCCCAAACCATTCTCCATTCACTGCTTATGCACATATATTTTCCCTTGAGTCTATTAATACCGTCTGTCCGTTATGTATTCTACTCAGGATTTTAGTAGGAACAATACTAACTCGCTTTCTATTATTATTTCATAGCATCCAGACTAGAAAGGACTAGATCTAATCCGTACTATCGAGAATTCTGTTTAAACAAAATAAAGTAAAACACACATATCACTTAATCTTCAATTCTACAAGTGTACTTAGATAAATGTTTTCTCTTATATTTTATTACCTCATAGTGTGTCAGCTGTCCTTCGATTACATTAGATATGCGATTTCCATAGCTTAAGATGGAATTGGTATATTTAGATAACGCTAATGAAAAGGAACAGTCCTAGTTTTTATTTATTTTTAAATTTATTAATACATTCAAAGCCGCCGAGTTATGTCCAGACAGCCAGCCAATAACATGGGTCCAATCAATATTCTCCCAAGGCTTAAAGAACATTCAGAAATAATAGATATGTTGTTTTTTTTAATTTTTAAGTTTTTTTTTTAAATGTAAAATTGGAATTGATATTTTCATTTTTTTTTTTTTTTTTTTATACTATAGCTAAGGGGTAATATCAAATTTAAAATATGCTGCCGAAAAAGTTTTCTTCTTTTATTTTTAACACCCTATTTATTTGTGTTTTAAAACATTTCATAATTTCATACGGATAAGCTACAACTTAAATATTTTCTAATCTAATTAATTGATTAAGAATAATTGCAATTGGATAGGCATTTCACAAGAATAGTTGTAAGAACTTTTCTTTTACTTATCTCATGTATTAATTTTGTTTAGGTGCTTCATTTTATTTTTAATATTACTCAATGTAAACCAAATTTAAACCTAATTTTTTAATTTACAAACTAAGAAATGTTCAATATTAAAAAAAGAACAAACAAATAAATAAATATTCAATCACTTACTGCTCAGAATTTACTACGAAAACAAAAAGATTAACATGAATGGTATTTGTAGAATCACTGAAAAATGTCCGTAATTTATTTGTTTAAATACAACCGTTATTTACGAGACCGTTTTACGATTCGGTTCAGACTTATTTATAAACATTTATAATAAATTAAAATTATAATTTAATTATTTTTCAATTCGGTCCGAATAAAGAGGATTCCAAACATTCCGAGTCCGGATCTGTAGATCTCTACTTATATGTCATAACAAATTAAAAAATTGTTTTAGAAAATAAATCCTAAATTAAATTTTATATGTGAAGCAAGAATAACATACAAATGAATAAAAATAAATACACAATTGACAGTCATGATTAAACCAATATTTAAAAATTAATTAAATGTTATTCAATATTGAATGACATTGAGCTCACAAAGAATGAGACTAATTATAGATCATGATATAAAAGTAATAAAAAAAATTTATCCTGAATGATTTTTATTACGAATATAGATAAGAATGAATATTCTCGGAATAATATTAATCAATTACATTTACTTGTTATTTACAGCTATAATAGTGATTGGTGAGCCATTCATTGATAGTTGTAAAACATTTAATCCTATGATATAAAACGTAACCTCTTACTATAATAATGCTAATAAAACATATTGATAATTAAATTTGAATTTTTAAAATTTCCATTATATTATCTTAATGAATTGCTTTAAAGAAGACAGCGGGGCAGATAATGTGATGAAGATCTTATAAATATTTAGCTTTGATTAAAGATGTAGAAAATTGAAATTCTAAAATTTGAAAGTAGCAGTATTAAATTTGAGTATTATTTAAAATCGGTGACCCCGAGAATAATTTTATAACATTACATCGCTGAATTCTCCTTTTATTTTTTCGAAGAAGTATTTTGAGTATTATTAAAATCGGTGTCTATCATAATTATCATAAGTATGTCACTATCTATATCATCTTTATTATAATTTAGTGCTTGTAACAACGAGAATAATGCCTATTTAAATAACATTGTGATATAAATCGTTAATTAATTAGTTATAGATATAATTTTAAAATAATAATTTTTATTGACAATTTTAAATATGCAAATGTAGATTTGCATATTTAAAATTACTAACAGTTAATTAGATAAGAACCCTAAGGGAATTAAAATAAGAAAATAAAATAATTATTCCCCATTTAAAAAATTTAAATTGTGATTAATTTCTAGTTTTTATTTTTTTTCTATAAGCAATAAACATTAGTGTTAAATAAAAAAACCATTTGATTGGAAATTAAAGTGAGCAATAAACTAAAGTGGAATAGACTATAATAGATGGAAATTGCCAATTAATTCACTCTAGTCATATTATCATAATTATCATAAGTATGTATCTATATCATCTTTATTATAATTTAGTGCTTGTAACAACTTATTATTTAATTAATAATGCCTATGGAAATAATACTATCGGTAAATAATTCAATGCACATTATAATTTGAATCTATTACAAGAATAATCATTGTGATATAAATCGTTAATTAATTAGTTATAGATATAATTTTAAATTGTCAATTTTTTTCAAAGAAAATATTGAATAATAAAAAAAAATTTGTAAAAAATAAATTAAAATAATTTCATAATATTAGATAATAGCATAACTTAATACAAATCAGAATTTTTTTTTTTTAGAGTATCATACTTCTTTTGTGTACTACTTTTCAGATTAAGTGAAAGCAGTATAAATAATTTCAGTGCGAAGTTCAAATTCGTGTTTTATTTTTTTTTAAATATATTTATTTAAAATATATTTGGGTAAATTTTAAATGTAACTGTTAACCCAAAGAACACAAAAATTTAATACACTTTAGGTTTTTATTTCTTAAAAGAAATAGGCTCTATATTAAAAGATGAAACTTAAGTAATTAATAAACAAATTATTCGATTGAAGACTGAATTGAAATATATTACTAACAAAAATAATAAATTAACAGAACAAAAATAAAAATAGTTTATACACATTTAAATACACACACTGCAGGCCAAAATTTGGAGATAAATAAATAATAGTAAATAATAAGTAAATAGAGGTAAATCTATTAAAAATTAAAACATTTTATAGTAAATTAAAAAGGTTATATCTAAACTTGCCTTTTCATTAAAAACCCACATTTAATTTTCAGCACCATTTTTACAAGTCTGGACTTCCTGTTATAAAAATCATATATATTAATATAAATTTATAGTTTATCGACCTTAAAAAAATTTAAATACCTGGACTACTCGGGTGTTAATTAGGTATCGATTTTATTATTAATGTAATTTTTAAAAAAAATTGTTTTATACGGATAAATTGTTTTATTTTTCATTCGAAAGATGCCTTCAATGAATATCAGCTGGTAGAAGACACAAAAAACCTTATTAGCAATTAGGAGCCTTGTTTAATTAATGTGAATCAAATACGAGCAAGTGTATCCAAACTTTTGGCCTGTATTGTATAATGATATAAAAAAATAGGTTATTAATGTAGATCTGCATATTTAAAATTACTAACAGTACTACTGATTTTGTATTAATTGATAGTTCTAGTACGAAAAAAGGCCAACATTTTATAATGGTGCAAGGGGGGGGGCGGGGCGTGGTGGTAGTGTTTGTGGTAAGTTGAGGCGGAATCAGAATTCAATGGGAGTTTTTGTATTAGTCCAGAGCCGTAGTGCCATAATTTTCTTCCATGACTTATTTGAAGCAAACTCTTTAGACTACAGCCATAATAATGTCCAACCTCAGACAAACTTTTGAACTTGCTGCGAAACTTAAAAGATTGTCCCGGGGGTTTCAAAAGGCGCATCTGCACGACCAGGGGCGGTAGCAATATCAAGTTATGGTATTATTGAAGATGAGGTATTTTAAGCAACAAGAAACTGCAAACCAACTAGGTGCCACAAAACGTTCGTCTGCCAAAATTTGGAGGCGGGATACGCACCAGCACCCGAAAAAATCAAATATCGTGCAGGCGTACACCGGTACGTTGTTCAAACTCACATCCTTTGTCCAACCCCCCCTAAAAATTTGAACTTTTTAACAAACATGAGTTTCCTTCTTAATTTAATTTATAAGTAGTTTTTCTCTAGAATAATTTGAGGATGGAAAATTATATTAAATTGCTTCCTACGTATCTTGGTACAATATAATTATTTTAATATAAAATAATCTTGTTTAAAATTTTTAATGTTAAAAATACCAATTAATATTTATATGTACCCTTTATGAACAGTAATAATATAGATACCGGCACATAATTAAAAAATGGAATAATATTTCAACTTATAAAGTTATGAAATAGAGTACTAACCTGCCGAATGGAAACAAAATTCGTATTAAAACTTGTATAATTTTTAGTATATTTTTGTTTTCTATATTATACGTTATTCAAGCAAATCAACTTTGTAAAAATTGGTTTAATAGTCATTTGGTTACTCAAAAATTCAATAGTTCTAGAGCGGATTTAGGCACCATGTAAGATTGACTAACTTAACGTTAAATCGCACACTTCAATTAGATAAGAACCCTAAGGGAATTAAAATAAGAAAATAAAATAATTATTCCCATAATTAAAGCAAATTTAATTTGCATTGTGATTAAATTTCATTGTTTTTATTTTTTATTTAGTATGCAATAAACATTAGCTAGTTAAATAAATAAAAAAACCTTAATAGAAATAAATATAATCTTGTTGAATTAATGTAAATTAAATATGAGCAAGTGTATACAAACGTTTGGCCTCCAGTACACAATTATATAAAAAATATGTTATCTGTAAATTGTAAAAAATAAAGATCTGTATATTACAAATTGCTGATCAAAAATTGGATAAGAACCCTAAAGGAATCAAAGTAATAAAATAGAATTGTTAGCTTTAATTATTCCCATAATTGAAGCAAATTTAATTTGCATTGTGATTAACTTTCATAGCTTTTATTTTTCATTTATACATATAAAGCCATCGATGAATATAAGCCTATAAAATAAATAAAAAACATAACTAGAAATAAATAAAATCTTGTTGAATTAAATATGAGCAAGTTTATCATACATAGACATATAAAAAATATGTATCTAATTTAGTTTTGTATACTTAAAATAATAAAGCATTAATCAGATAAGAATCCTTAAGGAATTAAATAAAATAAATTAATTTTGTTAGTTTTAATTATTCTTATAATTGAATAAAATTAAATTTAGAATGTAATTAGCATTTATAGCTTTTATCATTCATTTATATGAAATCTTCATTGAATATTAGCTAATAAAATAAATAAGAAACCTTACTAAAATGAAATAAAATCTTATTGAATTAATGTGAGTTTAATATGAGCAAGTGTATCCAAACTTGAGGCCTGCAGTATACAATGATATAAAACATATGTTATTAATTTAGATCTGCATATTTAAAATTACTTACAATAAATTAAATAAGAACCCTAAATGAATTAAAATAATAAAATAAAATTGTTTGTTTTATACTTTTTATAAATTATTCCCATTATTAAAGCCAATTTAATTTGCATTTTGATTAACTTTCATAGCTTTTAATTTTGCTTTATATAATGTTATCGGTGAAATTAGCTAGTAAAATAAATAAAAACCTGATTGAATAGAAAAAGAATCTTGTTGAATTAAATATGAGAAAGTTCATATTTTTGGCCTTTGGTGTACAGTAATATAAAAAAAATGTATGTAATTTATATTTATATACTTAAAATTATAAAGCATTAATCAGATAAGAATTCTGAAGGAATTAAAAAAAATTCAATTTGTTAGTTTTAATTATTCTAAAAATTACAGCAAATTCAATTTGCATTGTGATTAACTTTCATAGCTTTTATTTTTGCTTTATATTATGTCATCGGTGAAATTAGCTAGTAAAATAAATAAAATACCTGATTGGATAGAAATAGAATCTTGTTGAAATAAATATAAACAAGTTTATCCTACTTTTGGCCTTTGGTGTATTGTAATATAAAAATATATGTATGTAATTTATATTTATATAAAATTATAAACCATTAATAAGAATCCTTAAGGAGTTTAAAACAAATTAAATTTGTTTGTTTTAATTAATCTTTAAAGCAAATTAAATTTTCAATATAATTAACTCTCATAGTTTTTAGTTTTCATTTAAATAAAATCTTGAAATGAATACTAGCTAATAAGATAAATAAAAACCTTATAAGAAAGAAATAGAACTTTGTTTAATAAAAGTGAATTAAATATGAGTATTTGAATCGAACTTATGGTCTGTAGTGTATTAAAAAAAAAATATATATGTCAATGATTTAGATTTGCATAGTTAAAATTATAAATCACAAATCAGATAAGTAACCTTAAAGAGTTAAAAAAAAATTGTTGTTTGGTTTAATTATTTGCATAATTAAAGAAAATTTAATTAGCTTTTATAAAAGGTAAACACAGTTTAGGAAGACAAAACATAACAGGACTGTAAAATATTGGCTGTATATTCCAACAAAAATGTCATAAAGATGTTATCAAGAGTCACGTGCATAACCTGCTCTGACGAAGACTCCAACCTGTTACTCAGGCGGGTTCGACGGCTCGCCCCGTACAAAAACAATACAATACAACAACAACAAATACAACAGAGACATAATTACCAAAACAGAGCGCTGAGACAGAGGACAGAGCGACAGTCGGCTAATATTGAGGGGCGATGCCAGGCGATACTGACGTGCCTCGCCCGGGTGTAAACATGGTGGCGCTCTCTTTGCTCCATAAAAACACAAACAACATATCTTCTTTTCTTCTTGCATAGCTTCTTATTCGCCGCTCGCTTTATACCTTGTTCTTTGCCTCTCCTCGTAAGAGTATTATGGTAATTGCTCAGCCGCCTTTTACCTCCATCTTTCAGCCATCTTTTCCCTCTTCCGTCTGCCGCCCCAGTAAAGCCGCCCCCCACCTGAAGGGATTTTATGAACTCTCACCCCGAGGCGTAAAACTGGGATCAGAAACTGAATTAGAGTTCGCAGCGGAGTAGGGTACTTCGTCTGACCATACTCCAATGAGGCCCCTTCTCCGGGTGCTCAGGAGAAAAATTACATTTTTTATATTATTTAATATAATTTTCATTGCTAATAAAATTGTTAATTTAAGTTTCATCCACTACTCTCATGCCCGGAATACGAGACGGCTCGTCATAGATGCGGTGGTATCTTTTCTAATAAAGTAAATTAAAGTCATCTCGGGGATATCTATTGAGTTCAGTTATATTTCTCACACGCTAATAATTATGGCAAATTGCATCCTTGAATATTTCTTCTTCTTTCTACGCCTTCAAGATGAGGAACACTTTTGGATTGGCAAAACCATGATTTTACTGCTTCTGCTTATTGAAATTTAGATAAAAATGTTCAGTTTCGAATAAAAAAGAGTATGACATTTCCTTCAATAAAAATTAGTTTGCCAGATTACATCTTGCAGTTAATGTCTCCTAGTAACAGTAGCTCATTACTAAAAAAACAAGGTTGCATTTGTACATTAAATAATTTAAACATAACCCTTTTTATTATTTCTTGAGAGTTTATTAATTATTTTATTTTATTTCATATCTCTTAAAATATAAAAATATTATTTTCTTTAGGCCATTTCTAAGCCTTCTTAAATCTCTTATTTAAACTAACGTTTCTATTATATATAAATACGAATAGAAATATATATACAGTCCTGGTCGTAGAAACTGCATCACTACGTAAAAATTTTGTTTTTTCATAAATTAACATCATCAACACATTTTAAAAAAAAACTGTTAAAAAAAATAATCAATATTAAGTGTCAAAAATGAAAGAAGAATAAAATTGACAAAATGAAATTTAAAAATTAAAATTAAAAAAAAACAACTAGAAATTATTCAATTTTTGAAGGAAATTATTTATAAAAATAAAATGAAATAAATGAATCAAAATATCGTATTTTTCTATTTATTTTTCTTTTTAATACTTAGTCGAACCACCTTTAGCCTTTATAAGCAATTCTGGTCGATGTAATCTAATTTTTTATTGTTTTTCAAAGGTTTCTTGGTTTTACACATTTTAAATGTTTTCCTTATTTTTTTTTTTTTTACTTTTAGGTTTAACTTCATTAAAACAACAATTACAATCAAAACAACATTACAACAACACATGGACAAAATAGATAACTAGTTAAAATTTATTCATTGATTTATATATGTTTTCAAACTGAAGAAAATCGGCAGATCGGTGGTGAAAAAAAAAATATTGTCATATAAAACGTGAGAGAAACCAGTACCCATCACCTCCTCCTGACATTATATTAGGTTCTTTGTATCTTGAATAGATCTCTCATCCAGCTCCTTTTTAGCCTTCAGTACGTATTTTCGGGAATATTTATTATGGCCATGTTTTGTATGAGTCATTGAGATGGTCATAAAGTTTCTCGAAAGATTTTCTGTATTTGGATTAGACGTAGTCCAGAACACTGGGTATGTTTAAGTCTGTTTGCTGTGTTCTAGTACTTACGTATCATGAATATCGTGTAATTATTTGATATGTTGATGTTTATACTTTGTATAAGTGATTTTTTTTTTGCTGAACCGCTTATCTGTAATACCTAATACTATATGGGTTTCAGTAATTTGAAAGCATTCAGACGCTGTCACAGTTTAGGAGAGGATCTTCTTAGTTACAGGGATAAAAAGAGTCGTTGGCACTTATTTAAAATAAGTCGCTTCTGTTTAACACGTAGAGATTATGTCATTCTGCTATCGACTGTTAAATAAGTATAATCACAATGTGCTAAATTTACATAATGGCAATACACTTGTCCCTCTGTATACATAAACAACCACTCAGTGCCACAACCAACTTCAACCCCGAATGTCCAAATATGTCTAATTACTGTCATCTAAATGAGTCCCTAGTGATTAATCGAAGGATTTGAACGTTTGAATAATAAATGTTAAAGAATTCGAAAGCGATGAGCCTGTCGATTTAGTCTTGTTTTTGGTCCCAAGTAAGTCGTTTGTCCAGAGGGAATCATAGGCAGCGGATCTGTATTAGAATTCTAAAACTGTTTTCTAGAAAAGTTAAAACTTTCTTAGCTAATTTATTATTATGATTCTTTTTTTAAAATAATTTTTTGCTGTAAATACTCTAATGTTCTAATTTTCATTAAAAATTGTCTTTAAAAATAGATAACTCTTTCAATAAATAAATTTTAAACAAATAAAATAATTGTTTTGCCAACTCAAGATACAAACTATTGAAAAGAGTAAAGGAATAATACCCAGACATTTGTTCAAAGCAGACAGCAATTACGAAAGTAGCCGCTGAGTAGACAAACCAATTTGCTTATAGATTGGACCAATGCGGAGGAGTTGACGTCCTTGCTCAATGACAAAGATTGAAAACAAAGTAATAAATTCAGCGGCAGAGGAATAAGGAGGACGCTCTGAGTGTCAAAGAAAACAGTTTTGTTGCTCGAGTAGACAGACAAAAACAACAACCATCTCCTAAAGTTTAACAAATCCACTATCTCAGAATATCTTAAGAATAGCTGAGCATAGAAACTTTGACAATTCATTTTTAGTTTGGCCTAATTTATTATTTTATGTATTTTATTAAATTATAACAATAGTAGTTAAGTTAGCTTAAAAAAAATGTGTGGAGGTAAATATTATGATCAAGTTGAAAAATTATTGAAATTTTTTCTCAAAAAAACTTAAAATGCCAATAAACTCACTAGACTATGTTCTCTATTTGGAAACAAATTTCTTCCCAATATTTATACATACTCTTAAAATGCACCATAATTATTAGCTAATGGTTTTTAATTTACCCGATCACCGTTACCCTAAGCTACTTGCTATAGAGACAGTTAGGAAAAATGCTTTTTGGTTTAAAAATATTAAGAAAATGATGATGAAGTATTAAGTGGAAGATACTTTTTCTATTGGAAATTTTCAAAATTAGGGAATAGTTTTTGGAAAAATAAGAAAGGCGTTATTACTAAATTTCAAGTCAGAACAACTTTTGAAGGCTAAAACATCCACTTCCTCTGGTTTATATAAAAACTTGAATTATGACCCTTCCTGCAATAGTTATATAAAAATTCTAGAGGTATGTCCTATCTTGATGGAATTCAGAGTAAAATTTCTAGGAAAACCGTTCCTTGATGAAGCTGAGGCATTGAATATTTTAAATGGTAAAAGTTGGTTATATTTATCAAAGTATTGTCAAGCAGCATAGAAGTACCGCTTAAGTTTAGTCCAAGAAAGAAAAGAAATCCTATCTCTTGTAAAAAAAAAAAAAAGGTCAATTAGTTTCGTTTACAAACAATGGGTGATTAAATTGAAAAAAAAAAGTTATAATGCTTTACCAAGTAATATTTATATGCAAGAAGTTTAATTTGATAAAAGGCGTTTTAAAAATTCAAGTTATCTAAAGATTGTTTGATGCATAGAGATTTTTTAAGTAAAAACAAATTCAGAGTTTTCAAAACCACTTTCCGAATCCTCCAAACGATTTCAGAATTTTCTGTTTGAAATATAGAATTCTCGTTTTAAAAATCAAATTTTTTAAATATATATAATAATTTTTAGAAAGATCAATGAAATGGAGGAAAGTGGTATTAATACAGTATCATTTACATTAATATTAATGACTCTATTATTTTTGTCGTGTTTGATGGGCCATTGTATTCATTATTAGTTGGTGCAAACATTTCCAGTTTGTTTTTTTCAATTTCATTTTTATTTGCTACTCCGAGGCCTTCTGTGGATTTATTTTTGTAGATAAACCTATGGAACTTGACATATTAGTGATTTAAACACCAAAAAATAATGAAAAGATATTAGATTTGTCCAATGTATGAAATATATTATCAAAAAATATACTAGAGCGAGAGGGAGAAAGTAACCAGAGTTTTAAAACATGTGTGGTTCTACAAAAAAAGCTCCGCGGAGCTCCGGTTAAAAATTACCATCACCATAAAGTTTATAACTATACTTAATACCTCTATAAATTTTATTTACAACTAATGACAACTGTGCAAAAAAACGATTGTTTACAAAGTTGAGATTAATCTGTTCGTGGTCTCTATGTTTGTTTCTTTACAAACACTATATACTAAACCTAAGGAAGGGATTCAGATATACAAATGAAGTGATCTAATTTTCAAATGATCAAACAAATATTTAGGGATAAATGTCTAACTTTATTTTTTGCATTTTCTGAGAAATAGTTATTTCTTATTCCCCTTATAGACGCTCATGGAAAATATCATTTTGTTTTTTATTTTTTGAATATAATAATTTTAGCAATACAAATAAGTGATTATATGATCAATTTAATTAAAATTACATTACAAAAAAAATTGACGTTCTGACTATTGACACTCCAGTGCGGTTTTATGTATTTCTTCTGCGGTTCTGCTTTCTTCTCAGAAAGTGTTAACATAAACATTCACATTATGAATCAAAATAAAATATTCCGATCTCTGTGAGGTATTTTTTAGAGACTGTTCATTAGAAACTTTTGTTCCCGACAAGTATCCTTTAGAATCGGATGATTGATTACTTTGAAAGTTTGTTCAATTAATAAGCGGTTTTTCCCTCATTATAAACAAAAGTTAAAATCGGTTAATTTTAATAGACATAAGTTTAAAACTAGGTTTTATGAGTGGATAAATGAAAGATTGATATTATGATGTGTTTCATAAGCTACTAGAATCATTATATCCCTACATTACGTACATGAGGCCTCAACTTAAAAGAAAACTACTTCCCATCAGTGAAGAACTCCAATTGACATGTGAGCCGTCCTATCATTCATTATGTAGGAAAATAATTAGCTACTCTGAACTAATTGATATAAAAATATGATTATTGAAAAAGGGAACCAATTTTTTTTTTGTTAATATGAAGTCAAATTAGCTTACACTTATGTTAAATTAAATTCAAATCATGTTAACTAAAATTTTATAAAATAATTTAAAATATCTCTCAGTTTTATTAAAGATAATAATGATATAATTTTTCAATTTAGTTACAATTTTAATATATTTTTTCTTTTATGAATCGAATGAGACTATTTGCAGCTCGATAGGACTAATCGTTCTCGAGAAAAAGAGTTTTTTCCGCTTTTTAGCCGTTTTGCCCCACTGTGCGACATGGGTTTAAACATCCAACCTTTTTAACCTATTTAACTATTTTCATAAAATTTTCAAATTAAATATATACAGGTTCAACTGAATGTTAATAATGATTTTTAAAAAAATGTCTAAATCTTTATTAACTAATTAAGCTATTGCTATGATTTTTTTTAAAAATATATTTGTAGCATTTAATTACCTTCCTTTGGTTTTCATATCAGCTGTTCTGCTTTTTTTTTTTAGAGGAGTTATTTTTTTTTTATCTGATAATTTTCTTCCTGTGAGTAAGAGAGCAAGAAAGAAACCAGCCGATAAATCTAGATTTGTAATGGTTCCGTTGCGTGACCGTGGCAAGTAAGTCTTAAAGCCAAGTCTTTCTATCAAAATGTTTTTATTTATTTATTTTTATCACTTTGATATTTATATGATGTTGGACAAAAGTGTGAATAAACATATATATCTAAAAAAAAAAAATTCTAATTTTATATTCAGTAAGAAAGATTCTGGCGGATCTGAAAATATTATTCTTCAGGATCCTTTAAAAATTATCGATCGGGAAGACAAAAATACTTAATTAATTTAAAAAAGGAGGATCATCATAATTTTGTAATTAATAATTTATTTTTTAATTAAAGACCCTAACTTTTCGTCCTTTTGAAATTTATTAAATGATTTCATTTTTATAAAGATGCTCTCTTTTCGTTTAATGCTTTTTAAAGAACACTGAAGGATATTAATTTCAGATCTGCAAAGATCTAACAAACTGAAGGATGTTCGGCCATTGTTGTTCTTGTGAAAATTGATTAAATTGTTTCATTTTTTAATGGAAATCTCTTCCTAATTTAAGGAACATTCTGGTTTTATCCTTTTTCCAATAAATTCTCTTCCTTTCCGCTAACTACTTTGGAGTTTGGCTTTTTTTAGACTAATTATTCGCCGGCTAGGATACAGCTTGGGCAGGCTAAAATTTATTTCGTGGTTGACCCTAGGAATAAATCACAACCTTGGCTATAATACCCCATCTTTGATATTTTAGTTGGAGTTCATGAGGATTTAAGCCGAAATAAACAAACATATAATTACTTGAGGTAAAATAATAACAATTAATTAATATAATTACTTGCTTGAACTAATTGCATAATACAAATTTAAGACCCCTTGGATGATAAGTCGGAAGACGTATCCTCAGAAAAATTCATGGACCGAGAGTTCTCCTGGATGGATCTTACAGACTGAAGGCGAATCACGAATTGTACCGATATTTGGAAACAGCGACGAAGGCAGCTGGAGTTCTATGGACACCTCCTAAGATTGGACAATAACAGGCTTACCAAGAAGATTTCGCTAGTTGAAAGCTATAAGACTCGAAGTCTGTGACTTAATGAAGTTCAAAAAGACCTGGATTCTGCTGGAATTTCTGATCTTGATGTGTTGGAATCGATCGAAATTTAAATATATGGTAAAATCTTGTTCCCCACCACCCAAAATTAAAACCAGTCGAAAACCCATGACGGAAGAGAAAAAGGAAAAACTATTGGCTGGCCTCAGGAAGTATTGGGAACAAAAGAAAGCGTCTAAAGGAACTAGCCATAAGCGCTCCTAGTTAAGCTTAAAAAAATAATAATAATGATACAAATTTAATAGGCTTTTGTAAGTAAAAAAAAGATATAAGAAAATACACAAAAAGGAGTAGGGTAAGGTACAAAAGGTAAGAAAGAAAATAAAGTTGGCATAATAATAAATGGAGGAAGAGGTTGAGGAAATATGAAAAATCATAATAAATAAACATTAGAGATTGTTAGTTGAATTGAATGAATATCTGAAATATTAGTTACGGAATTGAATATGAAATAGTATCAAAGTCTAGTTAAAACATACAATATGTAATTATTTTTGGTTGAATGATGCAAAATTTTAAAGAAAATAAACGAAAGAAGTTCAGGAAAAATAAAAATAAAAATGTAACTAACTAAAAATTCTTTGGTAAATTTATGTTATTTGTAAATTTTGATCTAATACAGTTTTTGTTATCTATAGCCCTAAGGAAGAGCTGCAAGGTAGGACGAAACGTTGGCACTATTTTTAAATTTGGATGTGTAATTTATCTAGCTGACTGCATCCCAGACCATCTTCTCAATTATTATTTCATAAAATCAACTAGACTATTTTCATCATACTAAGTTTCAAGAAAGTGATATTAAATTTTGATTTTCTTTTGATTACTATTTTACATATACAAATGCATATTAAATGTGTCGAATGTTAAATATAAAGAATAGAACGAGAAAAATAAAATTAAGAACAAGAAGTTATACAATATTAAAATTCAATTAAATCAACCAAAAAAGTTAATTTATCATCAGAAATTCTTAAAAAATATTTAAAAGAGGATATTTATGAATTTTTAATGTTTTAAAGGTATTTCATATTAATTTCCTCTATTTTTTTATGAAATTTTTAAAAAATACTTTCAAATCTTTCATGATATTGTTCATAAAATGTTGACCATCCACAGGCCAATGTATGAGTTTCTGTACTCTTTTTGTCTGTAGTATAGTTCTGTAGTCAGTGAGTACATTGATACATACAGTGAGTCACTGAGTCTGCATTCATGTATGAGGTCGTGTATATTTTGTTGTTGAGTGAAAACACAAGGACATAAGAAAGAATCTCTTATTTTGAATCTATAAAAGTAACTGTTCACCGCCTCATGTCCTGTGATTCTTTGTGTAATGTAGAAGTCAGTAAATGAGTCTGACTTAATGTAAGTCCTTAAGTTTGGAATGAAATTATATTGATGATTGAGTGTGTTGAGTTCCAACGTGTAATTTTTTATGTTTATTGAACTTAAAAGAAGCATTAGCTAAATTTCTTTTTCCAGAAGTATTTTCCTTAATATTTTTTTTTCTTTTTATGAATAAAATATTAAGATCTTCTATTTAAGGGGTTATCTTCCATCTAAATTTGAACTAAAAGGATAGGACCACTTTTCGGAAAGGCTTCTGAATATTTTATAGTTCCATCGGTTTCCAGTGAGTTGGTGGTTCCTGGCAAGGGTGGGCCAATCACGATAATATTCCCTAATGACATAGCGGAGGACTGGAGCTACTGATTGGTCCAGAGACCGGACAGGTATACGAGGCCATTAAATAAAATAGGGCATTAGGATTCTGAAATTTGTTTCCAATCAGATACGATTAACATGGGGGTTGGATAAATTCATTTCTTTTCATTAGGGTCGTAAATCTTCGGGACGCGTCGGCAACACTCCTCGGGCGGCATTCTTCGGAAGCGGGCGAAATACTTTGGAATTAATTGAGTCATGGTGTCTTCCCAATAACTTCTTGGGCAGGGGATTTCCCGAAACAGTGGAGATTATCTGGTCCGAAAAAGGCATTTATACAAAAACCAGATCCGTTAGGGTTCTGGTCTTATAAATCAAATACGTCCGAAATTTTTTTACCGTTAGACGCGGCCGCCGATATACGGAACGTATAACTGTACTATTGATTGGTTACTATATCAACAAAGGGGGAAGGGGAGGGGGAAAGATGGCTGCGGTATCATCTGTCGTCAATTAGTGATCCTCAACTCAATCACCACAACCCAAGGAATGAACCCTTATCTCACCAATACAGAACCCCCAAACACTAATTTCGTTGATCAACACTGGCTTGATTAACTGGTATGATATTTTTTAAAAGTTAAATTAGTTTTTCTTCAGTAATAATAATTTATGAATAGATTCAATGTCATTCGTATTACTTATTGCCATAAAATGAGAGAGCTTGTAATATTATTTCAATAAAACCGGTTATAAATAATAGTAATATTAACTATAGTAAAAATTATAGATTGAAAAAAAACTATAAAAACACGCTTTTATAGCAAACCTAACTAAAAAAGTAAGTGTGCTGAACGATTTGCAGCAGTCAGACCTTTTAATTTTTTGAGTTCAAGGTTCCAAGCTAATTTCCGAGTATTATTCGTAATTGCATTTTTAACACAATTTATCTAAAATCAAATAACAATTTTTGTTTTTTTTGACATACCTCAGAGTAGGGAACGGTCAATTTTTTACTTTAAAAATCCTATATTGCACAAATGATGTACAACTTTTATTATATAACATTTTTTTATTGAATAAGTAATTTGCACATGCATGCTACATACATATACATGTTCATATTTGAACAAAGTTGTGCAATTATTGTATTGTCATTGGTCCTTGAAACGTGTGCGAATTTCCAAGTTTATCAGGTTGCTGGGAATTGGTGAAGATTACGATGAAAGATTCCGTTACATACAGGTCAAGTTAATAAAAGCGTATTTATTACTGGGATTATATAACCATATTTCCCTATTAAAATTAAGTTAAATTAAATTATTAACTTATTAATAATTATTCAATACAACCAAAACATCACTATCAAGTATAAAAGTTAAAAAAATAAAATATATTTGTTAACTTTAATGCATTTACTCAAATCTCAAAATTCATGATAATATGCAGTACATAAAAAAAAGAATGCTATTTTTTTTTTTACTACACAGAAATTGAAAACATCCTCGGTAATAATCCTTCGATTTTATGGATTTTAGCATTATCAATTCAGTTTATTTTTCAATAATACAAATTATTCAGAGTACTCATTATAAATCATCATTTAAATTATAATTTATTTTAAAAATCAGTTACGTGTTTATTTTTTTTTAAGGCGGTTTAGTCTGTTCAATTGGATTTGTTATGCTGTTTCTATGAGCCAAGATTGAAATATTTAGATAAAGTCAATTAAGAGAGGCTATAAATCCTTTTATTTACAATTTAATTTATTAATAAATTCAAAACTGTCAATTTACATTTATACAACCGATGTTTGACGTCGCCGTTTAAACAATTTCCAATATTTTCAGGCTAGAAAACAAGGAAAACTCGAGAATGCATTTTTTAATTTTTTTATTATTATTTAGGAACGTTAGTAGATTCAACAAAATGTTGTTTAAAATGGTATAAAAAATATTTTTCTAAAACCACCGAGCACTATAAGCGATGAATAAATTAAATTAAAAAGAATATATAGTTTTGAACATACTATCCCCTCTTCATAACATGTAAGTAAAATAAGTTGGTATTAGTCCGGCATTATAAATTTCAGACATACGCCGAAGGTTTTTATAAAATAAGATTAAAATTTAAAACTGATCTTCAAATTATTGTTCAAAATATTCAATTAAATATTATTGCAGGAAATGAAAATGGAGAAATATATGTTATTTAAAAGAAACGAGTGAAGGGGCAATAAGAATGGAGACAGAGAAGGAAGATCTGATGTCTAGAAGGTAAACTGAAGAACGAAGGACGCGGATATCATAAATATTTGAAGGTTTTCTAAATTTCGGAACAAAAGATTTTAAAACAAATTCAAGTAGAAAACACTCAAAATGGTATCGATAATGAAGAATCAAAATAAACCCAAAAAAAATTCACCAAAACCATTTTTAAATACGACTTCCTGTCCTACAGTATCCTTCAATGATATTCCTCTAATCCCTGTTACAGATCCGCACCGAGGACTCCACTTGGACAAACGTCTAACTTGGAATCCACATACAAGATAAAGCGACAAGAAACTACTTGTCGTTACAGACTACTTCAACATTTACTAGATAAACGTTCAAAGCTCCCAATTCATTACAACAAACTTATTTACATGACTGTGATTAGACCTATTTCGGACGACGGAGTTGACTTTGGGGCTCTACTACAACCATCAATTCATCTCGTATCCAATCCTTACAATCCAAAATCCTTCGAAAAACCCTCATTGCCCCATACTTTGTAACCAATAAAACTATCCATAAAGACCTTAATGTTCCATATGTTGCTGAGTTAGCCCAAACCAATACCTATCCTTTCATCGTAAGCTCCATAATTACTCAAATCCATTAGTTTCTCAACTTGCTTCCCACTCCATTCCCGATAATCCTCCGAGGCGTCTGAAAAAAAGATGGCCTAGAGATCTTCTAGTGTAGAATTTTATTGAAGTGCTACTGATGATTACTTCTTTTCAAGTTTTGATATGCTATTATAATCGTTATCAGCTCATTTACTTAATGTATATATTTATACAGCTGTAAATTTCAATAAGTTGATATATAGGAAAAAAAAATACGGAGTAGGGTTATTTGTCAGTATTCAACATTAAGTTTAGGTAAGAATCATTGTTTCATTCATTCTTTTAACTTACTGTTTATTTAATTACAATGATCGCTGTTATATATGAAATAAGAATCTTTAATAAAAAAAATAAAAAAATTATAAATTATTATTGGGTACGCAATAACTGTTAAAATGAAGCATTGGCAAGGATTATCGAATTCATATTGAGATTAACTATGATATTCAAAGAAAATTTATTCATGACAAATTTGTGTATTTAGAACACTTGATAATTTGTTCAATATAATAAAAATAATGTATTATATATTCTTACATGCTTAGTATTACATATTTTAAATAACGTTTTGGGTCATTTATCATGCAAATTTATCAACGAATGATAGATAAATCAAGCTTATCATTATGAAAAAAAAACTTATTGCTAAGCATTGATAAAAGAACAATGGTCAATATTTTATTATAAGCCATAGGTAAATTATTTAGTTATACATCTAAATATTTAGGTAATAAATATATTAAACATTATAACGCATTTTTAAACTAGTATATGGAACAAAGTTCAACCTAATTGAATCTATTTATCGACCAAAAACTTATTTCATTAAATCTATATCTATCATCTTTGGTTGTTTTTATTATATTTTCAAATCTGTCATTAACATAAATAATTAGATTATCAAATTTTTTTAACAACTTTGCTGTACACAACCTCATGTATTTTTTTTTTTACCTAATATTATTTAAATTGTAAATAGGTATCACTTATTATAGGTGTCCTATGTTATATAACTTATATATTTTTATGATCTACATTTGTTTTTTAGGAGAAATTATACTATTTTTAGTTTTAATGTGTAATATTTTATTCAGCTTTTATAATATCAAACCCAGGATTGTACTGTATTTTTAAAAAAAAAAATACTAGCTGATTTTCGATTAAATATAACTTTATACTGGGACATTTTTCATTCCATTGTTGAGAATGATTGTATTAAACATACTTTTTTTTTTACAAATTTTTTTTGTTTAAATTTTATCACTTTTATATAATATATATATGTTTCATTTCGGAAATTCTAATTTCATCAATTTAAGATATTAAAAATAAAATCGGTTCCAGAAATTTTATAGCGGGCTCCAAGCTAGAAGTTTGTCGAGGGTTGGCAGTAGGGATCCCGCCAGATCTAATTGAACAGTATCCCTCACGGCAAACATTTTAAGCGAAATGCTGAAGACTCAATACCTTTTTGTAATCTTTAATAGGAAATTTGAAAACTATTTTCTAAAATTATTGTACGAGTTGCTTTTTTAATAGTTCTTAATTACCATTTAAAAGAGTTCTTAAAAATAACAGCATTTCGTAATGTAAGTTAGTTTTTCGATATAAATAATTACGATAACAAATAAATAAATCATCTTATAAAATAATTAAATTTTTTTTTCATAAATGAAGGAAGTTATTATTTGAAATAATTAATTTAAATTACAGTAATATAACTAGAGTATTTAAGTCTAATCTTAGTTCATAATAATTATGAAAAATTGAAAACCTATTAGTTATTAATAATTTATCTTGAACATTTTTTAATGTTATTATTAATCATCAATAGATAAATTTTATATATGTATAATGTTTTTTGTATGTTTCAGGTTTAAAGAAATCAAGATTGCGGTCTACTACTTAGTATACTTTGGAAATTAAAAATATGATTTAATTTAATTATATCAAAATGAATTTAAGACATGAATGGATAGCAATGCTTTGAGATGTTTTGCATCAGTCATTCATATAATTAGGATTACAACATCTTAAAAAAATCGTACATAATCATTATTTTATCATTTTAGTTGTAAATAAAACTAGCTTCTCACTGGATTCCTTATAACCAACTATTCGAAACGTCTGAAAAGAATGGACTATGGAGTTTCTAATGAACTATCAGTTATTGAAGTACAAACTAATAATGGTTAGTTATTTGCAAGTTATTGACATGTCATAGTAATTTTACCAAATATTTCCTTATTGTATACTTTTGTAAATAACAAGGAAGTATAAATAAAATATAAAAATATTAGCATATTTTGTCAGATGTTTTAATAAAATCTTAAAGGAAGTTTGCATGAATAAAACAAAACGGAAAACAATTTGAACAAGATTTAAATATTCTTGGAGACTTAAGGAAAATTTTTTTTTTAATACAATCTAATTATAAAAAGAATCCTGCATCGATTTCTTAATTTTTTATTTAAATTATACTTTTTGCTCATTATTCCAGGACCGAGACGCTTTAGAACTAAAGTTTTCTATTGCAGAACAGAAGATTGATTTATAAGCATACAAGTTTTAAGAAAACTATTAACAATAACATTAATCTAACTACCAGTCTATTTTATGAAAATCTTGTGTCAAATGTCTATTAGTCTAGGAGCCGACGACACTAAACCTCTCATGATAGGTCTCCTAAAAAAATGAATGTTTGTTTGAACGATTACACAGGTCTGCGACTAAAAAACTGCATAGGACTTTTTAACATTTTATTGTAGATTTTGACCTCCCAAAAACAGAAAAAATATTCAAAAACTTCTATCACAAAGGTTTTTATGTGTTCTACAGTATTATGTTTATTATTATATATATGTTACTCACGATGCTTTTGGATCAGCAGGCAGGCTATACTAAATACCCATGCTTCTTATGCTTGTGGGATAGTAGAGCTAAAGAACAGCACTGGACTAAAAGTGATTGGCCACCCCGAGAAACTTTAAAACCTGGAGAGAAAAATGTAATCAATACTACTTTGGTACCACCAGAAAAGGTTTTGTTTCCCCCTCTCCATATCATATTGGGGTTGATATATTTAAAAAAGGATGAGGACTGTTTTAAATATCTATGTACAAAATTCCCGAAAAACGATTTGAATAAACGTTTTGTGTTTGAATTAGCAAAAAACCCTTATGTGATAGAAAAAAATGTACATCATTTCTGAAATCGGCGCATTTTAAAATATATAATTCAGTTAAATACCTCATGCAGCTGACAAACAAATTTTCTTGCAGACCTGTGCTATCTATTATTAAGTAATAACAACCACTGCTGGCGTTTTCAAACACGGTCACGATGGCGGCAGCAAGTAAAATAAGGTTTCAGAAAGCCGTTTTAGGAAATACTGAACTTTTTTTTTCAACGGATCGTAATGTTTTTTGGGGTGCTGAATCCGAATCTGAAGTTTGCTACCACAGCAGCCGTCGGCTTCATATCCAAAATCTCAACAATAGCGGTTATTGTCACTTTTTACCTATAACAAGACAATGAAGGGTTTTTCGAAAAATATCTATATATAGTAAATTGTAGCAAGATTAAGTACGTACAACATAAAAAAGCCATCCCGAAATTGGACCATTTTTCGTGAAGTCATGACCTTGGAAACTTAGTAGAGATTGGCTTACTTGCGGTCAATCCTACTTCTCCGCGATAACACGTTTATCGGTACTCTTTTGGCTACAAGTCCCAAATTTAATTTTTCATATTAAAGCTGGTTAAATTTATTATTAAATTTTATATATAAAACTGTGATTAAATCTTTTAAAACACCCACGCCAGAACACTAAATATGCATGTTTCGAAAAAATTTGAACTTTTTGGCATGTTCAGTAAGCTGGAGTGGTTGTTACACAAGATTTAATTTATAATACATATATAAAATTTAACAAGGTTTGAGATGGAAAAATGAAATTTGGGATTGGACAAATACATGAGGAATTATAGCGAAAAATGTTTTTAAAAAACTTGGATTTTACAACAGTAAAACACTTTAGGAAACAAATTTCTCAAATAATCATCGTTTTTCATTCATTCATTCCATTAATTGTTGGATGCCTAGACAAGAAGCCATTGACACTGACCTTCCCACATGAGACAGGCAATCACTAGCCATGGGAACATCCTGCTGTATCTCCTTGTGGTCTGCCCAGAGGACTTACACAACTGATAAGATTCTGATAACACCGAGGGGTAAATGGTGGCTTTTTCCAGTTGGCAGATAAAAATTAGATAGTAGAGAGATGTATTTCTACTTGTCGAGGCTAACAGGAAAAGTGTATTTAAAAAAAAAAAAAACACTTACACGTAAATTATCTGTTGGCAGCAAGAAGTTATACAGTTTTTTAAATGTGTAAATAAATAACTCAATATATAAAAAATTAAATTAATGTAAACCTTTTTTATAATATCTTTATGGTATCTATACAGTTATATAAAAGAACAAGCCATATTACATTTGTTAGCAAATATTCTTTTTTATCGAATAAATATTTCAAGCTGAAATATACAAACTATCGTACCTCTAGCTATCGAGACTAATTTATTGACTTAGTAATTATTTATATGATTAGACCAAAAATCTATAAAATTTATATCTAACCAGAACAGTATAACAATCCTCAATATATAAATTACATTCTGGCATATGTTGAACAAACTACTTTAAAAACATAATTATTGAAATTTATAATCGTAGAATACATAAAATACGTCGAGTATATATGAAAATTTATGATCCTAATGATTTAACTATGTCTTATAAGGAAACTACGAGTTAGTAGTACTCCATAAAAGATCTATGCTACAAGAATCTGTAAACCCTCAAGAATTATAATTATAATTATAATTGTTCAAATATGACTTTAAAATTACCTTATTAGATATTTATTCATTTTTTTTATTATTTGAGATTCCGACTCACTAAATAACCACCTTCCTATTTTTCGTCACCGCCCCCCGAAACTTCTGTCAAACATTACTTCATGTGGGATGTACTGGCTATATGCATACTTCGTATTTTTCGTAACTACCAAGCCAATACCAGTCCTCGTGTGTCCGCACATTTTTAAGAAGCGTTCTGCAAATGTGAACTGCGTAATCCGCTACAGCATTCCAGATTTCCTCCGTTGTACTCTTCTGACTAACCAGGTTTTCTGGGATCATCTGATGACCGCAAATCTATGGCAACAGAAGAATAATAGTTTTAATTTTTCCACTAGATTTACACAAATAGAGAATGGTTCATTATCTAATTAGAAGCGAACTAGATAGGCCCTGCACTACCATAAAACAATTGTGTGAAGTAATGATAATCAACCTCCCCATATTTCCGGGCTATCCATATCGCAATATCTGGTACTAAACGGTGGCTCAATCTTTTTCTTTGCATCATTGTACAGCGGAATTCCTCTCTTTCCTGGCGATCGTGGGCCTATAACCACCCGGCTCCATTTGTTTTCGACAATAAATCTGGTTATATTCATCCACCAGAAGGTCAATCGGCGGTATGTTAGCTAAACACACTGCATCATAAGAAACAGTGTAGATCCTCTATTGACTAGAGTGGCACATCTTCGTTACACAATTTTAAACTTCCGTCTGTATGACTGCACCAGGAATGCATTCATCCCGATCGGTATAGGGTATAAAGCTAGCCACACCAACCAAAAGTCCTGTTTGTATCTAAGGCCATCCATATTGGTCTTATGGCCAGCAAGCTTGAGACCTATCGATGAGAGCCACTGTAAATAATTTCCTCTTGCAGTTTTCTACTAGATATGATAGCAAGATAGTCCGCGAAACCCAAAGCAACCATTCCTATCTGCATAAGTAGCCTTAACACCATGTCATACATTGCGTTCCACAACAGAGGCCCTAAAACGGAGCCTTGAGGAACGCCCCATATGATTTTATATGTTTTTAGCCCAGCATCTTTATCGTACCTCAATACTCTATTGGAGAAATAACTCTCGATAATCTTAAGGTTTATTGGGACATCCTTCACAATCTCTCGCATCTCTTTCCTCCGGTAGCTTCTCGAGCAGATTGGATCACGTAATCGATTGCATCCACTGTCGATCTTCCTTTTATATATCGATACTGGTAGCAATATAGATCTCTGGCTGTTTCACTGTATTCAATGATTCTGCCGCTCGGAATCCTTTCCAGTATCTTTCCCGGAGTGTCCAAGACACAAATCAGCCGATAGGAAATAGAAACTTTTGGCGGTCATTTAACGCTTGGCAGAAGCACGAGCTGCTTTTTCCATATATTATTTATAACTTTAAATATATATTTATATGCACCTACTATTATTTTAACATTCCCTTTTTCGGCAATGTGAACTGTCATGGTTTGAAATAGTTCAGATTAAGAGAGTCTACTGTATTTCTTTTAGTAGTGAATGATAATTTTTTTGGATCTTTGGGTTCTTTGTCGGAGGGAGCCAAGGAACGGATCATCGTATTTTGCCAACGTTTCGTAGCCGAGGAAATTATATTGACCCTTTCTTGAGTAAGTATTCTTTTATTGCATCTATTTTTTCTATGTTGAATCTCTGGTATTTTTTAAAGTTACAGATAAGAAAGGTAACTATTTCAACTCCTGTATCTGATCCTTCCACGGATGGTTTCCCACAGTTACACAATATTTCGCCCACCATAATGGCAGACCCACTTAACCGGGTTCCTAGTTAGGCAAACATTTAAGGACACGAAGGCATCCGACGCTAAGAATGTCGCTGGGAGCTGGCTGCTGTAAAATAAAGGAAGAACACCCCCTTCGATGAGGCTTCTTGGGTGGTCCGAGTCATCGTGATGTCGTCAGCGTATACTGTTGACGTATCGCCTGGGAAAGGTCATCCAAAGATATATTGGAACCTTTTTTTTTTATTTTATTATTTAATATAATTTAATATGCGAGACTTGTTTCAGTTTGATGATTGACTTAAATATATTTGCATACGAATGATTGCACATCAAAATTTAATTTTAAGAAACCGCCAACATTTTAACGTGTAATACTACCAGGTGCAAGGAAATTCCAAAAATAAAACGAAAATTGAATTTTAACACACCAGTTTTTAAAAAAAAAAAAAATAAAAAAAATTTAATGTTGCATCCTGAGTTAAATAGATCAACTCTTTTAAAACTTGATTTATCTTCTTCAATGTTATTAATATCCACTTAGACAGATTAAACCAACTGTTTCTAGCCACGAAACTAAAAATAAATCCCAACAAGTGCAGCATAACTCCTTTTACAAGGAAAAGGAAGTTTACTCTGAAAGACTTCGAGCTGTCTAACGATAGATTCACCATAAGAAGCGAGGAAAATCTAAAATTCTTGGGAGTAACATTAGACAGAAAATTAAACTTCAGAGAACATATCAAAACGATTCAAAAAAAGTCATTTCATAATATGAACATATTAAAATCCTTAGCCGAAGTATCCTGGGGATCTCACCCTCGGAATTTAATTACATTATACAAAACAATTATTCGGTCCGTTCTAGACTATTGCTCTGTTATTTATAATGAATCGAATTCCCCCTACATCAAAGTGTTAAACACATTGCAGTCAAGTGCCATTAGGTTGTGCCTAGGGGCTTTCAAAACGTCTCCCATTAATGCACTTCAGGCCTCCGCCGGAGAAACGCCTTTAAACATTAGAAGGACGTGGCTAGCTAAAAAATACCTCCTCAAGGTTTATTCGGACTCTAACCACCCGGTTGGGAATGCAATTAATAAAGGCAATGTATTCAGTCAGAAGCTAGTAGAAATCATCAACGAACTACAACCACTGCTTAAATCACTCCATAAAACTGAAGCTCCTCAGGAATACACAACACCAGCTCCTAAATGTCTAATCAAAGTAAATAGCAACCCAAATCTAATCGGTAAAACTCATAATAAATCTCTCTACTCCTCATTGCATCTAAAACTAGCAGCACTGGAAACAATAGCTCAAAAATATCCCAGTTACCATCAAATATATTCTGATGCTTCAAAAAACACAAACTCGCACTTCGATCGCCGTATTTGACCCCCAGAACAACCAGAAATTCTCGTTCTCTGTGCCATTGAATCTTAGTATCTTCAGCGCAGAACTTTACGCCATCCTTCATTCCATTATTTACTGCGAAAGAACATACTCAAATACTAATGTAGTCATCCTAACTGATTCAGCCTCTATATGCCAACATCTAAATTTGTTACGCCAAACAAAATCACATAATTACATTTCTTTTAAAATTCTTTCATTATTGTACATGCCGAAAAACCATTATTTCTTCCAATGGGTACCGGGACACGTAGGGCTGTCAGGTAATGAAACGGCAGATAAAACTGCCAACCAACGCCAGCACCACCGGATAAATATCAAGATTCCAATAACAGACCTAATAAGAAAAATCAAATATAATGCAATCGAAGAATGGCAAAGGTTTTACGAATGGGAAAGTGCACTGAAAGGAAAGGACCACTACGCAGTACAAGAAAAGGTAGCATTGACTCCATGGTTTGTAACTCAAAGGCTAAATCTCGAACGCCCAAGTTTAGTAAAACTTATTAGACTGAAGATCAACCATGGCAGAACCAAGAAATTCCTCAATTTAATGGCCCTAACTCAAAGTGGCATGTGTTCTAAATGCCAATGTCTGGAAGATCCAAGACACATCGTGTTTAAGTGCAAAAAGTTTGCGAATGAGAGGATAAGAACGATGGGTACACTGACTGTTCAAGACGTCTCTGAATTCTTAAGAACTTTAACGAAAGTAAAGGCCCAAGATTTAATTAAATTTCTGTCTGAAACCAAAGCTCTCATATGATAGAGAAAGAAAAAGAAAATTCAACTGGGCACAAAATTAAATAAAATTAGATAGTGCTATATTGGCAATATAGGACTTGTGTTAGCAAGTCTTTAAAGTCAAAAAAAAAAAAAAAAAAAAAAAAAAAAAAAAAATATCCACTTATTACTCTAATAAGTAATTATTGAAAATTCGATAAATTTAGGGCATTTGTCGATAAATCAATAAAAGAAAAGAAAAATTAAATGCTGCATTGAGACTGTGTGCTAAAGAAGGAATAACATGACATGTTTTAATGGTTGCCCCCTTGACTGTTTCTTTTCTATCTTATCTATTTCTATATTTTTCTTTTTCACTTATCTGTGATTAATATGTCTGTTGGAGATACAATTTTAAATCAAATAGCCTTAACCCTGCCATGTCTTTCGTGAAAAAGAAGATCAAAGAAGAGAAAGAAGTCAAAATTGTACACTTTTCAATAGGCCACTTTTTATTTTTTTCTAAAATTTTGAAATGACTGAAAATTCCATTTGCCCATAGAACCACGAAATAGATATTTCAAGCCCTTATCAAGAAGCAAAACTTGACCAATTTTCCACTTCGCAGATATTAAAAAATCCTGCTTTAAATTTGAATAGTTAACTCGTTTAAATATAAAATTGACTTATTCACCAATTCACAACCATCGGTCTAATTCCAAAATGTGTATTGTTTCAAAAAACATGGAAATTTACTTAATAACTGTTATAAAGGTAAAATTATTTATTTCCCAGAATTATTTAATTTTATTTTCATTACAAACAGAAATATTTTTTACTGTTTCAATTATTTTGTTGTCTTCTGTTTTATTTGATATCGTGATTTTGTTTTTGAAAGTGCAAAATTAAAATAAAAGATCAACAGCCATAATTCCTACTGACTTCTTTATAAATTGCAGCTATCACTACTCCTAAGTAAGTAATTATTACTCTTAAGTTTATTAAAAGTTAGTATTTTGATAAATTGTTATATATTTTATTTTTATGTTTTTACAGAATACAGATTCATAGCCAGTTAAAATTTAAACTTTCTACTAAAATTTTAGACAGTTCAAAAAGAAATTTTCTTATTTTAATTTTAATCTAATTTTCCCTGTATTTCAGGTTCAAATAAGATATTTAAATTTTTTTAGACATCCGTAAAGGCTTATCAGACCGGTCTGGAAATAAAATTATTAAATTAAAAAAATCGATTTTTCATATTTTTATTTCATTTATTTTAAATAATTATTCATGTATGCTATTGGATAAATTATATATAGGAAAGTATTTACAGTCAACATCTTTAAATATACCCCCTTGATTTTTTCTTTTTCATAGCTAAAAGTTCAAAAGTTTATATTTACGATGTAGGGCCCATATATACTTTAACCTAGGCATACGAAATGCACTAATATAATAAAACATGTTGATTAAATAAAATTAAGCAGTATTTTTAATTAACGAAATATTGAGTTAATAAGTTCTATCTCGGCCCATTGAATTCATTAGGTCTTGTATTGGATAGGAAATAGATCTAAACTGATTTTAAATAAACTTGTGGGGAATATGCCCCATCTAACTCAAAACTATAACAAATCATATTAATTTAAAATTTCGAAACTTAATTTCTTTTTTTTTTATTTTTAAATCCTGCTTGGTATTATTTAGTTAATATTTTTAAGAATCTTAAGAAGTATGTTTCATATGCTCTGGTTTAAGTATATTAAAAAAAAAAAAAAAAATGAAAAAACCAATTAAGTGAAATTCTAGCCTGTCAGTTTTTATTTACAGATTGTGTATTTAAGTACACGACTGTATATAAACACTCGATAGCATACAGAAATATTGATGTAAAAATAAATTGAATAAAAATAGATGAATTAGAATTTTTTTAATCTTAAAAATTTGATTATCTCCTGTATTACATGGAAAATTATAATATAATTTTTAAATAACATGCTTTCTTTTTTTGTCTTTTATTGTAGAGGAAAATTTGAATTTTTAACTGGCTTTATAACCAAATCAATTGATTCGAAGTTTTCGCCTGTCAATATATAAACCAAATAATCCCTGAAATAACAAATACATAAAAAATCAATTTTACATGGTTTCATTTTATTTTTAGTTATTTTTTTTTTTTTTTTTTATTATGAATGCAAAAAAAATGTTTAACTAAAAATAAAATAAAAAGATGTTACAGATCGTCTACTTGGAGGCAAAAATAATTAAGTAATAATTAAAGAAATAATTAAAGAAAAAATAAATAAATAATGCTTATATTTTTTATTGTACAATTTTTTTTTTTTACAGTATATAAAAATAATATGTAATTTAAAATGATTTTATCCTTCAAAAATTTATAAATTTATTTATTTAATACGTTTAACAACCCTATTTATCAATAAATAATAAAAAACAATTTATAATATTAACTAATGAGCAACTTTTTGACTTACTGAGTGACGTAGACTCAGGGGCAGGCCAACACTTGGGTTTCCATGGTAACTCTCCCCCCACCACTGCAACCCAGTCGATATTCCTTACCCAGGTCTAAGAAAAAGTTGAAGGGTTGCTTTCTTAAAATCAATAATACATAACTGGAAGGGAGGGTTTCATGGTAAAATATATTTACCTGGTGGATGAAATTCATATCTATATATTTTATGATTCATGCATGTTTGAACAGTATATTTATGATGAATGTTTACCATATGTGCATAACTTAAAGGACCTAAGACATTTTTTTTTTTTTTTTTTATAAGAACTCATATTTATATTGAAAATTAAAAATTATCTATCATCCTTAAGAAATTTGTATATTTATGAATATAAAATTAAATTAGTTTGTCTAAAAATAAAAAAAAAAATTTCATGTAATAATGTAATATATTTTATAACATTTTTTAATATCTCTTTTTTCTTTTAATATATTACGTTTTCCAAGTTATAATTTTAGAAAACTATTAAAATTTGTATTGATGAGGTATAGTTGACTGTTAAGTATCAGGAGAAGTAGATTGTTGGGGTATGCAGTCAAAGATATAAGGATAAATTTTTTAATTTGTAATGCTAACGTTTTAGCTTGCAAACCTTCATCAGAGTTTCAGACAGATGTAAACAGAAACTGTCCATAAACAGAAACGTTGGCATTACAAATTAAAAAACTTATTTTTTAATTGCTGTGCATCTTGATGACTGCATACCCCAACTATCTACTTCTCCTAAAACAATTTAATTAAAGAAAACCGTATTTCTTTCATATTATTAATTAAATATTATTATTAAATTAATATAGTAATACTTGATAGTAAGTGAATGGTTATTTACTAAGAGATAGATAGCAATTTTAAATTTATTCCTTATATTAGTCAGGATATTTTAGTTATAATAATTAATGAATTTATTTTTTATTTACCTGCTACAGTATAATAAATTATAACACAATAAAAAATTAGTAAGAAATCAACAAACAAAAAGGCAAGCATAAACCATCGAAATATAATTTTTTTTTTTTTTTATAAATATTTAATACAAATTGTTTCGTTGAGGACTTGTATATGACTACAGAAGTTATTGGAAATTTTTATTTTCATTTTAACAAGAGTCGATCTTTCAAAAAAATATGAGTTTATTATTTACATAACGTACGTGTTATCGCCGTGAGAACATGTAACTCGAAAATGACATTTCAGGAATCGAAAAAAAAAAAAGTTTTAAAAATTGAGTTTTTCTGGAATAAACAATGGATTTACCATCTTATGACCCTAAAGTCATAATACAATGCATGTACCATGATGAACATAAATAACAACAGGCAATTTTTAATACCTAGTGTTTTTCTGAAAATATTAATAAAGTAGTTTAAAAAACAGAAAAATAAAAACATTAGCCATTTAAAATACAAATTACATTTTTTTTTTTTTTTTTTTTTTCTATTCTGATAAATATTATAAGCTACTACAGTGAAAGCTAATAAATAATATCGCTAAAATATAATCATCTATAAAAAAAAAAATATAATCATAATTCAATTAAAAACTAAATAAAAACATAAAAATAATGTTAGATTTTTATTTTATAATTTTCTATGATAAAGATAGGTTTTCTATTTTCTATTAATTAATGAATTATCAGAAAAATATGTTTTCTCTAAATAAAAAAAAAGGCCATATCAAAATGAAGTAACAACCTCCAGTAATATCATTTGTATGTATACCAAAATGAAAAATAGCTGCTTCATTACTTCATGAGTTGAGGAAATTTTAAATTGCAGTTATTCTTTGTTATAATTAGTATAAGCAAAAACTTAGCTTTAACGAATGAATTAGTTAATTTATTAGCTTAGTAAACAATAATTATAAACTAAGTTGCGAAGAGCTAAGTCAATAAAAACGTATCCTCCAACCAGTTTTTAATTAAAGATATGGTGGTTCAGCCTTGATTCGAGAATGCATTTTAATGAAATGCAGTTGGATAATGATTATTTCAATCAGATATTGTAATCTGCTACCGGAGTCGGAATTTTGTTTGTTTTTCAATTGTTGTTTTGTTTAAATGATAAGGATTATGTACATGTGCAGCTTTGATTGCAAAACAATTGATTCCCTGAATATTTAGAATTTTGACTTAATCATTTATTCATTTCTTATGTGAAATTGTTAACAACACAATGCGAACTAATCTGTACATTTTATACAGTTAAAAAATTGGCCTAGAAAAAAAAAACACAGGAAGGGATGTTTGGAAAATTATTTATAAATAATTTGTTCGACAGAATATTTATTGTTTAATTTACTGATTGTGTAGCAAGCAGTAACTGGAATGTTAACACTTCTCATATGCAAGTAATTAAAGGTAAGTTTGAGCCCAGAAAAACCATGAAGTGGTAATAATTTTGAGAAATTTTCAAACAAATTCTAAACTGAGAAACCTAGGTTTAATTTTACAAACTTATCCGAATATATCTGCTTATGAAAAATAATTTCTCAAAACATAAAAATAAAAAAATAATGTGTGTCACACATCTACGATAACTTTGGTTAAAAGCTTAAATGTTTAATTTTTGAGTTCTATTTATTTGAACAGAAGCGTGTTTGAGCTAACGCTTATAAATTACTAACGATAATCAGCTTCTCTATAAATTGAGAGTATTTTTCTTTTGTTTGAAAGGAATTTCAAAATTTTAACAATTTATATTTCAGGCAGAATTTTCAATTTATATAGTAGGAATGTGCGATCTTATTTTTATCTGATGAACCCTGCCGAATAATATCAGTAGCTATACATACGTCTATTGTACCAACTTTATTAGTTTACTAATAACACAGCTGAAAGCAGAGTTGGGCAAAAATTAATCATAGCTAAAAAATAATCAACATTTAATCATAGCTATTTGAAAACTAATTTCCTGGAATCAATGTACTAATTAAATAATGATTAAATCTTTCAGTAATTTTTAGTGAACTAAAGGTAATTTGATTGAAGGGTTTAATCATTATTAAGGAAATTAATTGTAAAATAGCTATGATTAAATTTTGATTATTTTTTAGTTATGATTAAAGGTTTCCCAACTCTGGCTGAAAGCAATAAATGTGTGTTGCGTTAACGTTTAAGAAATATTCAAAGAATTTTTTATGAACCCATTAATTTTGATTTAATAGATGTCCATTAACTATCATCACGCATGGTAATTACAGAAAAATAGGAAAATGTTAGGATGGCTCAGCTTAAACATTATACCTTTGAGATGTTTACTGTATACCAGTCAGTGAAAAAAATATATTTTTACTTTATATAAAAAAATATAAGTATTCTCAAAAAATGAGATTAATGTTTATAATTCCACATCAAATGCCTACTTAAAATAATAATTATTTTGGAAATTTATTTAAAAACTTTAAAAAAAAAAAAAAATGGTCCATTTTCTATTATATTTTAGTTGACTAAGTTCCTACAAAATTCGCTGTGCATGAATACATCCCCTAATTTCAACTCTATTAATCCTATAAGAATGTTTATGTTTACTTTGTCTAAATAAACATCAGGAGGAATTGGGTTTAAGCGCAAATGTAGCCTAAGAAATTTGTGGTAAAGGAGATTTATCTGTCAAACTACTGACGTATGGATCGATTAGGGGAGAAAAATGTTTTATGTTTGGTGAAACTTGGAAGGCGTTTTCAGCTTGTTCCTGATCGCTGAGGAGTGTATTCATATCTTCACTAAGAACAGCTAGAGTTTATGCAGTTTTGCGAGTAAAGTACCCCACTTAGATCAAAAAGAAGTAACACAACAATGCCACTGTATATCGTTCTTGTTTGATTAAAAAAAAAAAAAAAATTAACGGAATCTGCGTTTAGCTCCAATACCATCAGATTATAGTCAGGAAATTGATAATTAAGAGTACGGGTTGGATGAGAAGAGTTCTTTGCCTCAAAATCAAAGGTATGGTACCGGTATAAATCACAGGAATAATGATTGTTGAAAGTACTTGAAAAAAAATGAGATTTTTTTTAAAGAGTAGTATTCATTATTTTTTATAATATGTAATCTGAAATAAACCTAAAAATGTACAATGATTTTTGTAAGAACCTTGTAAGTTTCAAACTATTAGTTTGTTGATATATATCATTATAATAATATATAATGAATAGATAATACAGAAACTATCAAAGAGTAATGATTGAGTTAAATTATTCGACTGTGGCGCCCTCCCTCCGCTACCCCTCGAACCAGCAGAGCCTAGTTAGAGTTCCAGCCGTGGGAGCGTTGGTTGTACCATCCGAGCCTGTCTAGGGGACTGATTAATCCAACTAGACTCATCTAGTAGCAACTCGATAGTTTAGTAGTTTTAATAAAAGAATACCCTATAACGGTATGGAATTCTTAATTAAAAAAAATAAAATAATAAACATATCATTGCAGTATTAAGCAAAACGTGATTGAATTGAATAAAATACCTTAAAATAAAATTTAAAGCAATTATTAATTTGTCTTAGGGTGGAACAGACGCCATGTCTAAGTATTTTATTAGTGGGGCTACCTCAAATGAGATAAACACTGAAAACGTGGTAAGCCGCCCACATATCTCCTCTAATCTAAGTAATGATATAATGACAGCATGGGCTAATCTGAGTAAGTGCCTAGTTTTGAAATTTAAAAAAAAAAAAAAAAAATCCACATACAAGACTAAAACGACAAAAAACTGCTCGTCGTTACAGATTACTTCAACATTTACTAGACAAACGATCAAAGCTCCTAATTAATTACAAAAGACTCATTTACATGACTGTGATTAAACCTATTTAGACGTACGGAGTTGAGCTTTGGGGCTCCACTAAACCATCCAATTCATCTCGTATCCAATCCTTGCAATCCAAAATCCTTCGAAAAATCTTTAATGCTCCTTACTTTGTCACCAATAAACGTATCCATAAAGAGCTTAATGTTCCTTATGTTGCTGATTTAGCCCAGACCAGATACCTATCCTTCCATAGTAAGCTCCATAACCACTCCAATCCACTAGTCTCCCAACTTGCTTCCCACTCCATTCCCAATAATCCTCCGAGGCGTCTGAAAAGAAAATGGCCCAAAGACCTTTTAGTGTAGAATTTTTATTAAAGTGGTTCTGAGAGTAGCTCTTTTCAAGATTTGTCACGTTATTGTAATAGTTAACAGCACATTTACTTGATATATATATTTTGTACTGTTGTAAATTTCAACAGACCTTTTAGTGTAGATTTCTATTTAAGTGCTACTACTGAGTAGTTCTTCACAAGTTATTTACATGCCATTTTATTCACTATCAACACATTTACTTGATGTATATGTTTTTGTGCAGTTGTAAATATCAATAAATGAGAAAAAAAATTGACAAAAAAAGCATTTTACAGCATTTCCAAAAACAATATTTACTACATATCTTCGTCCTTAGCTCAAAAACATCATACTGTTGGACGAAACGCAAAACTCACGCCCGTATTAAAAATTTTCAGTAAAAATTATATTTTGCTACCATGTAAAAATTCGCATTGTTTTACAATTATCTTGCCATAACTTTGTATGGGTTCATTTCCAGACCCATGTTTGTAGGAACTTTCTTGTTCAGCGTGTAATTTTCTATAGGATTTTAAGGGTACGCGAATTTTTTCCACCCTCACCGTATATTAGAAAAACTGTGGATCGTGTCAAAATGTTATATTTTTAACGGAAAAAATCGTTACAACAAAAAAAAAAAAATATCGAACCTCAGCATATCCATGTCAATAAATATAAATAAATATTTATTTATAATTAATAAATCATGTATTCATATACATATTGAAACATATAAATTCTTTCCCTGAACAAATACTGCCGAAGCCGAGATTTATTCCGATAAAAATGTTTTTCAGATACCAATATTTCAATATGAATCCCCCTCAGAACCTAGCTTGGTGGAGCATTTTGTAAAATATCGATTAATATAATATATAAATAATATAATATATAATAATATAAATAAATATAAGTTAGATTTACGAAACAACTTTAAAAATTCTTCGTATTTTCAGTTATGTCTACTTTCATGAAATAAAAATTCTCGGTAAACTTGTACACATTTAGTCATGTTTAAAGAGATTTTGCATAATTTCAAGGAAAAAAATTCAGACTCATAAAGAATTATTTTAACAGATTAGAAACGTATTTGTTCTTCACTTCAGATAACTTTTAATTCAAGGACGTGTATAGGTTCTGGTAATAAAATAATCTAGAAATCAGTAACAAAAAAAAAAAATAAAAAATCCCAAATTATATTCCTAATTACAAAATACTAATACCTTAAAACATGCCATATTTAGGGATCAAAGATGGATTTCTATGTAATAGATACATTCCAATCAAAATATTAAATTATAATTATAATTATAATTATAATTATAATACGTCATTAAATTTCAGATTAATTCCATAAACAGATTAACCAAAACCTAAAAAATGTGGCTACAAATGAAGTTCTTTACCATTTACGGTGAAAATTCAAAAGGAGTCGGATGTTAGATCTTCATGTGGAACGATATTAATTAGATGAAGGTCAGAGGTATGTTTCTTTTAGTGCTGTATCCTTCATGCCTGTTAATATCTTGTTTTAACTGCAGTAAATTGTAAGTAGTGCAACTAGTCCTTGGTTGCATTGATTCTGAGTGCAAATATAACAGTGATAAATAATTAGAAAATACTTATTCCACTTATGTATTTGTTATCATTGTATTTTGCGACTTACACGTGAAAATATTCCATCAAATATTAATCAAGTTATTAGCAATCGAAATTTCAAAAAAATATTTTCTGCACAGTTCAAAAGTCATTTTGAAAATTTAAATTCATTTTGAAACATTATGCAAGTATTTTCGTTTTTATTATCTTAAAATTATTTGATTTATGACAATTTTGATAATGAAGAAAGATGGTTTAGTATTTATCTAGTCATTAATTCATATGAAATAAAAAAATTAAACATCCCATTTCGAAGATGAAGAAACTACAGTTGACTAACTGCGTAGCCTGAGAATTGGACATTGTACCGCGCATGCTCAGACATGTCTGGTCAAAATCTATTCTTATTCCATTTAAAAGTTACTATATACTAAATTACTATATAATCACGTTTTAACTTTCACTTACTGATAAAATCATCGTAAACTTCATTGATAAAAGCAGTCGTTTAAATTAACCTTTAAATAAAATCATTAAGTAATAATTACTTACTGGCATTAACTATGATAAAATTAATTATTTTTACTGTACCTGCTATCAATCCTTTAACAACAAATTAGTCCAGATGAGGTTTCATTTTAAAGTGCAATTCGAAATTATCCAAAATTGCTGCTTCCTTTTTTTTTTTTATATCACTATTGGTTTTTAGGAATGTAACAGCATTAAGTATGAAATAAAATAGCATTCATACTGTAATCCTAAAAAAATATTACTGATGCAATAATTTAATGTATTTTCCTGACGAACTGCATGCTTCAATGTTCGGAGCTAGACTGCACCACTGGGAATATGAACATTGTACCTTGCCTGCACAGACATGCAACGAGCAAAGTCCGTCACAGTCTTTCAAATGAAACCGGGCAAACCAATATTTACTATAAATATTAAACAGGTAACAAATATTAATATGTAAATGTTTTATTGACCTTCAATTTGATTAAAAGGTGATAGAGAGAGAAAACCATAGTACTAAGAGTATCTTAAAACAAATTGTTATAACTAACATTTTTAATAGGTTCTAATATGTGATACTCACAAATAAAAATACTATACGTATTGGAATGATACAAATATATGTATTAAATGTTTAAACATGTTATAATCTTCCTATACATACATACATATATTATTTATAAAATTTATTATTTTATTTTATTTTATTTTTATTTACAGTTAGCACCAAAAGTTTTCGTACACCAACTAAATCCACTAAAATACGATTACTTCTACTATAGTTGAAGAAAAAATTTTTTTTTAACGATTTCATATTCTTCCTCATTCATGTGAGAAACACACCTAACAGTTAAAACCCCGAAGATAAGGATGGTATTTATGTATTTACCCTGTAAATAGAAAACAGTTTAAACAGATTGTAGCAAAAGTTTTCGTACAGCATCGAATTACATAATTGTATTCCTTAAATACTTAAGGTCTGATGTAGAGAAGTTAACTAGTTGTTAGTCGATATTTTTGTACGAAAACTTTTGCTGCTCAATGTGTGTACGTAATAAAAAAATGGAAGATTTTCTTTCAGTCCTTGATACGAATTAATTTAACAATTAGACTAATAATATACATTTCTGCTACTTTGACACAGCATGTGTCTGATTTATGTAATATATTCTTCATTACAATTTTAGAACAGGTTATAGGGAGAGTGGTTTTGTGTATAAATAAGCCCTTGAGAAAGCGATAAGGAAAACATCAGGGAGGCAAACTAGAAGGCATAAACTCATTCAGGCTCTGGTAAAAGAAGCAAAGTAAGTTGGCTTATAATTCAACGAACAAAAAAACTAATTACGCAATTGTACCCGTAAAGTCGACCCGACTGAAAAAATCTGGGTAGAAGGATAATCATCCCTGAAAGTAGACAGATTTAGATACCTCTGCTTTAATATAACCTCAATAAGTCAGACCAGCGTATAACAACCCCAAATAGAGCCTTCTACTCCCTTTCAAGAATAATGAAATCCCACAAATTCTCCAGAAGTCTTATACAAAACCCTTATGAAGCCAGTTCTGTTTTACGGTTGAGAAGCCCGTGTTTCAAAAGATACACTGTATAGCATAGAGAGATTTGCAGAAAAACCTAAAAGTTGGAGGACTGAGGAAGATCTGCATATTGAAAGTGGTGTCTACAGATAGCTTGAAGCTATCTACATACAGCATTACTGTCATGATATGAAAGTAAGGGGGTTTAGAATGGAAACAACCCATCTGGACGGGGCACCAATGAATCTCACAGTAATTGGCAAGAGACTGGGATGGAGGTCTGAAACCTGATGGATAGATTGAATTAATAAAGTTACAAAATAACTACATGCAACAAAAAGAAATGCTATAGCCCAGGATAGGCAGGCGTGAATCAGGCTGGTTAAGGGTGCCTTCCCCCGTACCAAAACAAAATCCTTAATGAGTATTCTTCTCCCATGGTTAAGATGTTGCCGAATCCCTGAAATGCTTAATCATAAACAGTCGTCTCTATATACCTATATATCTATATATAATAACATATAATATATATGTTCCCCTTTATTATTGCTATATAATATATGTTGGAGAATACATTTAAATCCAGGAATAGCAGTCATTACATTATTTAAAATTAGTGCCACTTCCTGCCTGCTGGCTCCGCATCATCAACTTCTGCGTTATTCTGGTCTTGTCACAGAAAAGACAGATTTCAATCACAGAACCCTATAAACCACAGTCTAGCCAGAACTCTTAGTTTTCCAAGTTTATTGCATATACTCTCCCCATTCTTACGTTGAATATGTTTTCGATAAGTTTCGAGAGCACATTTTTATAAGTTTTCTTTTCGAAGATTTCTATTATATACTATATACACTATATACACTCTATTTATACTATATACACTCTATTATTTACTATATACACTCTATATACACTGTATACCGGTCATTTTCTCATTAGCCCCCTAACAGTTCCGATCCCAACTTGTTATCCGCCCACATCTAATAAACCGTTCATAATAGAGCGCATTATCTGCTCCGGGCAGCCTGAAGCTGCACTGTACAGGTTCAGATCCTACCTGCTTCGGTTTAATGACCATCATTAGTACAGCGCCTCTTATAATTGGGTCGGAGGTTTTACTTCGCCAAAGACTGACACTTTCCTATTTACCGCTATCACTTTGCATCTTCAATAGTATTAATTCTTTATATTTTTTGTTTGGCCATGAACCACACTAAATATCAAGAGTTTCCATGAAAAACATTCTTCGGGCCTCTAAAATCAATATACCACTAGTATAGTACAATAACTATCATACTTGTTACCTATAGACAAGGATAGACCTTCAATCATCCACAGATTCTTTTATTTCAGTCAACCATTTTTTTTTTTAGTTCTATAACTTCTGCTTATCCAAAAAATATCTAAATTGATTGCATTGTTTTTGTTCACCATTTTTTTCCATTGAGTCTAGGTAACCACTTTATTCAGGCTTAGTATATTCCTGAAGAGTCTTTATATGGAGTTGTTCTATGGCTGATATAACAAGAAGATTTTATAAATATATTTTTTCAATCACATTCATACATTACAATATAGACAATAAGTAAATCTCATAAGATAATATATACATGTCGCAAAAAGTATGAGTGAGAGCAGAATTCAGCGGCACCTCCTCCAGTCTTGATTTTTTTTTTTTTAAATTGTAGTCTAGATGGTCTCTCATCCAGATGTTTTTCAGCCTTCTTTTGGTGTTTTCTAGTATTTTAGTAGTAGTCATGAGTGTGTTAGGTTACCCATGTAATTTTTCGTCGAAACTTTTGTAACGGGTCCGTAATGTTTATTAAATGTTCGCATATGAAGGTCAGAATGCAGAGTTGTGTTGCTTAAGAATCAGGGTGTGTGCTTTTGTGATTCAGGTATGAGTAGGAACATTGCCCAACCAGCTCTTAAAAATGAAAACTCTTCAGGTATTGGCCTGTGTTTAAGTTTAATGGCTTAAATAACTTTAATCCAGCCTTTCTGCAACATACTTCTTAGGTAACCCAAGCCCTGTTTCATATATATTTAATTGAAATAGATTTATTTTTAAAGTCTTATGTAATGTTCTGCTGCAAATAAATAAAAATAAAAATTATGATATGCCCGTAAACTGCCCTCATTTAAAATGTACTTCCTTAGACGTATTTGCGGCATCTCAAGGCTTCAACACTATCCCAATAATATTATTCTGGAAACCATAGGGCAGGATTCTGCATAACATAGACCAAGCTCCGTGGGTTGATCATTTGATGTGATTGAAAGAGGAAAGATGGTTAAAAAAATTATTTCACTATAAGCATGAGCATATAAGCAAGGAAGAGGGGAAGACTGAAGAAGACAAGGCTTAAAGATGTAAGATAATAATTGGCAGCAAGAGAACTGTGAGAAGAGAGTAATGGGCAGATTCGAAGAATTGGCGGGAAAAGTTTCTGGGAATCGGAGTATGTTAGAATAAATTATTATGTTTATACTAATCTCATCACTGAGGAAGATAATTAATCAAATGATTAGTTACGTTGAGCTTGTCAATGATTGTTTAATATTAAAACATTTATGTTAAAATTAATCAATATGGTCAAACTTTTGTATTTTAATTTTCTAATTGCTTTTGATGAAAGCAATAAGCTATAAATTTTTCAGTTGATTGAGCATCCCAATGAAGTGCTAGGCATTATTATATATATTGTAGGCATTATCATTATTATTGCTATGGATTATTATTTTTAACAAAACTTCAAGTACGATCGATCATGAAAGTTAGTCTTAATTCGCAACTTATGTTATCATTATGTTTATCCAGTAATGGAACTTGACTATAATAATAAAATTGCATTAAAAAAATACACCATGTAAATGTGAAGATAACGATCAGAACAACATTCCCTTCGTTAGTAAAGCAGCTAGGGGAACAGAATGGGAAGCAAGTTGAGCAACGAGTGGATTTGAATGGTTATGTACTTTACTATGAAAGGATAGGTATCTGGTTCGGGCTAAATCAGCAATATGTGGAACATTTTGTTCCTAATGGATAATATTTTTTGTGAAAATGTAAGAAGCATTGAGAATTTTTCTAAGGATCTTGAATGATAAAGATTCGATACAAGAAGATATAATGGTTTAGTTGAGCCTCAAATCTCGACTCGGTTAGTTCAAACAGATAAAATTAATGTCTTGTGTAAATTATTGGAAACTTTGAATGTTATTCTAGTAAATGTTGGAGTAGTCTATAACGACAAGCCATTTCTATTTGTTTTAGTCTTTTATATGGGTTTCTAGGAAGACTGTCCGGCTGAAGTTCTTCTTAGTAGCAGATCTGTTTAACTAGGATCAGTGTATTATTGTCAAATTTGAAATTTTTAAATTGTTGTATCATGGGATTTCTGTAACTTTATTTCTTCTCAGGTGTCATATTATTAATAGTACAAAAAAAAAAGAGGAAATTATTGTGAAAATATTAATATTTTTTTAACCCCCAATGAATATGAATTGTAGTTATAAAATCAAATTAATTTAATTTATTAATTTCACGTATCCTCATAAGTAGTTTATATTAATTTTACTTTGATGAATCTATATTTGTCATAAAGTAGTTGAAGCAATACCTAAGTCAAAGTCCACGTTATTAGTTAAAAATAGTGCAGCAAAAAAAATTATAGCGCTTGGTGCTTAAATCCTAGGAATATAAGTAGAATAGTAGGTTTCAGTAATTTGAATGTCTAAATTAGCGTAATGTCGACAAGTTAACTGTAAATTCTAATAGAGACTTTAAGAAAATTTAAAGTTTAGAGACTTCCAAAAAAAGGTTTAAAATTAATTATAATAATTCTATATTATTTATTTATGTTTGCTTTTATATTCTAAGTAAAAATAATTAAAATATAAAAAAAATGTTTGTATTTTCATGCTACAGAACTATTCTTGAATACAAGAGGACCAGTAGGGGATTGCTGAAGGTTAATGAAAGAGTGTGAAGCGGCAGAGGGAGATGGAGGAGGGTATAAAAGATACCGAAGAGAAGAAAAGATATTAATAAAAAAGAAAAGGAAGGATTTATGGTAATGGCGGAGAGGGCCAATCGGGAACAAGGACGCCCGGGCCAGACACCCACTACAGCATTCAATTCTGGAATCCTTCAGGGTCTTCATTAAGACCTCTGTATATTTTTCTATTTAAGATAAAATCTGTTTCTGTTGGAATTCCGTATTGGCATTTCTCTCGGTCTCTATTTCTTTATTCCTTCTCATGATCTTTATTAAATCCGAATCCCAGATATATTTGTAGAATGTTGAGGTATAATGTTACAAATAAAAATTCTAAAAGTTTCCGTATTATTTTTTTTTCCTACGTTTTTCATCAGTAATTTAAAAATTAACATATTTCTGAGATATTTGTTTTCTTAAAATAAACATTTCAATTAGGGTTGATAAATTATAAACCACTTCTATTGGAATTTTTTTATTAAAAGACTTGTTTCGAATAATAAACATTCATCATTAAGTATGAAAAAGTATAAAAAAATCAGCACTTTGCTTCCTATATTCTATATATTATATATTTGAAAATGTTGGCAAAGGAGACAGAATGAAAGGTTCATAAAACATATGAGTACCTTGTGTAAAGAGGCGGAAGGTAGGTCTGGTAGTCACTCAAATACATTCTGATTTCTACATTTATTAGACCAATAAATGAGCAGTCCTTAAGGTTTTTCCTAAGACTGGTCGATTTTTTTGTTCCTACTGGAAACAAATTAAAAATGGAACTAGTGTAAATATTTATCAGGCCTTTCAAACAAAAATCTGGATTTGAGCGAGTTCATTATTTCTAATGATTCGTAAATATTTAATGTTAGACTATTTTTTACTAAATGTATTAGTTTCACTGCCGAGTCGTTGAATTCATGGTTATTTTCGTTTAAATGGATAACGAAGTTAGAATTCTTTGTCTTATTGTATGCCCTTATATGTTATTTTAATATTTGATTGATGATGATTGGTTTTTATAGAAAGAATCAATTTTGTATTTAGGCGAAGGGAAATAAAATAATAATTGCTTATCTATTTTACATTTGGGATTTAAACGCAATTTTCTTAATTCCTTTTCGGTTAAGTTGGATATTGTGCCTTTATATGGGATCCAAATGTATTTCACCTATGGTTAGGTTTGTCCTCGAGGGTTTTATTATTAATAGTTTTTTACGGCTATTTTTAAGTAAATGTAGAGATCAAAATTTAATTGCCAAACTATATAACTCCCCCCATTCGTTTGATTGCACTCATTGTCAGTCTGGTATATGCCCTGAGACCTAATTGTATTTTATTTCCATTTATTTTCTATAAATTGAAAATATCTGTTTATTTAATGTTAAGGCCAGAAATGAGTTAATAATCAGTTCTAGTTTTATTCAAAATGGAATACTAGCTGCATCGGTATTAATCACATCCTAAGATAAACTTCGAAATCCGAATCTCTATTTGTAAGTGAATACTCTTTAGTCACTTGAGGTAGGCTTGACAGTATACAATGATAGAAATAGTCTAAAGTTATATGAGAATCACTAGAAATAATAAAATCTTATTATACCAGTCTAAATTTATATTCAAATTACAAAATGAATATTCCTATAGATAAAAAACCAGCCATTATCAAAAACCTATAATATTGTCTATTCACCTGTCTATTTAGCTCATTTTCTTTCTATCACATTTCACTCCATGGCCATCAGGTGCAACAATTATTCCCTCTCTTCTTAGGTGGGTGTCATCATGCGTTTGAATTCTTGTTCTACATATTTAAATTAATTTATATAAACTAAACATCAAAGTCCTGATGTTTCGAATTTGTTTATGTTTTTAAAACTGACGATGAATATTTAACATTGGAAACTTTAATTTTATAAACAAAATGCCAACAGAAGTAGAAAATAATTCATCAATCCCTGATTCTCTTTAAAATATTTTTCAAGTTTCTTTCTAAAAAAACTTCATTGCATATATACTTATATATATGTCCCGAAACCAACAATTCTGGATTTAAGAATAGTTCAAGGTTTGGATTGTTAAGTATGCCTTGGGTTATTCTAAATGGAATATCAAGCAATGGTTTGACAAGTACTGATCCAATACATCATGAAACTATAAAATATTTCATTTATGCCAAAACGATTGATATCTCACGGAAAACTTGTTTAATTAAAACGGAAGGACAAAGAGAAGAACAGTAAATAAAAAAGGCTTAGCAAAACCAAAAACCCTCCCAATCTCTAATACTCATCTCTCTCCATCCCACCCTATCAAAGTCCTATGACTTCACGTTCTCGTTTGAACTGTTTCACTGCGATAACCAGAACTATATTTACTAGATAAAAGTCCGGTGATTCCCCGTCATGGAGCTATATTATTTCTTCAACGAGCTCGTTATTTTATGGGCTAAAGATTCTACGAAATACTTTTTTTTTGAAAACATGAAGGCTTTATTTTCGGAGTGGTGTAGCTAAATGGGTAAGGCATGAAAGTCCTAACCCCAGGACCAGGATTCCAGTTTCTTCAGCCGTAGATCGACTTAGGGGTTTTCAGACCTATGGCACACCCAGCTTCTGTTGACTGGGTTTTTTAAATTGGGGGGGGGGAACTTGGCAGTTGAGCGTGATAGCTGACCACATCACCTCCTAATACAACCGTTGGTCAAGAAACAATACGTCCTTACAAATTACTGAACCCAAGATCCTCCACAGGTTATAGCATTACCGATTTTTTCAAAGGTTTTATTTTTTCCTAACGTAAGTAGCCACGTTTTGCACACGTCTTGGTAGAACTATATTGTTGTAAAACCTATTTTTTTAGTTTTCGGATAGTATGGGAAAACTTTGTACTTCAACCACTGAGAGAAGACTAGGCTTTCTGATTTTTCTCTTGGATTCAATTTTTATTTAAGTAGCTTAATTAAGAGATCGAAATTTCTTTTATCACGCCTATTTCATAATAGAAAATACCGAATAAAAAAAAAGAAACGAACAAACGTAGGTCAAATCCTCCATTCGACTGCCTAGATTACACAGGATTTTGATTGGAGGGGTGAAGCAACACCACTTTACGAGGGCGGTCCAATAGATTTCAGGCAAAAGGGGGAGGCTACTAATTGCCTCCAGATCCAACCCTAGATTTAGGGCCCCAACTTGTCGAAATTGGTTTTCACTGAGTCCTTCACTCCGCTAATGGAAGGGTCCCACCCAAGGATAGTGGAGGATTGGGAAACGTATTACCCTGATGGATCTGGTGTACACTTACTTTGTTAGCAATTCCATTTCCTGAAAAGGTTTCTGAGTGAAAAAAAAAACTCTTATGTTCAAACTAACTTAGTATTCGTCATTACTTTAACTTATATAATCGTATGTTCTATTTTCAGGTTTACCTGATATTCGCTGCATTTTGGGGGTGGCTCATATTCCAATAAGTAACTGTGGCTTAATTTTGAATGTCCAATTCGCAGTCATGTAAATATGACATGTTCTTTTCTTGGTCCTGGTTCTTCCTTCCATGGTCCTAGAGTTGGTCTTATTTTTTATTTGTTATTGTTGTCGGTTCTAAGCCACCTTTCATGCCAAACTATATTGATTTGATGTTTTAAATAGGATTTGAGATATGGTAAATGGACAGGGATTAAAGGTAACAGGAAGAGGGAACAAGCTTCTTTGGCTGCTAAATCCGCTTGTTCATTACCTTTTATACCTGGGTGTTCTGGAATCTACATAAAGCTAATAATTTTGAGTTTTGATACGGAATCAATTAAGGTGCCTATTTCAGATATTTTGCAGTTTTTAACGTCATGTTATTTATTGATAATGCTTGTGAGAGCCGAAAGTGAGTCAGAGCTAATCAACTATTCTTTTTGGTCCATGTCCAGTTTTTTTTATGTGTTCTAGTGCTAGTTTAATAGAATATAGTTCTGCCGAATAAATAGAAAAGACAGATGGTAATGAGTAGCCTATGACTTCTGACTCTGTAATCACTGATCAGCCCACACCTTCATCAGATTTTGATCCGTCAGTAAATATAAGCTGTGTATTTTCATAACAGGTAATCGCATCTTTAAAGAAATACATTGACGGAGTCTGACATAAATAAAAATAAATAAAATAATACTATTGTTCTGCTAGAAGAAGGCAAAATATAAATTAAAGGACAATTTTTTTATTTATTTTATCTTTCTGGAAAAAAATAAAGAATGCTCATTAAAATACTCTCTCCTACTCAAATTTTAATTATGTCAAACGAATTTTCATTATTATTTAATTCATTATCAATTATAATTGATGATGAAATGGTCTGCGTTTTAACTATTTCTTATGTTCGCTTCTATGGCTGAAAGCTGTTGGATGGAATTCGTACGGGTCCAAACCACACCTTGTTGGAGAGATAGCAATACTTCCAATTGAACGTATACGTAATTAAGGAGTCAATTGTATCATTTTTCAAAGAAGCAAAAATTAGTTTATCCTGTTGAGAAGATATTGAAAAATCGGCGATTCGACATTCAGGTTTGAAATTGGTTCAAATTCAACCAAAGTGAAAGAAGTGTACTTCGGTGGCTGTGGTTGAACAAACGGAACAAAATAATTGGAGCGTCAGGGAAAATATGCTAAGTATTATAATTTTTATTAGGCATAGGATCTACGGATCTAATTGTTGATAATTAGTTTTTATTATATCAGAACCATAGTTAATATAACCTTGTATTGCACATATACAGATATTGTTGTTTCTATAGAATATAACATCGTAAATTTTAAGGACGCTGTATTTTCACGAGCGGTAATAATTATTATTTTTAACAATCGAACCTGTTTTACAAAACGTATTGATCTAGCATCAATTGGAGTTTTTACAAAACAGTTTCTTTTGTAATTCATGGCTTAGTTCTTTTGAAAAAAGAATAAAGATCTATTCAAGAACTGAACAGAATACAAAAGATAGAGGTCAACTCTAATTCAAAGAGTTCTTAAGAAAAAAAAAATAAAGATTCAATAGGACAATAAAAACTCGACAATTAACCTGAATGGGATAACTGAACACAACGCTCTGCAATTTACTGATACGAAACTGATTGATTCGTTCATTTCATTCAGAACGTTTTAGAGTAATTTTCTGCACCAAGGACTTCTGCTCGTGCGATTATTCCTCAATTATAAATCATTGACTTCATAGAAAATAAATTAATATTATTAAAATGATACATACTTTATAAAATTTAATCATAAATTATGTAATAATGATTTCAACACATCTAATGGAATAGAGAGAAGTAACAGCTATTTATCGATAGAGTGGAATTTTGTATTATGATTAATATTTATTGAAATTTGCAACTGTATTAAAATAAAAAATACATTACAACATTCATAATAAAATGTCAGTTTCTTGAGAAACTATTACTACCTAGTTTGGGCTAAACCAGCAACATATAGGAACATTAACCCTCGAGTGGTCGCGCGGATGACAATAGTCCTCAACTGCTCATAACATCGCTACTGTGTATTTGTTTTGGCATGGTTGAATATGACGAGCCTAGATTCTGCAAAGGGAGGATAGGGGAATAGTCTCAGTGCCTCTGTTAGTTGCTATTTTATATTCCCGACCTGCAAATTCCCATTTGGTTTGGTTGGCTAACAACTTTCCTCTATGGAACCTTCTAATTACTTTTGTATATTTTTGTCCACATTAGCAAAATTAATACAATGAGAGTTTGTTATAATTGCATTGGATGCCTCTACTGATATTTTTGAAGTACTTCGCTATTTGAATGAATTATTTCGTTTGTACGCGACCTTTCCTGTAATTATTATTTTCAATTTGTTATGTCTTAATAATGATCAATACACTTTCTTTATATTTCATTATTTTGAGTAAATAATTTATTTCTCTTATCTTTTGTAAAGTTTTTTTGAAAATAATGGGATTAAAAAAGATGCCTATTGCTAAAACACTAAAAAACTTAGTGGATGACTTCAAATTTGTCAAGGGTTAAGGTCTTAAGAGATAAGTTTATAACTAAGTAAGGAGCATTGAGGATTTTTCAAACAGTTTTGGATTGCGAGCATTGAATACTAGATGAATTGGATGGTTTATTAGAACCCGAATTTCAACTACGAACTTCTAAATAAGTCTGATTACTGTAAATGAGTCTTTCGTAGTCGATGGGCATTTTAGAGCATTTTTTCAGTAAATGTTCAAGAAGTCGAAAACAGCGAGCAGTTTCTTGTCGTTTTTGTCCTGTATGTGGATTCCAAGTTAGACGTTTCTTCAGTTGGAGTCCTAGGTAGCGGATCTGTTCAACTGGGATCAGTGGAATATTATTAAAGGATACTTTAGGACAAGAAGTCCTAAAGGGGTAGGATTATTTGATAAACTTTGTTTGGATTTTATATTAAGTTTTACAAATTGCTTATTTAAAGACTAGGTATAACTCTTATCTCTTACCCCGGCACTTACATTTGCTTCTAAAAAAAGATTTATGATTGATAATGACAAGTATATATAATTACTATTAACGACTTTGATTGAACGTAACAAATATATTATATTAAAATATAAATGCGAGAGCGATCAATTGCAGTAAAACTTCCAAAAATCTGTATTATAGCATTTTTTTCCAAGCTGATTACCACAAGTAGTGGTACCATCTATCGTCCTTTTTAACATTTTCACTCTGTCCTTACCACTTACGCTGAAGACACATGTGTGTTATCAGTAAACAATAATCCCTTCATTGCCTCCCAAACAATCCAATCCCATATCCTAAGCCTTCAAGAATGGTGTCAAAAACGGAAAATCAAAATAAATCCAAAAAAAATCTCACCAAATAACCTTTATCCTTCGTCGTAAGCCTATGACTTCTTGTCCTACAGTATCCTTTAATGATATTCCACTAATCCCTGTTGAACAGATCCGCTACCTAGGACTCCACTTGGACAAACGTCTTACTTGGAATCCACATACAAGACTAAAAAGACAAGAAACTGCCCGTCGTTACAGATTACTTCAACATTTATTAGAAAAACGTTCAAAGCTCCCAATTAATTTCAAAAGACTAATATACATGACTGTGATTAGACCTATCTGGTCGTACGGAGTTGAGCTTTGGGACTCCACTAAACCATCCAATTCATCTCGTATACAATCCTTACAATCCAAAATCCTTCGAAAAATACTCATTGCTCCTTAAGCTGTCACCAATAAACTTATCCATAAAGATCTTAATGTTCCATATCTTGCTGATTAAGCCCAAGCCAGATATTTGTCCTTTCATAGTAAGCTCCATAACCACTCCAATTCCCTAGTCTCCCAACTTGCTTCCCACTCCACTCCTGAAAATCCTCGCAGGCGTCTGAAACGAAGATGGCCTAGAGACCTTCTAGTGTAGAATCTTTAATAAAGTGCTACTGAGGAGTAGTTCTTTTCACGTTTTGTCACGTTATTGTAATTGTTAACAGCACATTTACTTTATATATATATTTATATATGTTTATATATATATATATATATATATATATATATATATATATATATTTTTTTTTTTTTTTTTTTACAGTTGTAAATTTCAATAAATTGTTATAATAAAAAAACATTTTAAATATAAAATTGTAGAAATTAACAATCATTATGCATCTCTGACAGTAAAGAATATATCAAACCATCTTTGCACCCAAATTTCACCCGCAATTGCACCACAATGGTGTCAAAAAGTATTAAAAAAATAAAATTATAGGTTTAGGTTTATTAACCGATAAACAAAATTATGATTGATAATATATGACAACCCATTTTAGGGCACAGTGTACAACAGAACATTATAACTCAATAGATTATTTGTACGGTCTCTGTCTATGAGTTTAAAAAACTAATTAATTGTAATAAACGAAAGTAAATAATTACGTTTTACACATTTATTCAATATTAAATCAATAAAAAAAATAAATAAATAAAAACATTGAATTTATTTTTTTTTTAAAATATGTATGCATGACCTGAAAAGGGTTAAAGTGCTAAGAAGCAGAAAGAGGACACTGTCAAATCTTAGTATTTGATTTGTATAAGAAAAAATAGGTGCCGCAAAAATATACATGTATATATTCTTAATATTTATTAATGTGTAAATTTATCATAATTCGGTAGGTATTAGAACATTATGCATGAAAATTATACTTCTAAAAATCCTTCCTTGAAAGGAAAAAAAAGTATTTTAAGAAGTCGAAACCGCAGTTTACAAAATTTCGATAGCCGTCCTGAAGGCTAAAAGATGAGAAAAGATAATGAAACACGTCGGTTATTAAAATATTAATTTCATGTTATATTAAAAAAATAAAAATGATTTTTTTTCTTCAAAAAAAAAAAAAAAAAAAAAAATTATACACTCTATCATTTTAATTTCATACTAAGTAATAATTTTCTTTTAATTATTGAATATTTTTTCCTCATTTTTTAAAATTTGTATTTCAGTAAATTTTGTTTCCCTTTTATAACATATTGTATAACTGATTTTCAAAACTATGAGTACAATGAATACCAATACAATATGAGTAGGGTATTTAAATGCTATTCGATTTAAACTGCTAAGTATTTTGTTAGTAAAGTGTACTATATTTAACCTAAAGGCGTCTTCATAAAATACCACAGTATTTTTTTAACATTGGACATTCATGTATATACTGATAGTAAAAGTAAACAAGACATTCCATAGATATGTAAAGTTTAACAGTGGATTCATGTATGGTAGTAAATTATTAAAAACTGATGCGGGATCGTAGAAAATACAGAATGGAGAAAGATTAATTGACGAAGATAGCATTGTTAAGTGTAATTAACATTAGCTACATTCAATTACAACCGTAATAGTTCAAAAAGCTCTAGTTAATTGATGTCTTACCTTGTAAAGTTTCTCAAGATAAAGCAAAAGGATGTTGGAAGCATTAGCATGTTCATTATCAGCTTTACATATTAAGTTTGAAACAAAATTGCATGACCATCATTAAGATCTTTGAAAAATCCTTATAAACTAAGAAAATTCAAATCATATTTCACCTATTCTTCGACATAAAATGCCTCTAGTTTTTCTTAACTACGGACTGATTTAAAGATGCTACTGTTCACTGTATAATGATGCTCTTAGTGTACACTAAGAGTGTACACGGATCTGAAATTTCACTGGAGGATGTCTTCTACATATAAATAAAAAAAGGAAAATTCTAAGCCAATGGCTATACATTCAGCTTTACAAATCAGACCCATAATAAAAATTTATATTTATTTATCAAAGCTTATTTGGTCATACCCTTCTTAGATATATGGAACTAAAAAAAGCCACATTAACAATGTTAATATTAAGATTTAAAAAATCCAAATTTTTTAAACAAATATATTCAGGTCAATCATACTCTGGATACGTTAGCAGCATTTATTAATTTATTAATGAACAATTATATGGACATAACTAATAACACCCTGAGAAGGCTGAAGAGATGTTGAGCATTCTGAACTAAATTTTTAAAAAATTCCAGAAAAGAGGTGCCGAAAAGCCCTCTTTTACTCTAAAAAATATGTCGAATATATTAGGTAATTATTAAAATGTGGAACTATTATTTTTAATTACTACAATTATGAAAAAAATAAAAATAAGTATATCAAATTATATTTCAAATTGTAGCTACATATCTGGAAAAAACAAAATAAAAATAAAAGCATCAAAAATTTATAATTAACAATTATTAATAACAAAATAATAAATTATTATTTTTTTTTCTACTCATTTCGACTTCGTGTAATATATTTATTTTGTATTTTTAAAGATCATTTACTTAATGCTAAAAGAGTAAGAAATCTAACATAACCATCACAAGTTTTATCAAGGAAATGATTTATATATGATATATTTATATCTGTATCTTATTTGGTACCGCAAAACAAGAACCGCTTATTTATAAATTACCATGTACCATGCCTCAAAAGCATACTACAGGACTTATAACAAGAGCCCAAAACTTAGCCATATCATTTTTAATGAAATAACAAAATAAATAAAAACCAAAATATAATACTAAAAGTTAAAATGCACTGAATAATGCCCCACAAGAAACCACCTACGCTGCTCATCACTGGTCAGTTTGTCAAAGTCTCTCTTCCATAAAAATGTAAGGAAATCTGTCTTAAAACAAATTTTTATCTGTCGCTGGCCATGTTTCTTGTTTTTTATATATTGTATAGAATTATAAATTTCAAACAAACTATTGTTTTAACAATAAAATCGGACAGGAGTGGTTTTCAATATAAAACATATAACATTCATCAATTAGAAAAAAATAATTGTTTTTAGGTTATCATGTTTTCTATGAACCATATTGTAGGTACATGTTATGAACACAGAAAGACAAAATTTCAAATAATCATCGTATGATTTCATTAAAGAAAAAAAAATTAATAATTTATTTATTTATTTTAACGAATTATAATGGTTTATAAATTATTGATTGAATATTTTCAAGCACATATGTATGTAGTAATAAACTGTATTTCTCTTTTATTTATCGTGGTATGTATCATAAAACGATCAGTTAAACGTGATCACTCGTAAATATAAGAATCCTATAGCAGATAAAGTAATATTTAAATATTATTTTAATGCATTAAATTAAATAAATATTTTTTTTTTTAAAGTAAATTTTAAACATATATGTGAATTTTCCTCGTTTATTAACAACCCTTAAGAGAGCTCGCCTGTTATGAACAAGAAAGAATTTCCTTTATATATAAAATTTAAATCAATGAATTTAAAGATTCAATATTTTTATTTTATCTAATAACTAAATATTTATATTGAATGTTAAAATATTTGTGTAATTAAAAAATTTTTAAAAACTTTTATGAGCTAAAATAATAAATTCGGAATAAAATATTAAATATATTTCTAATATCTTCGATTACCAGTAAAAATTATTCTTTACCATAAATTGTTATTCTTAGAAAGTTTTTTTCTATTAATGTAAATTATGATTACATCTTCATATATTTAAGCTTTTCAATAGTATTCTGTTTTAAATTTGAGACTGGTATATTTCTTCTTAATACAACATATTATTTTGTGAATTGTAAAAAAACTTATTAGGAATAAAGAAAAAAAAGTTGTTCTTAAAATATTAGATAAAATAAACTCCCCGTCAAAAGTATTGCAACACTCATAACTCTGGAGATTTTCATGGTTTTTACCTTAATCCATACTTGGTTTATATTCATATTAATATTATTTATTAAACGTGAGACATTAAGGATTGGACACATCAATGTTTTTTGATGTTAATAACAAACGATGGAATTTTAGATTATTTTTTTTCAAATTTCCTTCAGTCTATGTTTATCATTCGTTTCGTTCTTTTCAAGTAGGCCAAGACTAGTGGAAGCAGTCATTCAAGCCAGAGGGGGCAATATGTCTTATAAAATATAAATTAATAATTTAAAAGTTAAAATTGTAAAAAATGAAAATTTTAAATGTAAGTTTTTTTACTTTTTTGTTTATTGGAAGAAATATTTTAATTTATTTTAATAAAAATTGTTTATGTCAAGTTTAGGAATGTTTATTATAGACTTCAGAACCTTTCTTTATTATGAAAAAAATACGTTTTTATAAAATTCAAATATTTCGAAGTGTTGCGATACTTTTGACGGGGAGTCTATATATAATAAATTAATATCCTTTAATATATTAAGGAAAGTGTATGTTCTAATATTAATTAATAATATAATTTAGAACAATAAATGTAAATATATATTGGGTATATTCATAAAAGATAATAGAATACGAGAAAAGGAAAAATAAAAACCATTAAGTGACATACCTGACATAGAGATATGGAAGACAAAATGAAGACTTGAATGACGCTGAGCTGGAAGGGGAACCCCGGCCGTTAGAGGACAACAAAAATGTTAAACGGATTCCTATTGGTCGAATGTAACGACGGGCAAGACTGGCTGCCCAGGCCACAGCTGCTTGAGGTTTAGGTCTTTTATAAAAAGATGTGGGGTTTGAGTCGGCTTATAGGAGCCCGCAAACTGACATTTCTAACGTCTCTTTTTCCTACTCATCTCCATCTTGCATCTTCATTAAGTCTGCTTCGGACGACTCACTAAAATACCAAAACGTTTCCGACTCAAAAACTTATATATTGCATGAATATTTCATCCTGGAGTATGAGTCAATTATAAAAGTGAAAAAAAAAGACAAATGTGCAATTCAAACATCCAAATTTAATTCAGGAAACTTATGTGGTGATGATGGGTTGAATTTTTAAATTTTCTGTCAAAATGAAGCATTGTATGGCATTACGATCAATACCAGTGAGCGGGCAGATGTAGAAGCTAAAAATACGGCAAAGTATACAACCCTTCAAATTATATTTAATATAGCACCGATTAGTGTTAAGCACATTTTGAGAACAACTCGAAAAAATTGGAATGAAAAATGGACAAATTCGATAAAAAGGTTAACATACTTATGAATTCATAAATACTTTAGACGATAGAAAAAAAAATTAAAAAACTGACATACAAACTGACCCAATGACAGGACATGGCGGAGCAAAAAGTCACACAGATTTAAACTTTCTGACAACAGCCTTTGTAACTGCGACGAAAACAGTAAACAGACTTACGATCACCTCACTTATGACTGCAGAAAATTGGAAAGGTACAGACACAAATTGAAATCAAATGACCTACTGAACGGAGACAAATGGCCGCCTTCAAAGAAGGATCTCATAGACAAATATTTCGAGGAGTTTGATGCATTTGTGGATCACGTTTATTATATGGAACTCAACAATTGAACAGTTTGTTTATAACTCCACCTCTATTTGTTTATTTATTTTTTTTATCCTATTTTTTTTCATCAATTCCATTGATTAATTATTGTTTATATTTCATATTCACTCAATGTTAATTCCTATATTATTTTAAAATATTTCACATTGAATATAACTAACCATGATCGTATAAATATTTATGATAATACGCGTTATGTCGAGAGATGGGACGCGTAGAAATATAGCACCCATTGCAGGTGAAAAAAAAAAAAAATTAAAATATTTTAATACATAATAAAGACAGAAATTTTTAGTTCTTATTTACATATAATTAAATATTCTCCTATAATAATGTGTTATGAAATTTAATATGTCATATGTATACTCAATATTCTGAAATTGATGCAAATAAATCACCATTATGATTTACACCTATATTATTTTTTCCCATTCCTATTAAAATATTAAATACAATAGTATCGTAAATTTTATCTAATTAAACATCTGTACTTTAAGCTTATAAATGTTAATAATACTCCTACTATGTTAACATAGCATATTTTGTAAGTAATTGCGTTTATATACATCAATTTAATTGAGAATCAATTTTTGAAGGGCAAGTAGAGCATACAAATAAACATACTCAAATTTAAGATATGCCTTATTTCCTTTATGTGAAACTGACAACATTTGTAAAGATACGAAAATTCAACAGATTAAAAAAGGAAACGAAAAAAAATATTCATCACAAATTTGAATTTCATATGAAAATTCACTGGCATAGATGCTTAATTCGCTGAGATAAATAAATAAATAAACATACCTGAATCTAATGAAAAGAATGAGAGAAGAATGTAGACGTGGAAAAGAAATATTGCAGTGGAGTCCGCTAGCATTCCGTTTGGGGCTGGGAGTCACACTGACGAAAAAAAAAATGGCGGGACATCTTATCATTTTCCCGCGCTGACCAGTGATAACGTTACTGGCGTGTGTGCCCATATCTGATACGTACATGAAGGATTTCTATTAAAAATTTGACCATATCACTGAGTGAAAAAAATTATTGTTTGTTTCTTCTAATTAATTAAAATCACGTGAGTCATTAAGGGCATAAATAACTGGCGATTTGTTAAATATCTGTAAAACAAACAAATATATGTTTCTGTCTATTAACATTCTCCCTGCAGTACCTCAATTTTTAAAATTTTAAAAAGAAAAGGCAGTTCTTCCAACCTCACTTTTTTTAACGTAGGTATATGAACTTATATTGACAATCAAAATATTTTTTTTTATTTCAAGCAGTATGAAATTTTAAGAACAGTAACTGAGGTGTTTATTACATTTTATTATTACAGGTAGAATAAAATTTTAATAATAATTCTACCATAGAATTAAAAAAATCAGTGCATTACAATTTATTGTTATTAATAGCAACAGTATTAAAAATATAATCTATAAATATATTTATAAATATCAAGAATTAAAATAAAAGCGGAACCGTTTTTATATTTCTACTTTGAAATAGAGTAGTTTCAATGATTAATTTTAGAAATGAAAATTACAATGCACTATTTCCACAACGTTTTTGATTTTGATGTGCCTAAACATCGACAAATTTAATTGCTTCTGTGATTGTGAAGAAGTCAATATGTCCAATTACCTTGAAAACTTATTAACTATTAACCTTCAAACAAGTATTTTAAATATCTCTTTTGTGAAAAATTAGTTTAATTCTTGATAACGCCTTAAAGTCTCTATTTTGTCACAAATGGCAATTTTAGACTAACAACAGGGTTTTGGAAAAAATATTATAAATACCCTAGTGAAAAGTGAACAATTTTATCTTATCGACTTTTCATGACAGGTGTAACGAATTAAACATTTTATTCATATATTCCCCAGATATTTTTAAATTAAAAAAAAAAAAATTAAAAAACATGAAAAAGCAAAACTTGAAATTAAATTTTCCCTTAACTGGGAAAAAACAATAGATCATGGATCTGCCAATATATGACTTGCTTCTTTTATATCTACTGCTTCAGATAAGTAAATTGTCGGCAAATTTCCGATCCAAGCAACACTAGCAGAGAGAGAGCGTGTCAAAGAAGCCTCAACATTTCAAAAATTTTGGCAAAACGCTACTCTCATTTAAACCAATATAGTTCCTAAACGATAGTTCCGATCGACAAATTTTATATCACTAAAAATATTTTTCATAAAATTAATGTTTACAATTTATATGCAAAATCGAATTTAACGATAGAATCAACAGTTTTTTATCTTAAGAGAAATAATTTTATATATATATATATATATATAGATTATATATATATATATATATATATATATATATATATATATATATATATATATATGAAACAAGAAGAACATAAATTTATTGAAATTTACAACTATACAAATATGTACATCAAGTAAATGAGCTGATAACGATTACAATGACGTGTAACAACTTGAAAAGAACAACTCATCAGTAGCACTTCAATAAACATTCTACGCTAGAAGGTCTCTAGGCCATCTTCTTTTCAAACACCTCGGAGGATTATCGGGAATGGAGTGGGAAGCAAGTTGAGAAACTAATGGATTTGAGTGGTTATGGAGCTTACTATGAATGGATAGGTATCTGGTTTGGGCTAACTCAGCAACATATGGAACATTAAGGTCTTTATGGATAAGCTTATTGGTGACTAAGTAAGGGGCATTTAGGATTTTTCGAAGGATTTTGGATTATAAGGATTGGATACGAGATGAATTGAATGGTTTAGTAGAGCCCAAAAGCTCAGCTCCGTACGTCCAAATAGGTCCTTATAACAGTCATGTAAATAAATCTTTTGTAATGAATTGGGAGCTTTGGTCGTTTGTCTAGTAAATGTCGAAGTAGTCTGTAACGACGAGCAGTTTCTTTTCGCTTTAGTCTTAAATAAATTTGTAATTATTTTTTCTCTAATTTGCAGGCATATTTATCAATTAGCCTTTATATTTATCATTTAAAAATGATTACAAGGCCTGTAATTTACAAGCTTCTGTAACATGTATAAGGGAACATCTTTCATACGTAAACATATGTATATAGCATTTTGAAAATATTTGAAAAATATTATATATAAATGTTTTTAGAAAAAAAAGTTCAATGAATTTCTATTTGATAAGAAGAGTGAAAGATGTTGATTTCAATCCCTAAAACACTTGCTTTTACTGTGTGGTAGATTCTCTAGGATGAGGTTCCCACCGAAAGGCGGCGAGCGAGCACAAAAACTAGAGAAAGCGTTGGGGTTGTTTTGGTCACTCACGGTCGTAAATATTCATAGAACACGAGCAAGAAATGACCCAGAACCACCGACTTTCTAATGCCTCTTCTAACAGAACTCATATAGTTCTAAGTTCTCCTTCATTTTATTCTTGATACGAAGAACGAATGTCGGTAAAGAGTAATAGGTGATACCACCGCTTTAAAAAAAACAACTTAAAAACTTTGAATTCTTGTATTTTTATTTTAATCTACTTTCCTTTATAATCTACATGAATAATGTATTGACTATATAACAAGATACATCATTTTGAGTGATATAATGTGGTCATCATTATACTTCAACCGCCTTAAGTATTCTATCTATGATAAATTATTTATTTTAGGATGGATCAGACCCAGACCGAGGATATCAATTCACGGCCCTAGAAAGCTTACCTATTTTTTATCAAGAAAAATTTTTATGGAGCCAATACACTCTTAATGTATCAATGCATACTTATTATTTTATAGAAAATATGTATAAAATAAAAGGAGTTCTGCTGATATAGATACCTACCGGTCAGAGGGTATTACTTCGGAATGAATTATAGGAAGTTTAATTACGCTGCGAAAAATAAATACATTTTAAAATAATAAAACAGTTTTACAGTTCAAGACAAGACCAATATCATCTGATTCGGTTTGAATAAAAATTATAATAAGTTTTCTATACTTGTTTGATTTGTTAATTTTTTAAAAATATTTTTCATTGAAATAAGCATGCATAACTTCAAAATAGTAAAACGAGATTAAATTAAAAAAAAAAAAGAAAGAAAAAAAAAAGTTGACTGTAAGTGTACTTGGAATTTATCTTAGGTTATTTCAATTTTTATTAAAAAAGTACCTTTTTGCAATAAAAAATATTTGGATTTCTGTACGTAATTGAGAAAACTATATAGTTTAAAAATGTATGTTTTTATAGGCAGGTTCAGAAAATATCGATGACTTAGATCACAGTTGTGTTAAGTGCTGAAATTGACAGCATTCAAATCTAAAACTTTGAAGCTCTGTTATAAGATTCGGATTGAAGTATTGAAAAAACTGGCATTGAAATTCCATCTACCTGCACCTGGGAAAACCTTTGGAAATTCCCATTCTTAACCTTTTTGATAGAAATTCCCCAGTTCAATTGTATACTAGAATTGTTATATTTAGTAGTGGATACCATATCAACCAAAGTAGTAGTGTAAGTAGTATATATAGTAGTATATTCATACTTCTGCATATTTTGTAATTATATGTAGTATATATAAGAACGCATGTTTTTATACATTTATATTGAAGCTAACTTTATGTTTTGAAATAACCGGCGTAACTTTTATAATTTTATTGAAACCTATTTTTTCACTGTAGAGCATGATTATGAAAACAATATAGTCTAGAAAAATTGCCAAAATTATAGTTTTTATTTATTGGCTGAATCTCAAGAACCTTATTAAACATATATATAACCTAGATGTTTAAACATCGCTAAACGACTGTTAAACGTTTGCCTAGTAAATGTTAAAGAAGTCTAAAACAACGATTAGTTTCTTCTTTTTTTATTCTTGTATGTGAACTCCAAGCAAGACGTTTGTCCAAATGGACTCCCAGGTAATGGTTCTATTAAATCATGGAATATCATCGAGGCAATCTTAAACTCTAGCAACGATTTTTTTCAGTATATTGCACTTTGGAAGGTACTGAAACATTCATGAGATAGATAGATGTTTTAAACAAATATCAGAAAATTGTAATGCTTTAATTTAATTGAAAAGACTAATAAATGTACACTTGAAAAATAAAAATAAAATAGTAGAAGAAAAATAATGGTATAAGGATTTATTCTCTCACTTGGAAAAAAATATTTTTGAAGGCAAAAAAAAAGTATAAATAAATATTATTAATGTATCAATAGACACAAACTAGGAGTTACGCTTGAATCCGTCATGAAAACTCATGACTGGAAATCAATATTACTTCTGGCGGATGACTGTGCAAGAGGAACGCGGAGACACGTGAAGTATATTTTATTAATAGAGGGAAAGAAAATTGTGGGTACAAGAAGACATCTCGTTAGAGGACGACAGGGCACGATCAATTCGAGTCACGTCCCGAGAAGGGTGGGAGTGTCATTTCCCATAATGGTCGGGGAGGCGGTGGGAATTTCGGAGGAACTGGCGGACATTTTCTTATCCTGTCCCTCAGCGTAGCCGAGCCTGTGAGCCCTCTTACAAGAATTTCCTTTACTAAATACATCACAATTCATCGTGGAGTTTCTTCAGAAAATAACTTGTTTAGTTGCACCATCATATCCTTATTATTTGTTTGGATTTTTTAAGATAAACTATTATTTCATTGACAGCCAGCTTTTGGACGTATCATTGTAATTTATCTTTAAATTGTTTCTGATATTTTACACGCATCTGCAGGATACTCGAAATTATTACAACTAAATGCGGCTAAGAATGGCTGAAAGAGGTGCAAAGGGACCTACAAGAGATCCAAATAGAAAATCTCGAAGACCGCACCGAGTGCTGTAACAAAATAAAAAATGGAAAGTTTGAGCTACAAGTATCGCACCAACCTGGTAAAAAGTGAACAGATGAACGGAAGAAGAAGCATCCGAGAGGATGAGAGAGAGAGAGAGAGAGAGAGAGAGAGAGAGAGAGAGAGAGAGAGAGAGAGAGAGAGAGAGAGAGAGAGAGAGAGAGAGAGAGAGAGAGAGAGAGAGAGAGAGAGAGAGAGAGAGAGAGAGAGAGAGAGAGAGAGAGAGAGAGAGAGAGAAAGATAGAGAGAGAGAATATAATTTTCAATTTATAATAATTTTAGACTTTTTCTTAAACTTTATAGTATTGGCACCCGTAAAGGAGGGGATTTTTTTTTTATATTGTACACACAGAATTTATATAATGAAACTATAGAATTATAAAGAAGATAAAATATTGAAATGTCAAACATAATAATATTTAAAGGAATTTACTATTAATAGTTTGTTAATAACACCACCAAAATCGATACACATACTGTTAATGTTACATTAATTGGTATAATGGGCACAGATGATGAGAATTGATATTCCAGAGAAAATCATAGCTTTATAAGGTGAAAGACGAAAGTTGATGATGATGACACCAATATAAATGTATATTATTTTTCTTAGATCAACAGGCGCATATAGTAGCCCCTTGCTTTTTCAATTTCTGCCTTCCATCTATCTCTATCCATCGCATACAACCCATTCATTTTCATCTGACAAAGTCTTGGAGTACACTTTCTCTCCAGCGGCCCTTGGGTCTCCCTCTACTTCTCTTTCCACCTAGTGGGCCTTCATAGATTTTCCTTGTCATTTTACTGTCCTCCAATAGGTGACCAAAACATTCCAATCTCAGCATTCTGATGCTGGCCGAGATATTAAGGTCTTTGAAGTTGTTGTACATGTCCTTATTTTTCCATCTCTGCCATATTCCATCTTAGCATACAGGTCCCATATATATGAGACCGAACTAAAAATACTGAAACTTTTGTACGATTGAATGCAGAAAAAAAGTTTTTGCCCGCATTTTAAAAAGACACAAATAAACCATTTTTTAAAAATATATTTTTTAAAAAAGTATAGAGGTTGAAAGAATTCCGAAATACATTCTTAAGCTTTTATTATACTGTCACTGATCTCCAGGAATGTGGTGCATATCAGGGCCCAATGATCTTCTGTATGTATTTTTATTCTTTTCTATTTTCTTTTTGGCATATTTAAATAATGGTGAACTAAATTTTTCGTATATAAGAAAGATTTCTTTTGAATCATATAATCAAATATTGAGTACATTAAGATATAGAATCTAAAGTGAAGTAAGTATTAATTTTATTTTCAAGCAAAAACAATAAGATAAAGGTACACAATTTACGTAAACAATTGACACTGAAATGGATTGAAAATGTTTAATAAGAAAACTAATAACAACTAACTTCTATATTATGTTTTTAAAAGACATCAATAATAATTGACACTAATTTTCCACATTAATTTATTGAAGCGGTTTCATTTGGAAGTTGGGCTTTTATTTTTATTATTGTTTTATCTTCTTTCATCTTTTTGGTTATAATATTCCTTACTATTTTACCTAAGATTCTATAGTTAAATTTTGACTATTCTACATTGATAGATTAATATATTAATAGATTTTATATTAATAAATGACTACATAATCAGCCAACCCCTTTGGTTTCCCAAGAGCCTTCCTGTTGAATCATTCCATCCATCATACAAACTCCATTACACTTAGCCTCAAAATGAATCAATGCTACCCTAGCTGAATGTTCCTCTTGGGACTGTTAACTACCGTCTCATCAACCATATTTCCATTTCATATTAATGCCTAATCAGATTGTATTCCTCTCTCGCTCAATCGTTCACCATTACTTCGTTTCAGCACAACTTTTATATATGTTGGTATTCCGAGAAAAAGTGGACTTATCTTAAGTTTCTGAGTAGATTTGTGTACCCATATTCTTGTAGAACTAAACTTGACTAACTCTTACGTAATTGCACCAACTATTTTTTTTTTTCATTTATTTATTGGAATGTACTGCTGTATATATATATAAAAATAAATACACATAGTAAACTAGGTTTAGGACTTTGAGGACAATCCACGGTCCCACAAAAACAACTGATGGATACAGAATAAAATCAGATGAAGAAGTTTACAAAATTAAAGTAAAGAATAAGACTAAAACTTTTAAAGGTATACACAATCAACAGAAGAAGTTTGAATTTGGCTGGGCACATAATACAAATGGATTTAAATAGACTCAATAAAAAACTTTCTGGACAACTTTAAAAATGTAAAGCTCCGCCATAGAATATTTTAAAAAAGGCAAATATAGAAACAAAAGAGATTTCGAAAAATTGAATTGGTCCAGAGAGAATTCTTGTGGATAGGAGAGCAGTCTGAAGTAGAAAGATGGAAATTCTAAATAAAAGGAACGAACTTTTTTGTAGTACTTTAAAGACCCGTTAAAAAAATAAAATAATTTTAAAAAATTAACAATATAAAGATATGAACAAAATGTTTAGAGAAACTATCTAATTATACCACTCCAGTGATAGTTCTATAATAGAAAATGTAGAGGCCATCTCCATTTTGGAATCGAAGATTATCGTGAATCTGATGGGAGTTAAGTTAATATACAAACAGATCTATGGACGAGTATTTAGTTTAATATAAATTGATATATGGTTCGAACCAAATCGAAATCGAAACATTTATGTCATTGTGAATTAGTTTAGAGTCATAATAAGGAGGTTTAAGGATTTTATCGAGGATTTTGAATTCGAAATGGGAAAGAATCGACAGTTTGGTGGGACCCCATAACTATGCCTAAGCCCAAATAGGCCTGTTCATGGCTATGTTGATGAGTCTTCGGAAATGAATTGGAAGATTGGAACGTTGGTCAAGTAATGATTTGAGAAGTCGAAAACCCACTTTTAAAAATTAGATCTTCAACTACTGACTTCTGATTTACTCATTAAAAAGAAAACAAAACATCATAGTTGTTTGCTATTTTTCTATGTTCTTGTCTCTTTCCCTTAAGGTTCTTCCTTTGATTCCAGAACAAGTCAGCATTCGAATTCTTTTTATTTTGCTTATGCGATACGAAATTCACTCTTGGTATGCTAACAAAACTGATCTAAACTATACATTCATGTTCATTTTCGTCAGATTCATTTAAATGTATCAAACATATGAAAAAATACAGTTATTCAATACTGTATTTTCTATTGTAGACACATGATATATAGTTGTTTTGTTTTTTTTAATTAAGAAACCTTTAAGCCAAAAAATGTAATCATAAAATATATTATACCAATTCCCGCCACGATTCAAAATATTGCAGTTACGACCACAGCTATGATTGACTTTCTAACAGAGATCATTTGGTTGTACTTACACGGTCGTAAATCGGCAGGAAGTTTCATGACGGTTGCAACTGGTTACAAATGCGCCTGTAATTGATTCCCCACACTGTTCAGCTCACGCTCAATCACGATAGTAATATTATTCAAAATTTGCTTAATAGTTTCCTAATAAAAAAAAAACTTCGTTCTTAAGGTCTAAATTAAATTTTAAAATTAATTAATATTAAAAAATATTCATTCTGATAAGCCAAATTAAACCGTTTCATGAGGATTATAAATAACACACCCTGCGACCCTAAAATATTAACTATGCTCCATGAACTTAAATTTCCCGCAACACAAAAATTTGTACTGCATAAATGTAATGTTTTTGTTAAAATAATAGGTTCCAAAAATAACAACAAAACATCACTTTAAAACGTTAATTAAGATTGCTTACATTTCTGTTCATATAGCATTGATCTCTCACTTTTGCTTTGTTTTGTTATTTATAAGTGTAGGTTTTTTTTTTTTTCTTACTAATGAAAGTATGGTTTAACATATTGAATCAGTTATGAACATTTATGAACTCAGTTCAAAGCAAACTATTTGAGCTAGCATATTTATAGTTCTTTATTATTTTGAACTTAAAGCATCTCATTTTAGATATAGCAGTTCTTATCTAATAAGGGTTTGATGTGTAAAATTTACACAATGTTTTGTTATTTTAAACAAAATATCACAATATAAAGGAATAGTCAGATGAACTACTTGCAAAAAGACAGTTAGTATAAAGAAATATAAAAAGCTGCTGATATTTCACTTAATTACTGGCACTTCGGTCGCAATATTATTTCAAATATCGTCAATCACAGATAAAATATTATTTAATTTATTTTTAGGAAGCTGGTCTCTAAGGGTTTAGAGACTTTTAGCATATAACTGAAATATTATTTTCACACTGTCAGTAAAAAAATTTTAATAAATTGATTTTTCCATTTTATGGGTCAAACGTTTTATTTTTATTTTGTGGTTTACGTCACTGTATATCGTCAACCAGGGTATTTGACACTGATTAATTAGAATTATTTAAAAAAAAGCAATACCTAATTAGAATATTAGAATAATTAAGTATGAGCAAAAATTATTAAAAGTTTATATCGGCCTTTTGGATTCATTACATCTTGATTTCGATAAGGCATAATGTGATTTGAATAAATGCACAGAGATATGTATTATCCCTGCATAAAGCAAAATTAATCATATTAATTTAAAATATTGTAATTTATTTTATTTTTTTAATTTTAATACGTCTCATATGCTCTAAAGGAATATGTGGACTTAAGCACCTAAAAGAAAAATGAAACATTTAAACCGAGGAAATAAAAATTAAAAAATATTGGGTGGAAGTTTTTGCCTATCTGAGTGTATATTATCATGCAACATTTATTAGATTTATTATATTATATTCTCTTCTAAATTTCGGTAAATAAATATTAAAGAAAAAAAATTCAATTGTTATAATTCAAAGATATTCGTTTCCAAACGGTTATGTGTACTTAGATGCAGTAATAACTATGGATTTAACAGAAATTAAATGAAAGGGATACATACTGAAACCTAATACCTCTCTCTCTTTCTCTCTCACTCTCTCTCTTTCTCTGTCTCTCTCCCTATCACACACACACAAATACACACACTTCCTCACAAAATCAGATAAACAAATATAAGGAATATAACATGCTAATTGAACATACCCACAATATAAATCTATATTCATGAATTACTCGCAATCAGATCCAAACATACTAAAGGAAAAGGAAATGGTTATGTAAATAAATATATGGAAAAAACACAGGGCTGCTCACCCACGGAAGATGTTCACGTCACCAAGCCAAAATGGCGACAGCTATAAAAAAGTATTCGTCTCTGGGCATCGACCTCATTTTCGGCCTCCATAATCAGTCCGAATTTAAGTGGAATCCTATGTTTCTTTGGTAAAAATTTAATAAAAATATTTTTTTTTGTAATTCCGAAAATTTAACTACTATCTTTTTCATAATCATATTAGTCTTCTTTCAATGTAAATGCTCTATTAAGTCAAACCTTTAGATTTAGTCCCACACTGAAATACAAGTTATCTTTAATTTCAAATGGATGTAAATATTTTCGGTTTTGCTTTATAAATTAAAATTTATCTAAAACCATCCGAATCACTCAATATAACCATAAAACACGATTTTCAAACAATAAACCAAAAAGAATTAAAATAATTATTTTGGTGAAAGTTTTTATGATTTATTATTGAATTGGTTATAATTTCTTCATGTTTTTTATAAAAATACAAAACTGAATAAATAACTAATGCGAAATGATTTTTGGTTAAAAAAACAAATTACAAAAAAAAATATGAATATTTTTAAAGAAACTTACTCAAACGGTTTAATAATTTTGAATCGCTTTTAAGCTACCAACATCACAAAAATGAGCATTCGCTAATTGTAAGTTTCTACTTATCTATTGACTTTACCGTTCCATATGTCAAAACCATTTAACCATAAATGGATATTGTCAGATGTAAAAATGTCAACCAAGAGCGTTCATTTTAATTTTTTTTTTTTACAGAGATTATTAACTAAAGATGGGATAAAATATGTTAACGATTAGCTAAAGCTTTAACTTTAGTATTCCAATGATATTCATAAGATTCATAGGAAGCACAGGGGTTTGAGAGTGACTTCGTTGAAGTTTTAAGTGAGCAGTATACAAATTATTCAGTATATTATTTCTAAGCACCCTTTTGGTATGCCAACGGTGCATACTAAAACGGTGCTTAATCAAATAAACTTTTATTTATTGACATTCACTTTTATTTCCTTTTGGATATTTATTTTCTAATTTATAAGTAATATGGAAAATAATATCATGGATGCATGTAGGGATACTCATCCACCTCCATGAAACAAATATGTGTTAGTCGCTATTCTATGTCTGTATAATAAATAACACTTTACATTTGAAAACTGCAGGAAAGAGCTAAAAAAACTCTAAATATTTTAAAATTATTATTTATTTTATATTCTTTATTATACACTTTGTAATATTAGGATCATGTGATTATGGCTAATGATACAGACGATACATGATAAAAAAACTAGAATCGAACAATTTAAAGACCTATTACAAGATATTTTATGGAATAGATATTTATGGAAGTCCTTAGAAAATCGGGTGTTATCTTGTACTAACAGGACGGAAGATCTTAAAGAGATAAAACGTACAAAATTATAAATGCCAAGATATTAATGGGGACAGCGAAAAAAAAATCCTGTTTACATAATGTTAGCCTGAAATGTAAACCTTGGTTGGAAGAATAATTTAAAGAATGCAGTTTGTCCCTAACACTCAGTATCGACAGATGTACTACTGGAAAATATCCTCTGTACATTAGATCTATGAGGTTCAATTGATATTATGATAAAAAAAAAATAATTATTACTAGGAGATGTAGGAGATGTACCAGAAGGAATGACTTCCAGAAGACTAAGACATGACGATTGGTTAGACTAGTAGAAGTTACTGAAGGGGCAGTAACTTTTATTGAAATATAACAAAAAAAATATCTATCATGAAGTCATCAAAATGAAAGGAGGTACAGCTGATTAGTTTAAATGCATCCATTGTTTAAATTATATTTTTTAAAATAGAAGTCCTAAATGTCATTTTTATTATCCTATTCAAACATTCAAGATATCACCAACGACCCGGGCTTTGTACAAGGGTACCAGAAGAACTACAAGTTTTGTAAGTTAAAAGCGACAGCCTAAGATAAGCAGAGGTGAAGCAAGCTGATTAAGGCGGCCAAGGATCTGCAAGGTCTGTAGAGCCAACCGAAAAAAACAAAAAAACATTCAAGATAATCAATGAACCTTTTTTTAAAAAACAAACCAGTATGAAAAAAAAATTTAACTATCAAATAAAAAAATTAGATGCTATCTTCAGATCGGCAATCAGACTTGCAAAAAAGGAATGAAGTGCATAACGTATATCTACATAATCTTTAAGGCCGATTGGATGGAAACACGTTGAATAAATGTACGTTTGAAGAGGCTTATTATAGCAATATGCAAAGTTAGCAATGCATGTTATGCAAGGATAGTATTTCATATCCCGTCAAAAAGAAATTAAAAAAACATTATTTGGTATCCATGTTTTTTGAAATAGATCCACTGAATTTTGTAATACACCGAAAAACATATCAAAATTCAGACGAAACTAGATAAATGGTACCTGCATAAATAGAATACCTCTGTAAGTGGTACAAAACTCTTGATCTCATCATTTCTCCCTTAAATAAACTCTTTAACTGGAATCTCTTTGTAGAAATTGCCTCCGTAAATAAGACCATTTTTTTTATTTATCTCTATAAGTGGAATTCACATTACTATTAAGAAAAGGTGAAGGGATGTAGATGGGTTTGTTTTGTTTTTATTAGTCCCTAAAGTGTAAACATTGAGCACGTTGATATTTCACTCTAACTTACGAGTATTGTTGCTACACTTCGCTAACATCTCTACTATAAATAATACTCTCATAAGTAATAAGCATTACTCAACATGTTGCGAAATATAAAATATTTTAAAATTAGTGAAAATTTAAGTTTGTTCGTGAATTTGAAATCAGAAAGTCAAGGGATGAGATCGCAGTTTGGTAACAACAGTTTGATATGCCTAAATCAACATTATGTTAGATTTTGAATAGTAAAAACAAAATTGAAACTGAGTGTTCAGAAGGACATAGCAAAATAAAGAGATTTCTAGCTAGAGAATACCCTGTAGTACGGACGTTGATAAAACAAAAGGCCCTGTATTTTGCATAAGTAACAAATTTTATAATTATAACAATTACAAGTTGTTTGAAAACCTGTTTTAGTGGTACAAGCAACCTTAATGACCTGGATAAGTTAAACCGTGTATAAGTGGAATACCTCTTTAAGGGAAATTGAAATCCTGTCTCCAAGAGATCCCGCTATCCTAGTTCGACTGTGTAACAATTTTGAGAACAGCTTAAAACCACATGACTTCTTCAGAATTATAAATTGAACCTCAAACACATCATTGATACGTAAATTTAAATAACTATTTGCTTAATTCCAAAACCGGTTATTACTGACATCACATATAGAATTATGGGAAAGAAAAATTTCGTTATAACTTTTTTTTTTCATGAAAAAATTTTTTTAAATTTTTTTAATATTGAAAATAAATGATTCTACTGTTTCGAACAATATTATAAAAAGATGTTTAGATGTAAGTGGTATTTAATTTCCAAATAAAAAATAGTATTTCTTAGAGAAGTCTCGGTTCTAAAAGTCGACTCTCGATTCCATCGATAATCCAAAGTCGATTCTGAGTTTTGCTATATATTTCTTCACAATATATTATGATCTGAAAGCATACAGATATACCAAAAGACTAAATTCTAAATAAATCCAGTAAAAATATTGCGTACATCAGTTATAAAAGTTTTATATAGTAAATGGATAAAACGACTAATAAATAAAAGTTTATATTAAAAATAAACTAATTATATCTAGAAAAGGTTAAAAATAAACTAAAATATTACTTGATAAAGAATATCTAGTCCTGTCTTTCTGGGCCACTTACCTGAAATTAAACAAAATATATAATTTAAGTATTTATGTGCTGAAATATAATATATTGAAATAATTTTATATAAATATATTGATTAAACCCTTAAGTACAGGATATGCTACTTATATAAATTTACTTTTTTCTGATACATGTTTTGGGCAAATAAATTTCCCATCCTCATGTAAGACCTATATTGTAGTGTTGCAAAACTGACCACTTATTTTAAAATAAGAATGGGAAAGTCATTTTCCTGAAGCATGTAGTGGAAAGAAGTAAATTTATATGAGGAATAAAAGCTGATCTTATGTGTATATAATTGAACCTCTATTGATATAATTAAAAATACATTCATTAATTTAACTATATGATTTTATAAAATAAATTGAAAATTAGAATAGATATCACTTTAAAACTTGGCAGGATACTTATTATTAAATCATGTTATTTCATTTTTTCTTCTTTAGCATTATGTTTTATAATAAGAGATATTTAAAAAACATTTCTCTATAGACTCGAAATACACTTATATTTCTTCTTCTTATTATTATTATTATTAATATTTATATCTTTGTATAAATAAATGTTTTAAAAATTAAATTCTTATTTTTTATTTTATTGTGAAAATTTGACTGTTTCGTAAATTCAGTTTAAGGGTTACAGTTTGATTTTATATTTTTATAATAAATAATCTTCAAAAGTTTATAAAATTAGTGTACGCTTGAGACTCTAATAATTCATTACAGTTACATATTTTGTGAAATTATAAATATTTGAATTTATCCAACGTTAATTTTTAATTATTAGATTTGGTTGTTATTGTACATGAAATCCAAAGTACTTACTAAAATTTATATTTAAGAAAATAGCAGTTTATCTAAAATCTAAAACAAGTTATCATTGAACCATTATACAAACAGATAAAACTGATAAGATTTCAGAAACGTCTGAGATATCATTTCCGTGGAAAAAATTCAGTTATTAATTTCAAGAAAGAATTTCAAATCAAATTTTTGTTTTAAATTTTATTTTATTTTATTATATATTAACAAAAGTAAGTTCTTCTCATTAAATAGATTAATTTAATACCATAGTTTGTTAATCATTAAACATATTAATAATAAAATGTATATCAACATATCGTATATATTATTAGCTATGAATAAATACCCCTATGGTTGTAATAAAGAGAGTATCTGTTATTGAATTTTAAAAATTTGTTAAGTAAAATCTGATTTTTCTTTTTTTGGTAAAGTCTGCTATTGTTATAATATGAATTAAAAAACTTTTTAAAGTTAATTTTTAATTAAATAGCTAGTTATTTAATTAAACAAGATATTTTTTTAAAACAAGTTAATTAACAGTTAAATTTTTAATTGTAATTAAGCAATATTGACAAATGGTTCTTCAAATAAAAACTAAATGTTATGTTTGTTTCTGTTATTTTAAGTTGCTTACTAGTGTTCATTTCCTTTAAATAGATAATACTTTTCCCCTTAGAATTTACATCTAGAGTCATCTAACGAAGCCATTTTTGTCTGGTTACTAGTTCTGAATTGATTTTATCAAATTATGCCCCGGGATCTTAACATAAGTAATAAACTAGCTAAAACAAATTGACACAATCTTTGAATCAATGTTCTATTTATGTATTTAGATGTTTTGTTCGCGTGTGGTGGAATGCCAACCGGCATGTTCTCACCTCTTATCTGGTTTTACCACGTATTATCAACACAGAGATTCTATAAAGGGATAATATTATATATCCCTATAAAAGTTGTAATTAATGTAATAAAACAATAAAAAATATATGTAAAATTATAATTTGTAAACGGTGTTACACCAAGATGTGCAATGAGCAATTCAAGATATTCAGATAAAAATAAATTCCTTATTATAATGAATATAGTTTTTATTCTTATTTTGATTTTTATCAAAAGACCAATCTTGCGAAATATATCATAAATCTTGTTAAATATTTTATATATTCTCTAAAATCCATAAAATTAAAAACCGAAATAAATTTCACATTTAAGTGTCAACATGGTTAAAAATATGTTTCAAGTCTGTTTTTTATCGATACATGTTTCAGAAAATAAATATTCATTTACTTCATTATTCATTATTTATAGCCAGGTACTTGATTTTAAAGTTTAAATTATCAATTGAGAATTTTATCAAAATCATGTAAATTATCTAAATAAATTCAATATACATTTTGTGAAAATTATTATAATGATATAATAATTAAAGCAAATAATCTTAAATATATTCTCAAAGAATATCTAAGAATGACATACTTTTGGGGACTTAGATCCCATCTTCAGGTATTATTTAATTTAAAATGTTATTCAAATTATTGAAAACTATTTTATACCACAAAGAAGAGCAGTATTGTTAATAAATTATTTTCAAATATATTTTATTTATCTATGATATCATTACAAGAATTCAATTTTCTATGAGTTGTATTTGACTATATGATTTGACTATACTCTGTGCCAAAAACCTCTTCATATCTATCTATATCTATCAGAGTACCAGTCTAGGATAAAAATATATTTAGTTTAATATTATAATTAATTATCAAAGTTTGATGGATTCAACAAGTTTATATTTATGTTAATTTTAAAGATGATTTATCAAACTTCTTAATTTTCCTTAATACTTGGATGAACCATCTACAAAGAACAAATATTTATAATATATAAATAATCACACAATATTTATTTTTATTTTTTTTAAATAGTACTATTAATGAAAACAATATTACTAATTACAGGTATATAGCATGAGACTTTAAGTTCTCTAAATATCTTAAAAATACGTTTAAAATGGCCGATTAGCTCAAGTTATTATTATAAACCATTTATAAATAAAAAATAATTTAGTTTAAGTAACACTACATTTTGCAATGGAAGTATTGATTCTAGAGGGAAGGTTATAGTAGGTTTCACATAGACCGGAGCGGTTTTACAGGAAAAGTAATAATTACACGAGTTATTTAAAATAACGTTTAGTTAAATAATATTTAATTTTAGAAGGAGTTCATTATATTTTAAAACTTTAAAATCTATTCCCGTTATATACTTTTACTGTAATTGTAATAGGATATTGAAATAGAATTTCACAATATTACAATAAATTTTAAAATTACCTTTTTAGCTTATGCAAAATATTATTTATATGGTACATTCTTCTCTGTACCTGACTTTAATGTTCCAAAGATATTAACCACTGTTTATATGTAAATTAATCAAATACACTGACTAGATTTAATCATAGTTATATACCTTTTTATTAATATTAAGTACTTAGTTAAATGAATGCCTGAATGGTGGAACTGAAAATTGAAATAATATTTATTTAATTATTGATAGAGACAATTAATTTTTTTATTATTTAATTGGTAGACAATTAAATTATTAATTTAGTTTAAATGAAAATTGGAAAACTTTTTACGTAGCTGTGGAGATACTAGACAAGGTACAAGATATACATGAAATCAATAAATGTTTTGTATTACTATATATATATATATATATATATATATATATATATATATATATATATATATATATATATTTATCTGTCATCATTGCGAATAAGTGGTTAAGTGGAATTTTGACCAAAATGAGTTAAGTGACTAAGAAGAACAGTGGAGGTGTTTTCTTCATGGTAAAAAAGCGTTCAAGTAAGATCTTCATTTAAAAAAAAAATTAAATTCAAATCCACCTTACTTAGCAAGTATTCACCATAAAGAAAACACTACGTTTCTTTTTAGTCGCTTAGTTCATTGCGGTCAAAATCCGAGGTAACCACTTATTTTATATATATATATATATATATATATATATATATATATATATATATATATATATATATATATATATATATATATATATATATATATATATATATATATATATATATATATATATATATATATATATATATATATATATACAGATAGACAGATAGATAGTTATATATTAAATCAAAATTATAGTTAGATAGACAAAGTACATGCATGGATATAAATATATAATTTTTTTTAAATTTGAATGCAATAGTTTTAATATAATACTTCATCATGCATTGCTGTTTTATTTCAAGACTAAGCATTAACTTTATTATAAAATGGATTTAATATTCGTAATAAAGATCAAATATTATGACTAAGACATGGATTATTTTAAAGGAATGTAGAATGGATGCAGATCAAAACATTCTGTAAAACCGTATTCTTTGATATGATAAGTTGTAAATGAGTCAAAACACGAAATTATCAGATGTTGCAGTCTATGAGTGAGCAGATTAGTTTATGACTAAGACATGGATTATTTTAAAGGAATGTAGAATGGATGCAGATCAAAACATTCTGTAAAACCGTATTCTTTGATATGATAAGTTGTAAATGAGTCAAAACACGAAATTATCAGATGTTGCAGTTTATGAGTGAGCAGATTAGTTTATCTAGAAACTGAATTTACAAGAATAGCAAACGAATGAGAAACATGGTTTTTACTAGATTTGACAAGATTTTAAGTTATGTTGTTAAGAGGGATATGTGACTGATTATACAATCAAAATCTATCTTAAATAAAATAATAATTATATTTTTAAAAGCAGTTCTCAACCTCCTTATCACTTTAAATAGGATTCGGCTGTAACAGAAACCCATGCACATGCTCTATGCTTTATCTCAGTCTACAAGCGGATGTTGAAGTCACCGGGACATGCGAACTAACTGAAAGTGAAAACTGGTCATGCAAGGAGTCAGAAGCTTACCTTCCAACCGGGCTACACGGGAGGACTACATGCTACCACCGACGGGAGGTTACGAAAGGAATCAATACAGGTTATGTGGGACAACACCCCTCACAGACTGAGCAGTTCGCTGTGTTTTTACCTTTTGCCGTAGAGGGAGCTCCGCTGGAGATCTAGGTACCACTGGCCCGGAGCCGGAGTGAGAGAAAATAATAATAAAATACAGAGAGCGAGAGAGAGAGAGAGAGAGAGAGAGTGATAGGGAGTGAGAGAGCGAGGGAGAGAGAGAGGGAGACGGTGGAGGGGATGCGGCGCGCAGGCCTTGCAGTTATGGAGCAGGGCATTGGGGAGGAAGGCATCAACTCCCTCCACCGCCCCACCGCGCCTCCTTATCAATTACCTAGCTTCTTCTCTCAACTTCTTAGGATTCTGCCATCGGCTTCCCGCGGCTTATGGAGTTTTACAAGATCCTAGGGGAATATACAAGTCCAAAATGTCTATAAATATATCCAAAAATCCCCTCCCCCCAAAAAAACAAAAAACCATTGAATATAAAGAAATAATAGGAAACCACCAGCATACATGTAACATAGCATCGTCCCAAAAATAACTTCCATCAGCAAATATTACAGTTGTTCAAAACTGTAACAATCAAATTTCATTCAAGTGGGTAATAGGGCATTCCGACATAGCTGAGAACGACTTGGCTGACAAGGCTGCAAAAGGGGCTTCAAAGGACCCTTCCCTTCCTCTATCATATTCCCTGATATCTAAAGAACACTTAAAACACAAGCTGTAGACCTGTGGCAGACACGTTGAAACACAACACACAAAGGAAGACATCTACATAACTTCATTCCAGACTTACGGACCTACATTAAATCAAAGTCATGGACTAATTTTTACATTACACAAGGAATCACAAGACATGCGGCAGTAAATAGTTATTTTTATCAATTTAAAATTATAGATTCTTTCCTAAGTCCTTGTGATTTCACTCAAGAACAAAATATACACCACCTCATATATCAATGCAGACTACTCACTGACTACAGAACTATACTACAGACAAAAACATTACAGAATCTAGGACATAGGCCGGTGGATGGTCAATGTTTGGTGAACAATTTATTTAAAAATTTCAAAATATTTCTTAAAAATTCAATAATTAAAATATAGGATATAAATATGAAATATCTTTAAACCACTAAATATTTATAAATTGTTTTTTAAATAACTTTGTTGCTTGATTTTGTTGAATTTTGAATTATTTATATTATACTCGTATAACGTCTTGTTCTTTATTTTATTTCATTTTTCTTGTTTATTTTTTATATTAACCTTTCAACACATGTACTATCTATATGTATAAGTAAAATAATAATCAAATTAAAATAATAATTACATGTACATTGTATACTTTGTGCAAGTATGGTATGTACGGAAAAAAAATAATAAAATCCCTTCCAACAGGGTTACTGCTGGAAGGAAAACACTAAGTTTTTCAAAACTCAAAGTACTTAAGTAAATATGGATTTGTAAATGGCATCTAACTTTATGAATTTTTTTGCAGATAAAAGGTTTCTTTCGAGCTACTCGTCCATAAAATTTATTTATACTGTTTCTTACTTACTGTTTCTGCACTTACTGGCTTATTTAAATAGTTAGATGGTTCTGCGGCTATTTTGGATGCATTCAAACGTGAATTTCTTTTATAGAATTCCCCTCACGATCCACATCTCATCCCTACTAATTAAAATATTTGTAGTGCATTTAACTTTTTTTTTGTTGTACATTCAAGGAGGTATTAAAGACATCACTTAAACCTTTTCAGAATTCTTACACCCGAACATTATGTTCTAAATAGGTGGTTGCCTTTAAGAAGTTGATACCTAATTTTAGCAGATATTAGGGTAGTGAAAAATTGGTTAACTTGTGCTTCTTAATAAGGCCTCTAAAGTATCTAATTTGGCACAAATTCCAGACTAGTTAGAAGATTTTGAAGAACTACCGAAAATTTGCATCATAAAAAGTTCATGATTTTGATATATTATAAGACAAAAAAAAAAATGATCAAACCATATCAAATCTTTCCTAGGAGGACCTTGTAGATCTTTGGCTGCCTCGAATACATGCTCCACTTTGTCTTTTTTTGGCCATTGTTTTCCAATTCACTTTGTCTTAGTTAATTTTATTCTAACCCTGTCTTTATGTTTGCCACGTTGTCTCTTTCAATTTACTTCAAATACGTTCCCATGGGCTAATCTCTTATTGTTCTTTTTATTTTTCTATCATGCTTTAACAACAATATTTAGTGAAACAAGCCATTTATCTTTGCCGTAAACGATTCTAGTTTATTCAAACAATAATCTAAGTTTACTATGACTCTGCAGTTCAGGTTTCGCTATTTGATATAAGGACAACCAAAAAATTTCTGTATTAAATTAATTTTTTGAGCTTAGGAAGTCTTTTCTTTCTCATTATTTTTTTTTTATAATTTATCATTCTCATGTGCCACAAATAAATAAATTTTCATTGTCAATAATATTATCACCATGGATTCTAGACAAAATGTAAAGATAAGCTTGATAAAATATAACTAATCAAGATAATTTAATGTATAAATATAATTATAAAAATTAATCAACAAAAAAAAATATATATATATTTTTACTTGTTTTATTCAATTGATATAGCATCCTCTGATATATAGCATTGAATGTGGAATGGCAGACAATGAATCCATTCACACAACATACACAATAAGAATGGATAAAAACACCTTTAACTAGACTAGATGTAAAATAATAATAAAATAAATAATAATATAAAATAAATTAGAATAATGATATTAGAAAGGAATAGACTAAAATAGAGAAAGAAAAAAGGAACAATCACACCATAACAAATTAATTCCCGATATAATTAAACATTAATTAAATAATAAAAAAAAGCTGCTTAATTATTTTATATGTAATGTAAGCTAAAATTACACAGCTTTCACTCATCATATTTATAATTAACTAGTTGTTTCAATTTTTTCAATTATTATTTTTGAAATGCATTCACTATATTTCATTTATACGTCTTGTAATGTTCATTAAATTTTATTTTATTTATATTTTAAATAGTGAATAATAAGTTTTAAAAGATGTAACCATCATAAAAAAAATATGATTTTATAAACTGTTTTATTTTTATAATGTTTATATTATGATAATAGTTCATAGGGTACTATTGTGAAGAAGAAACTGCTCAAAATATTTCACCTGTTATGTGGAATATAAGGGTGTGAAATTATTGAAATTCTAAAATTAATTTCAAATTTATATTTGTAGGGTTCCTTGATAATCAAACTTTTAAAAAAACCCTTAACTTCTCCTCAGAAACGATCGGCTCTGTGTAAAATAATCCTATTAATCATAGACTATTTGAAGTAGTGATGCCATTTCCAATGGAATGCTGTAATTAGGCTTGCTAATTTGTAGACCAAAAGACAACTAAAAAAAAGAAAAAAAAAGAAAAAGAAAACACAGCAGACATTCAATCAATTTTTAAATTAGAAATGGCAACAGCTCCTAACAGTCTGATCCAACGTCAGAGAGATTCATTTTCATTTTTTAAATGCTCTCCCTCTAGTGGTTCTATATAATTAGTAATAATTTATTTACTTTGAAGTGCCGAATTAAAACTTTCTATATATTATTTAATCGTCGATTAATATACAGTTTCAATTGTTTTAAATTGTTTATTTTCAAAATATTTCTAAAGTATATTTTATTATGAAACCATCTTATATCCTACAGTGCCTATGAACGTAGATTTATTTATCATTCCTGAACTAAGCATTCTATATGACGTCATACAACTCTGTAATCATATATTTTAGGAGACCGAAAAGAAGGTGGAAGAGAGATCTACTTGGTAGAGGATTATTTTTTTTTTTTTTAAGAAAAAGCTGTCTTAATGTTTAATTGAATTGGAAGTGATCTGAAAATAATTTTTTTCAAACATTTTCATGGAAAATCATTTGTTGAAAATTATCTATTCGATGAAAAAATCCATTAAACAAGCTACATATAAACATCCAAAAAAAGGTTACATACAAGAACTAAGTGGAAACAATGAAAAATGTGCATGGATGGGATGTAGACTATCAGCTTGTGAAAACAGAGTATCAAACAAAAAAACGAAATAAAAAGGGTTTTACCATTAAAAAGAAATTCAGAATTCTGAGTGATTTAATAGGACTTATTTAAGAAAATGAATAACCTCTGTTCTTTTTGGAAGGTTTCTGTGTATATGATTGTTATGTTACTTAATAATGTCAGCGGGTTCATTGACAAAATTTTGCTCTCATGAGCATTTCAACAAAAGAAAGGATTGAAAAACAACTGAAAGCAAACGGAATTTGTCAAGTGAAAAACGATCTCGTTCTTTGCGTCTTATTTTCTATTCACAATGTAGAAATCTCATCTAGCACTGTAAAATATTCATAGGACTATTTCATCATGGTGTAGAAATAGAAATCTTTTCACACCCATCCATAGCAACTCCTATTATGACTTTTGAATGACGCTCTTGAGATACTATAAAAGCGCAAAACCAGTTCGCTATATGGGTTTTGGGAACATGGTAGGACTATATCCTTAAAAACTTATACTTATAAGATTTTAATATTTTACATGATGGATAAACTTATTTGTGTTGAAACATTAAAGAAGGCCTTGATTCTTCCTGAACTTTCAAAATGATTTCCTTGACTCCTAAGTCACATTGAAATAATGTCAAACGAGTCTTGACATTAAGTTTTTATTTGCGGGACAGACTGATGTGGTTTTGGTCATAAGAGGCTTTGTTGCAAATATTCTTATAACAGATGTATTGATCAATGATTTTTATAAATATGAATTATAAATATTATTAATAATTATAGAAATTAATAAAAACTAGCTACGATTAGAATTGTCACAATGCACTTGTGATTAAGAGAGAATAATTCTCATAACCCTGGAAATGAGAAAGAAAAAAAAAATTTCACAAATTTCAAAATTTATCATTTAGACTAACTACATGCTCTTTATTTTAAGTTACCTATTGATAGAGCTTTAAAAATAATAATTTGCTTTAGTAATTTTTATAGCACTCTTGTCAAGTAACTGATTTTCCAAACATCGAAACAGACTAAAAACGTTTAGACATCGAAGCCACTTTGGATAGTCCATGATACTTAGTGTATGAAGTGTAAAGAAATAATTGCTCTCAACAATTTGCTAATATAATCGTAAAAACTATTTATTTACTTTTTAAATTATTTTCCCTCATACAGTTTATTTACCCTGTAAGAAAGCAGATGATTATTTTAGTAATTTGTACATGCACCACACATATAGCATATTTAGATTTACATAGCATCTATTTTAATTGCTGCATTTTATAAAGTATTTAAATAAATAAAAACAATGGAATAAACATATATTTAATTTTATTCATATTAACATTTAAAAAAGAATGATGGAAGATAGACCTAATAAGCAGATTTTAAAAAATTTCTAGACGCTAATGACCCTTTGTTAAAGAGTGAAAAGAATATAAATCTGTTAGCTTATATTGGAGACATGTTTTTTACTTTGTAAAATAAAAACGGTTTGAAAAATTATGGATTTCTATCAACAATGTATATCTATACTATTATGGAGTATCCGAACGACTGTAAATTAAATTCAAAAGGATTATTTCTTTTAGTAATATTATGCTTAATTAATGTCTGTAATATCTGAGATTTTTATTTTGACGGATGAGTAAATTGGATTAAATTTCGTTAATTCGTGAATAATCTTAAATAATTAAAAATGGAGAAGTAATGAAATTGCAATCACAATTTTGATTAGTAACTACTTGTTCATCATGATACTGAGTTTTCAGATTACACATCTAACCAAAATCACGTATAATACTTATATATTAACCTAAAGAGATACAGAGCAGTACAGAGCTCAGGGAAGCAAAAAGTAGGTGACCCCATATCTTAACAGAAAGATAGGAGAAAAACTTTGTTTGTTTTTGTAGGTGTCGAGGGACTAGACTTTCTCTAGGGGAGGTGACAGCCTTAAGAAACTAGGCTCGACATGCACCATTTCATCCCGCTTTAGTATATCTCTGCATTCAGAACACTGACCCTCGACTTTTGTTTCATGTTGTATAAAGTAAGTTTATATTATGTTAAGTATGTTTTATGTCGCTCGTAGTATTTGACTATTTCATTGTCTAAGAAGTTGTGGTGGTACAACAGTGTCGTGGTATCTACGTATTATTATATAGAATATGTATCTATATCAGAGTAAACAATCGTATAACTATCGTCTAAGAAATTATAACTTGTAAAGATTTATTTTTGCCATAACATAAATTTCATACTTGTTTGTCTACTTATTTCGTCACTCCTTTACAACAAGTAAATATATTTTTGAAGTTTAAATACATCTAATTATAATTATAACGTAAATCAAAGAGTGGACATGGAATGTAAGAAAAAAAAAAATAATTATTTTAAAAAATATACTAAAAAAAAAATACAAATAATTAGAAATAAATAATAGTAATACAAAGGACCTATTTTTACGTCGATGCAGATTAAAACGCAAATAAAATTACTAAATAAAATTGCAAGCATCTTTAATCTACTGTTAGAGATTTTTAACGTTTAGAGATACTTTTATTATGTTTTCTAAGCCTAGGATTCTCCTAGATACTTATGAGGTTAACTATTAGTTAAATTAATGCACCATCTATTGCTTTTGAAATTCATGAATAATAAAAGGTTAGTTGAAAGCTAGTAATATTTGTCCCTATATATAAAATTAGACCTTGCGAACCCTTGAAATTCAATTCTAAGTAAAATATTGATCCCTCCTCCAAAATAAAAATAAGTTCCGGCACTTTGGGCAATATTTCGACCAAGGTTAAACTCGTAAAAAATGAAGTAACACTGTGAAATTATAAGTGAAATACTAAAGAGATAAAAAAAAAAAAAATTTGTGTTTAGGAGAGAAATAATGAATATTATCTATTAAATATAAATAGTTTATAACACAGAGGAGTAATTTAAAGGAAACAAGAAAGCCTGCATTATTTTCCTGAAAACTCAATAATATACCCATCTCAGATATTGTTGTCTATTAGTTTAAAAATGATTGAGCATTATGACGCTTAGTCGACTCTTAAAATCTGACCATTTATTTTATTTTTTTTTTAAATTTTGTAATGGCTCTTTCAAATATACTTTATTACAAACGATTTTCTAAGTTTGCTCCAAGCTTGTTGTGTAGGAGTTCTTTAATCGGGATCACAGAGGAACAGTTACTTTTGGAACCTATTCGGCTTTGTAGTTACAATATGTTTTTAATAGCAGCATGATTAACTCTTAGTGTAAAAAAAAAAAAAAAAAAAAAAAAAAAAATGGGAGAAACTAGATTAAAAAATGTAGAAAAATGCCGCAGACCTCACCTTTCTATTCCAATCCTTTGCTGATGTACGATAAATCAAAGACTTTTTTGAGGAAACCACGTTTTTTACCATAAAAAAGCTGTAATACCTCTATTTGTATAAAAATATTTTTCGGATTTAGCATTAAATTTTTTATAAGAGAAGAGTACATGTAACCTTGAATTTTACAAACTTGTGAGCTAAAGCACAGCTTGATCTTCACTTTATTTTGGGAAGTTGCAATGTCTTATATTACTTTAACACTTACTGTTTTTCGAAAAAACTATCCACAAAACACTGCAAATCTAACAAAAACTTGAAAATTTAATCAGCTTTCGAATGATATGTTTAACGATTCTGTTTCGGCTTCTTGGAGAAATATTTTTTTAAAACCGAAAAAACATGGTGTTCTCATTTGGGATACAAATCAGTTACTTGTGTAAATAAACCATTATGATAATCCCCTAATGAAAATATGCAATTTAAACATAATAAACTCTTCATTGAAATAAAAAGCAAAGAGAAAAAATTATTGTTTAATAGAAAATAAAGGAAAACTCTCTATAAAGTGACACCAGATCAGAGGATCTTATGTTATTACATTTATTTATTTATTATTATTATTTAGGATTTATTTTATTAGATTTTTAATGTAAAGTTAAAAACCCTATCATAATGAACATAGACCTCAATTTTGCCGTTAGCTTCTGAATGCAGATGATATTTAAGAATAACACTTTTTGAGGTGAATTTATGGGCAGATGAGTCTGTTTTTATAGAGGAAGGCATTTCTACCTATACATGTATATTGTTGGCTTATATTTGTATTGCTTTCTTTTATATAAATTTTTTTTTATAGTCAAATAAGCATCGCTTCTAATTTTTCATAGACATGCCTTCTTATAAGTTTTCAATTGCTCTAGAAATAAAATCATTTGTTTGGGTTTTCTTTACTATCTTGTAGTCAACATAGATTAGATATCTTGCAGAACAGACCTCCAAAGCAGAAGGTAGTTAGGGATGAAACCAGAAGGCTCTGATAAATGCGGTGTCAAGTGTAAGGAAGCATCAACAAGAACCACCCCTGCCTGTTGCTTATGTCATTTGTCTTTCGTGTGGGGTTTGTCTTGTCTCTCGAACACTGATGGGGAAATCTTCTTCATCGCTGGGGTGGCAAATGTGTCAAATCAAAGCTTTACGAGCCACGATATATAATTGATATCAACAAGAAAATATTATTAATTTTTTGATATTAAAGTAGACACATAAAATCATTGATAATCTTTATTATAATTATTCATTTAAAATAACCTAAATCACCGTTCAGAAACTCAAAAACTCGCTATTACAAGACGGTAATACGGCCATGATGTTTATATGCAACTGAAGCACTAATTTTAGGAACAATAAAAGAATCAGGAGAAAAGCAAAAAGACAGAAAGATTATGAGGAAGATATTAGGGAACAGAACAATGGTAGAAACTTCCAAATTAAGAAGTAATACATAAGTATACAAACATGTAAAAAAATAACAGATGGAATTAGAAAAATGAGACTAATGTTATATGAGCATATACAAAAAATGAGTCCAAGCAGAATAACAAGAAAAATTGTACAACATTTTGAAAGATTAAAAGGTAAACCCAATGGGCTTCAGAAGGTACATAAAGATTTTAAAAAAATTGAAGAAAGAACAAACTATAGAAACAAAATTAAAGAGTGGGAATGCTTCGAAGACAGAACAGCTCCAAAAAGAAAGGGGAGAAAATAGACGGCAGAAGAGAGGAGAGTGAAAAGTAAACAGATGAAGGAGTATTAGAGAAAGCGTGAAGCTAACTTCGTGGCTTAAACTTCGTCCTTAGCTGGCCTGCAACGAAAAAAAATAAATAAGTAACATTTATCTATGTTTAAAAAATTTATTAAAAAATAAAATATTCTTGATCTTAAGAGGAAATAATTTATTAAATCGTCAAAATATTTATTTAACATTTATCATTTAAAACGAGTAGAAGAGTAAATGTTTATTATTTCAAAAATTACTTAAAATAAAAAATTACCATACATTGGAAAATACTACAACTATGTTTGTATTTCGAAATAGAGCTATATTGCGTAGAAATACATTAGATATTTTCTAACTGATTATAGGAGGATAATGAAATTAAAGTAAGAGCGGAAAATTCCATAACGGAAACCATAGAATATTTGAGGAATAGAATTCCAAAAACACTCAAGTCCAAGTTCCAGACTGTTTTTTTGTTTTTTTTAATAGTTTTTCACTTAACGTGGAAAGTGTTCTCCCAAAAATAGTTAAATGAGATTGAATAAGGCCATTCGAAAAATTAGGCTTCTTACTAATCCATTCAGACCTTTATCTAACAGCTGTGAAAGATTTTCAAAAACAGAATTCTACAGCTAATATCTGAAACGTTGTTTTTCGAAAACCCTTTATTTTCTTGTTTTGTTAGATTTAATAACTTAATATTTTACTTATTTCTCCGTTTACTGTGACTCAGTTACAATTTAAGAAATTGTGGATAAAGATGTATATATTAAAAAAATTTAATTTAGTGTATTATTATTTCAAGAAATGGTTATTTTTGAGTAGTCCTAACCTAAAATCTAAAAATTGTTTTCACTTATTTTTATATATTTTTTCCAACATTGGGGGACTGGACTATAATTTTGTATTATAAGTTATTCCCAGATAGAAATTGTTTTGAAAGGGAATTTAAATGTTTTAAATTAATGATTTCTGTTTTATTTTTTTTTCTGTTTGTCTATGTACCTCTATTTGTCTATGTACCTCTTCATTTATTTACTTTTTTTTTCAAATAACGTCCCCTTTACTATTTTTCTAATTATTATTATTATAAATGAAGGAACATCGGTGTGTAGAGTAACGCCATTCACGAATTTGGTGAACGAAGGGGTTATGTAACAAAACACAATTTTGAGTATTTATGCTCAAAGTTTTTTTCTTACATTATTCGTTAGCAGGAAAATGTTACATATCCCCTTCATCTTATTCACATCTATTTTTCTGGTTGCTACCTACTTCTGCACATAAATCCTTCATCCATTGAACTAGATTATATTTTTTTAAATGTGACATAACTCCTTCATCCACTAAACCCCTTATTTATTATTATTATGAACTTGACACGTTAAGACTCCTTGATAATAATTGGTGACATATGATTATGTTCGGGTAGTTCTTAATTTCTTTACAAAATGAGCAGAAAATGTAATTTGTCTGTTAAAGTAAATGTAAAGATATAATCATTTATTTGAACTTTTGTTTGTGTATTCCTTTAATTTAAAATTGACTAGAACTTTTTTCATTCCTTTTTGAAATGAAAATATGTACTGTATACTTTTTTTTTATTCGAAAATGTAAAATGTCTTAAATCCCAGTTAGATGCCGCCAATATAAGTATTAATTAAAAATTAAGCTAGTCAAACTCAGCATATCCGATGCCAATGACTTACTTCAATAACTATATCATTGTACAAATTTAAATTTGTTTTTTAATTTAGTCGTTTGTTTCCCTGATTGATTTTTTTTAAGTATGTATAAATGTCATTGTATAGATTAATAGGTGTGTTAACACACAATATCTACATAAATAGAAGTAGATATGTAAATATATGTTTTTATGTATCTGTTAATATTTTGTATTATCTATAATCATGTAGCTCTTAAATGTTTTCTATATATCTTTTGCTTTCTATACATTGTTTTTATTTTATTTTATTGATTTCTTTTCAATATTTCTTTATTTTTCCTGAACGAATTGTAATTAGTATATAATTATTATATTATCGTATAGTTATTATTTTTTTTCTCTCTTCTTTTTCTTGTGTATATATTTATACTAAAACTTCTATTTTCAATTGTACATAAATAGATTATATTTTATACATATTATTATCTTCGTTTGCACTTAAGATAGCTAGACTATACAACCTGTATATACATGTTTGTTATTCTTATGAGACAATATTTCTCAGAATAAAGATTATTTTTTCATTTCATTTCATATAGAACAAACAAGTTTTGCTTTTAAAAATTTGGGGTATATTTACTTTTAGGGAATATTCGGGAATAAGCTCAGCTATTTATTCGGAATGCTTGACATATCTAAATATAAAACTTTATTGGGAACAGCCCCTACTCATTTAGACACAACTCGGAGCACTGTTGGCTGCAACGTAGGCCGTCTAAAAGTTGGTATTGGCTCGACTCAGAAGTTAAAAATACACTTGGTTTTCCTCGGATAATTCATGGCTCTTGCAGTTGGGAGCGATGTTCCAAAGGGTTCCAAAAATCTATTTTTGTGGGCTGGTTTCTATAACACCCCACTTCGGAGTCTACTAAAAAAAACTGATACTTTAGCACAGTGTATGCAGTAACACTTGTAATATTTTAAATTTTAAAAAAATACCACGATACCAACACCCTAACTTAAGAAGAGATTTATATTGTTAATCTTGATTTATATTGTTGATCTTAGAATTTTGACATTAAAGCTAATTTAATAATAAAACGGAATTGAGCGGAAGTTTCACCATTTTTCTTATATCAGCTTGCTTTATTTTTTTTTTTTTTTGTTTAGATATCAATGTTTTTCAATAATAATAATAATAATAACAATGCTTTATTGACATATTTACAATTACAAATAATTTAGTATACATGTGCCGGTCTTAAGTCCTCTACATGATTAACATAGTTTTATAGTTTAGTATTGTTTTTTTTTTTCAATGTTTTGTTTCATTTTCTATAAAACAAAAAGAATTTACTCTTTTTCGATTTCCTATGATTTTCTTTTTTATACCATTTTTCATTTGTATTTGTATTTTACATATTTTGAATTTATATTTATATTTGTTCTTTATTTGTCTTCATCTATCTATTGTTTCGCTATCTATCAAATTTATTAATCAAATTGTACCTTTTTCCTTAATTAGCGTCCTAAGTCAGTATCACAAACCCTTCCACAAAAACTATTCTTCTTTCTCTTCCTATGAATAACATCCTTTTAACCTGTCATGTTAACTCTCAATCTCTCCTAGCACATTATGATGAATTCCTTTTCCACTTTCTACACAATTTCTACCATATTATTGCCATCTCGGAAACCTGGCTCAAACCAAGTGTTCCCTCTTCCTCTGTAAATATTCCTAATTATACTCCCGTCCGTCATGACTGTGTGGACCGAAATGGAGGAGGCGTTGGTCTATACGTTCATGATAGCATGAGAGTTAAAATCCTTCAAAAATCACCCTCTTCCGAAACTCCTCATATAGAATACATATTCACCGAAATCACCTTTGAATCTTCCTCTCTTCTTTACGTTGTAGCCTACCGCCCTCCTCAAGTCAAATATGATCCTACCTTTGAAACGTCCCTTCTCACCCATATTCCCCAATATAATAACATTATAATAACAGGAGACCTCAATACTAATCTCCTCACCAATTCCTCTGATAAAACATACCTAATTGACCTAATTTACTCCCTTGATCTATTTATTGTACCATTCCAACCAACCCATCATACCCAGTTTTCTGACACTCTCCTAGACCTATTTATTATAGATTCTCCTAAAAATCTACTTACATACTCCCAACATCCTGTACCGTTTCTCTCCTCCCATGACCTCATTCAAATATCGTACAATATCCTCACTCCCACCCCATCCCTAAGCAGATCTCCTGGCGTAATCTCGAAACATTATCTCCGGAAAAGTATAAATCCTCTTCTTGATAGCCTCTCACATTCTATTGAACCTATCTTCTTTTCCTATTCCGTTGATGAGATGGTGGAATACCTCTTATCAAATCTCCTTTCACTCCTCAATCACTTAGCTCCTCTTAAAACATCCATATTCCGGCGTCCCCCAGCTCCTTGGATTACCCCAGCAATTAAAGAAATTATGAAGAGAAGAGATGCTGCCAGAAGACGTTTCAGGCGCACTCGGATGCCTGAGGATTATTCCATGTTCAAGCACCTTCGAAATTTCTCTTAATCTACTCTCCGCCGTGCCAAGGCACAATATTTTCATAATATCCTATCCCTGGCCCCGGATCCAAAGTCCAAGTGGAGAATCCTTAGAAAATTCTCTATTACCAGCTCCTCTTCTTGTTCCAATTTCCCAGTCACTCCCGACGACCTAAATTATTTCTTTTTAAATCCTTTTCCTGATAAACTTCAAACCATTTCTTTACCAATGTCATACTTTACTCCTCAAGCTGCATTCAATCCCGACAACTTCTATTTCCCTCACATTCTTCCCAATGACCTTATCACTTCCATTCTCAAATCCCGAACTAATGACTGCGGTGCCGATCAAATCCCGATAAAAATAATCAAACTCTGTCTTCCAGCTATTCTTCCGGCCCTTCTTCACATATATAATTTTTCCTAACAAAACTCCATTTTTCCTATAGCCTGGAGAAAGGCCTTAGTCCGTCCGTTAAATAAAATCCCTTCTCCATCCAACGCATCAGACTTTAGGCCTGTTTCCATCCTCTCAAATTTATCAAAGCCACTCGAAAGATTGGTCAATGCCCAAATTACCTCCTTCCTAGAGCATATAATAACCTCCTTAATCCGTTCCAATCAGGTTTCTGTTCCGGTTATTCCCCTCAGTCAGCTTTGTTGAAAATCACACAGGACCTTTATTCCTCCATGGATCAACAACAAATTACGATACTTGTCATGTTTGATTTCTCAAAAGCTTTCGATTGTGTTGACCATTCAATTCTCCTATCTAAACTTCAAAACTTCTCCCTATCTAATAGTGCCCTAAATTGGTTCCACTCCTTCTTATCTCATCGTTCCCAGTCAGTCATCATACCCAACAGTCCTCCTTCATCTTCCCTACCTTTAACCCAAGGTGTTCCACAAGGATCCTCCCTGTCACCAACCCTATTTTCTATCTATATCAATGACTTACCCAGCTTTATCCACAATTCCAATTATCACCTATATGCAGACGACCTTCAAATCTACCCATCTTTCCATCCTTCAGATATGCTCGAGGCATCTCGTAAACTTCAGGAAGACATTGATAACATCAACCGTTGGGCAGTGAAGAATAAGTTATATCTGAATCCAAATAAAACTAAGGCTATCCTCATCGGTTCAAAACCCATCCTCCATACCCTTCCTTACTGCCCATTGCTTTACCTTAATAACCTTCCTATTCAGTTCCAAAACTCCATTAAAAATTAAGGAGTTACCTTTGGTCATCACCTATCCTGGAATAACCATATCGCCCAAATTTCCAAAAAATCCATCATAATCCTTAAACAACTGTATAGATCCCGAGAGTTCTTTTCCCTGAGTTCCCGTCAACTTCTAGTGTCCTCTCTTGTTTTCCCTTGCTTTGATTACTGTTGTTTGGTTTATGGGGGACTGTCTGGGGATCTCGAGATGAAGCTGAGGAGACTGATGAACTGTTTCATTAGATTTATCTTCGGGATCCCTAGGCGGTCACACGTTACTTGCCGATACTCTGAGCTTGGGTGGCTATTTCCTAAATTTCGACGGTAATACTTTCTGAGTACTTTCATATACCAATGTCTAAAAACCAAAAACCCTTCCTATATTCTTGATTTATTAACTCTGCGTTCTTCTATCCACCACCTAAACACTAGATCCCAACCTTTTAACCTATATATACCCTCACATAAAACCGCTTCCTTTGACAAATCCTTCATCATTCGTGCTACCTCCTTCTGGAATTCCTTACCCACTTCTATTCGTAAAGCAGCTTCCATAACCTCCTTTAAAAATAACCTATTCTAGTAATTTTTAGACAATCAATCTTCCGCAAAGATGTCAATAATCAAATGATTCCTTTTTTTTTTTTTTTTTTTTTTTTTTTTTTTTTTTTTTTTTTTTTTTCCTCTCTTTCTTTTTTGTATACGTTCATATATATATATATATATATATATTATATATTATTCATATATTTATTTATTTTTTTTTTTTATTCAATTTAATTTTATTTTTTTTCCTGTAAAAAATGTATGCTTTAATTACTGGAACATCTAATTTGTAAATAATTGGTCAGACAATTGTACTCTTAATTGTGCACTATTTTTATTCTTAGGGGACAATAAGTCCCAGAATAAAGTTTATTTTTTCATTTCATTTTCATTTCCTTTTTATTTCATTTTTTTATTATTATCCCGGAAGTAGTAATTAAAGTCTGTAAGCTAACATTTCACAAATTTTTGTTCGTTTTCCAAATTCTCGTAATTACTCTATAACGCCATTTCTGCCAAAATAAATGCTTTTTGGCCTAGTTAAGTATCACAATAACTTAACGAGCTTCAGAGTTAATTCATTTTCAAGATAATTCAACTTCTTCTCGACAACCACACTAACTTCATTTCATTTTTTTCATATTTTTTTATATTCATTGATTGAAATTTACAACTGTACAAAATATACACATCAGGTAAATGTGTTGATAACGATTACAATAATATGTCAAAGCTTGAGAAGAACAACTCATCTGTAGCACGTCAATAAAATTCTACACTGGAAGGTCTTTAGGCCTTCTTCTTTTCAGAAGCCTCAAATGATTAGCTGGAATGGATTGGGAAGCAAGTAGTGGATTTGAGTGGTTGTGGAGCTTACTATGAAATGGTAGGTATCTGGTTTTGGCTAAATCAGCAACACACGGAACATTAAGATCATCATGAATAAGTTTATTAGTGACAAAGTAAGGAACAATGAGGATTTTGAACTGTAAGGATTGGATACGAGATGAATTGGGTAGTTTATGAGCTCCATAGCTCCATATGTCCAAATAGGTCTAACCACAGTCATGTAAATGGGTCTTTTGCAATTTATTAGGAGCTTTGAACGTTTGTCTAGTAAATGTTGAAGGAATCTGTTACGAAATTGTAATTATTCTAGAAACACCATTTGTACCAAAATTGAATATTTAAGGACTTGTTAACAATCACAAGTTAACCACTTAAAGATGTGAATCCTGTACTAGAGTAAAGAATTCCTAAGATAATGATTTACGATATTTTCGAATAATTACGTTATATGATAAATCAAAGCTGAGGAACTGATAAATTTACTTTTTCAGTTATTTTTCTAGAATCAAAAAATGACTACCTTGTTTGTGTTATCGGGTCAATGAAAGTGCTATAATGAAAGAGCCATCTTCTTTTCAAACTCCTTAGAGGGTTTTCGGAAATCAGTCTGGGGAGCTGAAAGACTAGCGGGTTTAAGTGGTTTTGAAATACACATTTTTGACATAGGAAGAAGTATTGAGAATTTTTGAAGGATTTTGGGTTGGGTGATGATTTGGTTGTTTTAGTGGATCCCATAAGGATCAAATAGTTCAACACTAGTTGTTAAAGTTCGAAACCACATAAATCAGTCTTTGTTTCATTTTAAAAGAAAAGAACAGTTAAAAAAAAGTGTGAGCAGTTATAGTTATATTGGTGTTATCACTGAAACTTGATAAATTCAGTTAGCTTGAAAAAGAGTTAACTCTTTCTCTTCAGAACTCTATTTTAGCAGATATTAGTATCGTGACAAAGTAGTTAAGTTGGGCTTCTTAATAAGGCCCTAAAATATCTTTGGCACAAAAGGTGTTGTAGAGCAAGCACATGATTTTGGAAAACCATTTAAAAAATTGCAATCTGAATACTGCACAATTTTGACTTCATTATTACGTACACAGAATATCACTTTTAAGCAAATTGAAAACTTTTCTTCTTCTAATTTTACACTAAAATAATTTATCTAAGCTTATTTGTAATTAATTTATGTAAATTAAAAGTGGCGTGACTGGAAAATTCCAGTGGGTTATTATACATCAAATCGTATGAAATCGATTGGGCTACTGTAGCTCATATTCAAACTCTAATATCAGGCCTACCTGAAATAAACGGTATACTTATACGTAGGTATACGGTATACACGGTATATTCTTCGGAGTAACACCAACTTTGGAATAAAATTAATTTGATTAAATTAATTGTACAAACTCTCTGTTTTCATAATACTGAAGAATAATTGTTATTATTTTATGATCCAAGCTCCCATTAAACGATTGTTGTGCTTCTTCTTTGAAACGTTTGAATAAAGAAATATGCCGTTAAAAACAGTATTAAAAAAAAAAAAAAAAAAATGTACCTACCAATAATATAAAAAACAATTAAATTATTAAAATATTTTAAATGTTAGCTCGTTTCTGTGGTATTACCTCCGATGCACAGTGCCTTTTGTATATAATAATTTTGGTCACATCCAGTTTTTGTTATTTTTAGCCTTGAAGAAAAGGCAGGTCGAAGTTACAAAAGATGGACTTAGCATTTCACTCAACTAAAGATGTTTACAATAAAAAATCACTGTCCAGAAACTAAAAAATTCGTCTTTACAAGACAGTAATTCGGCCAGAATGCAGCTGAAACACTAGTTGTAGGAACAATAAAAGAAAATGAAAAAATGAGGAAAAAGGACAGAAAGATAATGAGTAAGATATTAGGAAACAGAACAGTGGAAGAAACTTCCAAATTAAGAAGTAATACAGAATTATTAAAACACGTAGAAAAAATAACAGATGACTTATGTTCTATTGGCACATATAAAGAATGAGTCGATGCAGATTAACAAGAAAAATTTTACAACACTTTGAAAGATTAAAAGGCAAACCCAATTGGCTTCAGAAGGTACATGAAGATTTAAAAGGAATTGGCTTAAATAAAGAAGTAATTGAAGATACAATAAACTACAGAAACAAAATTAAAAAGTGGGAAGGCTTCCAAGACAAAACAGCTCCAAAAAGACTGGGAAGAGAATGGATGGCAGAAGAGAGGAATGAGAAAAGTGAACAAATAAAGGAGTATTGGAGAAAGCGTAAAGCAAACTTGGTGGCTTAAACGTCGTCCTTAGCTGGCCAGTAGCGAAAATGATAATATATACATATACATATCAGAGATCTAAGATAGCATCCGAATGGTATTTTTTTTTTTTTTTTTTTTCAATATTTCCAAGACTGTCGTGAATAAGTAGTTAAGTCGAAATTGTGGATTTTTCAGCAGGTCATTTTAGATTGTTTTCCATAATCCTGCAATTACTCTGGAAATACCATTTTTGCCGAACTAGATACTAGATAATAGATAATAGATAATAGTACAACTTAACCAATTTTTCACAATACATAAATTAAAAGTACTGCTTTGAAGGTTAATAGTTAACTCATTTTAAGAGAAACTTAAATTATCCACTTCTTGACAGCAACCACAAATTTAATGTCTAATTGTTTTAGTTAAATTTAAATAAATATTACACCATTAATTTATGTGTATTGAATTTAGAACCACTAGACAATACAGACAGCTCACTGTGACGGAGTTCCGAATTCCATCTGTACCCGACAAATGGCCTATACTTGTTAAGTTAATGAACGCAAACGAGTTTATGAGAAGGCGGGAGTTTAGGGAAGTGTTCATTACAGCCTGAAAATTTATTTTAAAACAGCTTTGTTTCAGTCACGTTTACATCTGTTATAGAACAAAAGGTTTAAATTATCATTCAATAATGATTAACATCACAAATAACAATTTCATGATTCATGTAAGTAGCATAAATATGTATCCAATTATAACTTTAAAAAGTTACAGACACAATGAAATCCCTGACTGTACTTTTTGCTTTAAGTACAAGAAAAATATAAGAATTAAATGCTGGTAAATCAATTATGTTTAATATGAATAATTCTGGCATAATGGCATAACATACAAAATATCTAGAAATGGCTTCCAATATTCTTAGATACAGAAATACAGAATTAAGACTTCATGAAAAAAAATTTCCAATATTAAAATCTGAGATGGAATCCAATATTATTATAAAGCGTATTTTAATTACAGTTTATACATGCACATATTATTTTAATAATTTATTAGGGATATAAGACCATTAGAAACATGTAATAAAATGAAAAATAACCTTTATTCTGAGATAAAAAAAAAATCTCCTAGGAATAATAATATAATAGAATAATGCCTGGCTGTATTTATTTCGGTAGTGGCTGAACTTCGGTAGAAGAATCTATTTATTATATTTACTTAATTAGATATCACAAAACTATCGCCAATGTTAGCGGTATTCTTATATCAAGAACCGGTGGAATCGAAAAATGACATTTAAATCGATACATCACTATAATTTAATATTACCTATTATTTGATATAGTTTAGTAACGGTTAAAATACCATATAATGCTTCGTTTTGAGGAAAATTCAGTCCATTATCACCACGTAAGATTCCAGAACTAAATTTTGATGTTTGAGTTGTGTATTTTTCATTTTCCCGTTTTGTTATTAACTTATACTCCTGGATAAAATATCCATCTATACTATTATTTAAAATATAATAATGGCCGTAGTTTTTGTGGCCACTAACCTCTAAAACTACGGAACCAATCCGTTCCGAATTTTAACTACATCATCTTCGTAGGATGTAAAGGAGGTTTCAAGGAAGGTATAGTAACAATTAAATTAACTGATTATCAATTAAATTATTATTGAAAAGCGATAAACAAGTAGATTCCGGTGAGGTTTGTAAATCTACCGATAGATGGCCAGCGCCATTCTGCAAGTCAGGTTACGGTGTTACGGTGTGTCTAGGGCTTGCAATAATGTGTATAGATTTGTTTATTTCCAATGAAATTTCTATTAAAAAGTCTATAGATATGTGTTGCGACTTGTGAATTCCAGTGAAGCTTAAAAATCGACCGATATATCCCTGACATTGTGAATATTCTCTGTCCATCTGGACTACTAACTTACTCATTAAAAATAAAAAGTTGATTTCCAATTATGCTTTTACGTACTCTTCAACCACCTAATCAATGTAGCGGTGCCAGCTACATCTACTATTAAAAATACTGATGGTGTAACTCTCACTTAACGCTAGTAAGGCTTCCAGAACTGTGAACACTAACAATCAAATCATTCTCATAACTTATACAGGCAAAACTCGAAATGTAGTTCTTTTTTCTAAAATACAAGATTTTTATTGAATAAATAAAACTTCATTTACACTAATAAAAAAAAAAGAAACTTTTTGTCTGTTACCTAGTTTTAAATAGCCTATTTACTAATTTTGGGTGAAAAAAAAACGAAAATGTAAATAAAATGTATTTATTAGCTCTCGTTTATAAGATATACAACAGCCCATCTATCAATTTTTGGGTAAATTTGAAAAACAAAATATTACTAACTAATAAATACAGTATAATAAGTCATGTTTCAAAAAAGATTAAGAAGGTAAAATTGATCCTGAGACAAGTGCTTCTATCTACCAGCTTAAATAAACATCACAAAGATTAAACCCTGAAAGTAGAAATGATTAAAAAACAGCTATTTATGATTAAGCAGTTTTTATGGTGATTTTGGTGTTTAGCAGGCCAAAATATTTCATAATATAATATTTTTGAGACCGGAATATCATTGGTGTTGGCTAATGTTATTAGTAAAAATTAAGTTCTGTACCTCTGAGTGCGGGCGAAGCCGCAAAAGACAATGCTGGTAACTAATAATCTAACACTTTCAAGATTCAGGTAACTCGTGATGCCACAATAGAAATAACAATACCTCATTGTTGCTAGTTCAACAAATAAACTTTCAGATAGTATTAAATGCATTCCTCGCCTTAAGTCTAACCAAAGTTCGATCATTACCAAGCGCGTAAACCTTCCCTCTGCCGAAGTTCCAGCAATCTTTATAACACCATATTTCTTCGAGGGGGTTTCATTATCTCGGCACCAATAAATAATTAATTAATTCCAACACCCTCCGAGTACAATCTTGCCGTCCTCCGGAACTTGTATCAATTTCAACCCTTTCAGGTTTAATTAACGACCCGACAACTGCTTTGGTACTCTGCGCACACAACCCGAACACATACCCAATTAACGGACCATGGTTAGTCAAGTCCATAAACAAAGGTAATTGAATCCTGAGGTATGACCATTCATGCAAGCAGCGCTCCCGCTATCGACCTGGAAAGCCGCTCTCTGATTGGACGGCTTAGGGGTAGTTCATCCCCCTCCACTCCGGCGGCCATCTTGGGGGTGACGGAACCCCATACCGCTTCCATCCTTCCCAGAAAGTGGATGGAATCCCCATCAATTTATGTCTAACTCAGGAAAGCACGAAAATAAATGCGCTTCACACAATGACATTATTTTTTATTTTATTTTCTAATTATATCGGTAAGAATTTTAATCTGTTATATATAAATAAATTTTCGAAAATTAAAAAATATTCTTTCAGAATATGTTTCTTTAAATGAATAAAGTTCTGATAAAGAAAATAATGTTTAAATTTATGTTGCTAGATTCTTAAAAAATACCAAATACCTATTACAAATATTTGAATGAGTAAACATGATCCACAATCTCAAATACTGCATAATATTAATTAAATGAAATAGTTATAATAAAGCCATAATATTTAGCATATAATATATTAGGCTATATATATATATATATATATATATATATATATATATATATATATATATATATATATATTAATGTAAATGAAAAAAAAAATAATGTTGGCATAGCTACATACATATTAACTAATGTATTACAGGCAACGATTTTTTTAATTTTAATTTTTTTATTTACCCACTAAACCATCCAATTTATCTTGTATCCAATCCTTCCAATCCAAAATCCTTTGAAAAATCCTAAATCCTCCTTACGTTGGCACCAATAAACTTATCCACAAAGATCTCAATGTTCCGCAAGTTGCTGATTTAGCCCAAACGAGATACCTATCCTTTCATAGTAAGCTCCATAACCACTCAAATCCATTAGTTTCTCAACTTTCTTCCCACTCCATTCCCGGTGATCCTCCGATGGCCAAGAGACCTTCTAGTGTAGAATTATTATTGAAGTACTACTGATGAGTAGTTCTTTTCAAGTTTTGACATGTTATAGTAATCGTTATCAATACATTTACTTGATATATATGTTTGTACAGTTGTAAATCTCAATAAAGTGATATGAAATAATAGAAAAATAAAAATATTTATTTTTATAATAGGTGGTAGGTTAATTAGGTGGTATTTAAATGATGTTAATCTGCTTATACAGTTTTAAAAACCTAAGGGTTGGAATAAAGTCCCAAAGCATGTAGTGAAATAAGCTAAATAAATTAGGAGTTATGCCAAAAAATTATATAAAAATTATATTAAAAACAAAATTCTTAAATAGGCTGTAGGTATACTTAATATTGATTTTTCCTCTTTTATTTGTTTAATCGCAACTTCTTCTCGCTATAAAGTGATTAATATTACACTTATTATTATTTAAACCTTATGAACCCATACTGTGGCTATTATTAGCTAGAATATACTATAATGCGTATCATGAAAAATATTGAGGTGCATAGAGCATTTCTAATTACAATAAACAATATTCCGAAACTTTCTGGTGTCATAAAATTTTTTTAGCTTTAAGATGTTAAGTCATTTACTTTATTTTAATTATATATTTTTTATTAAATAAAATATTTAAAGTAGATATCTATAAAGCGGAAAACCCAAGGTCTTCGGTTCTCAACATTCATCCTTAATTGCCTATTCAAAATCAGATAATTATGTTTTTTACTAAGCTGCTTCTGTGTTGTGGTGAAGAATTTTAGACTGTTCCGTTCCAAATATGAACAGGATTTGCCACCTTCTATTTTTTATCTAAAGCAATTACATTTAGGCGAAAGTTGCAGTCCCTTGAAAATTGCCTGAGAAAACTGGCTGGTAATCTTGAAATGGAGGGCATACCTGAGAGAAATTCTCCCAATTACGTCCTAGCTGAAATCGGTGTGGCACAGGACCTTTCTCACTCATACTCAGCAATTGTTTCAGGAGTAAAGGTTTTTCATTGAGAAAGTTGTGCAATAGTGGAAAAAAAAAATCTCTAAAAGAATATATTTCTGGAGTATATGGGAGTTATTTCATTATCAAAATCTATAAACATTTAAGTCTATTTGTATAAAAAAATAATTTTGACGGATAATACCTGTCCTACCAGAGGTAAATTTTAAGAAGGTTCTGAGTAGAAGCTTAACAGCTTAACAGTGATTCGGAATAGAAAATATTATGAGGCATTATCTAGTTCTGGGGCTCACTACTGTTTTTTTTTTTTTTTTTTTTTTTTTTTTTTTTTTTTTTTTTTTTTTTTTTTTTTTTTTTTTTTTTTTTTTTATTTTATTTGAAGGGAATTTATAATTTGATAAATTTATATTTGAAAATATATGATTTATTTATTAATTATTAGATGATGGGGTTTCAACTTTTCATTAGGTCGGCCTAACCTAAGAAATAAAACTAAAACTAAAAACTTACGTTTATTCATAGTTACATATTTCCGCCAACGTTAGGGAAATAGACTTTCTATAATTTTCTAGAACCTGTTATCCCCAGACTGTGGTAATTTTGATTGAAAATTTAAATGTTTTAGATTTATAATTTCTTTTATTCTCAGTAATTGAAGATCTTCATTTATTAATTTTGACTTTTTCTTTTCAAATGCCGTTCCCTTTACTCTTTTTCTAATAATTCTATTTTGAATGATTCCAACCGTTTTGTCATAGTCTTTGACAGGTGAAGGAACTGTTTTGGTATAAAGATATCTACTATTTATTTGCTATGTTGAAATTATTTTTTGCGAGACTGGATTTTTTCAGCCAATAATCTACAAAATCGTTTGAATATCAGCATAATATTTGTAGGTTTACGGAGGAATTTTATCTTCTGAAAGTAGGTGTAAAGCCGCGTTTACACCAAAGTTGACAACTAAGTTTTCCACTAGTCGCGGAAATTTGTTGCTTTTTCTACTAAATACAGGAACTTTTTCTATCTTCCACTTGTGGAGGGACAAGTCTTCCACTAAATTCTAGTTTCCCGCGGAGTGTCGGTAAATATCAAAGAAAGTTGACAACTAAAAGTGGAAGATTTTTTGCTGCCCACTTTGCGCAAGCAACTTGTAGAAAACTAGTGGAGAACTGTTTCCCCTCCACGCGCCCCGAACCTGACGTTCGGCTGACGGTGAAGTCATCCTCTGGCCCAAATCAGTAAAATACCTTAGTTTGACTCTATACAGATCTCTAACATACACAGACCACATAAATGATAAAGTAGACAAAGTAAAATATAAAAAATCATATGGAATATGTTTCCTTACTTACACAAAAATCTAAAATAAGTCCTATAAATAAACATATGTTATATAACAGTTATTCGATCCCAGATTACATATGCCTCAGCAGTGTGGAGCTCAACTTGTACAACCAACTACCGTAAACACGAAAGGATACAAAACTTGTGTATGAAGATAATCAATGATTACCCTCGGTATACAAAAATATCAACAATACTTTACGATATGATCAAACAAAAACATACTTCGGAAAAACAACAATTTCAGAAAATTCCCTAATCAGAGAAATCGGTAATTACAATAAAACATCACTTAAAAGATATACGCATAAAAAAGAATGAAACATGTACTCCTCACTTAATCTAAACCTTTAAGTTTTCCACTTGTTGCACAAAATTTAAGAATAGAAACTTTTTTTTGTCAACTTATAGTTGGCAACTTTCAAGTTGTCAACTTTTTGTTGTTAACTTTGGTGTAAACGCGGCTTTACCCTGACGGACAAGGACTTTGAAATTTAGTTATTTTTGAAGTCTGAATTATTTTCATTATATTTAACATTTTATAAAATTCTTCATCGAATTATTTCTCTGTTGGGGTTGAACTCGAAATAGGGGTATTTGAGAAAAATTAGACTATTCATAATTCGAAGTTTCTACAATCTTTATTCCAAAATTTCAATTATTTATTAATTATAGTCATGGAAATTTTATGGATAGTAAGAAGTGTTTTTTAAAGGAAGAAGATCTTCAAAAAGTATATTTTTTTAGTATTCAACACCAACTTGTGTTATAAGGTGTTTATTTATATGGTATTAGTAATCCATAATCAAAAGGCTATATGAAAAAATTATGTGGTGTTTTCGAACGTACTACTATTTACAAAATAGTACTTATAGTTGACGTTCTTGTTAAAAGTTGTGGATGTTTAGAGATGAAAAACTATGTGAATAATGCACTAATGTGGATTAGAAATCGTGACTATCCGGTATCCTGCTTGTAGATCACATCCTGTTTACAATGGTCCTTCACTTTCACATAAATTATTTGCAAAGAAGTAAAGTGCTGATATACCATAACATTTTACTCTTATTATCAGGATACAGTAAGTATAATATTTTTATTTTAAATTTTATTTCTATTATGTCATGATCTACTATTCAAATCATTCCTATTGCACCAGAAATAAAAGAGGTATAATTTATGTTTGGGAAATTTTACAGTTAAAAATGTCTGCCAATTTATTTATTCATTTTATAAACTCAAAAGTTTTATTCCTTTTTAGAGGTTTAAGGCCTCATATACTTTGAACAGGGCATACGAAACATATTAGGATTTAAAAGAAACAAAAAAATTAAATGAAATCCAGCATTATTTAAAAAATTGTTTCTAAACAACTTTAAATTTACATGCCAAGCTTCAGACAAACACAAATTTACTAGTGTCCCAATTTGCAACTTCTACAGGGCTGTCGAAAGAGGAATTCTTTGAAGTGCTACAGGTGACTTCTTCCTTTACAAGTTCTTGTCATGTCATTGTTATTACATTTCCTCACTGTTGTGAAACACATCGGTTGTCTAGACATCATACAAAATTTGTAAGGTTTATGCTGCTACCTTAGGATTTAGTGATATTCTAAGGTTTAAGACTTTAGCCCCCCCCCCCCCTTCCTGTTCCCAGCCCCGAAAAAGTCAGGACTTACAGTATATTAACTTCCGAACTACAATGAACATGCTTCCAAAGAATAACTTGGGATTACAGGATACTTATCCAATAATTACATTATTCCAAAAATCTTGTAGTCTCTTGTATGAGACTATACTTCTACTTTTGTTAAAATATTATTAATGTTGTTAAAATATCCACGTAAGGCTCACCAGACCGATCTGGAAATAAAATAAGTAAACAAAATAAGAAATTGCATTCAGTAAAAGGTATGGGCATCCCATTCAAATAGAATATGTTCACCCTTTTTTTCTCTATCTAAATACAGATGTCACTGATTCCACCCATATTGAATGATATATTAGTGAACAATATTAAACAGTATTCAAAATAAAATTAAAATTAAAATTACAAAACTTTAAATAAATTTGATTTATCACAGTTTTGTATAACCTTACCTAACTACTGAACCAAAGACTCTTCACTTTGTAACCTTTGTAAGAGGTACAGATTTTTTTTTTTTTTTTTTTTTTTTTTTTTTTTTTTTTTTTTTTTTTTTTTTTTTTATTACAATTTTCATTAAATAGGGCATATCCCTAAAGAATTTATTCAAAATCACATTAGATCTATAGCACATCTAACGCATGACGTAATAAACGCAAGTGGCTAATATAAATCTGATTAAATAAAAAATTTAAAATTGCTTGGTAAATTTTTGTTAAATACCACATGTTTTTATTCAATTATTTTTTTTATAATTATATACATATATATTCGTTACTTACATTTTTGAAGATGAATAATTATAGAATAGGTGAAGGAACAAATTGTGTACAAAGGAAGAAACTTCAGAAAATCAGGTGGGCAAAGAATCCCATAAGGATGGATCACGAATAATAATGGATTTTCAAAGGAAGCTGTTCTATGTGAGTTTGTATATAGTTGAGAGTTTGAGACCATGCATTCAGGAGGTACGGTTTTTTTTTTTGTTTTTCATGATTGTTATATAAGGATATCAAGGTAGTATTACTGCTCAAATTAGGAAAAAGCCACCCTAATCCACCTAAAGCCACCCCAAACAATTCATGAGTCTCCCCATACACTAAGCACCCGAAGATGAAAGGAGGAGGAAATGAGAGGATACTAAAAGTCAAGTAACGCAATCTATTGAGCTTTTTGAGGATTGAGATGGATTTTCTGCTAATTTAGAAAATATGTTTGTCCCAAGATGGGTATTGATCAAAGTTAACACCGGGAATGAAAGTGGTTATCAGACTGTAATGAAAGGGCCCAATCAAAATTAAGGTAATATGTCTAAAAAATTATCTTTTTGACGTTTAAAATTATACTTTGATGGATTTGTTGTTATTTTTGAGAAAAATTCGTTCCTTATTCTCTAACATATTATATAGGGTTCATTTTCCATAAAGAACCACTAGAAGCCTTATATCATCGAGTGATGTCCAAACGATACTTCCTCAACTTTGGATCAAAAGAGATGGTGAAACTGGAGTATGTAGAATCTAAATAATTATATAGTGTGCAAGGAATCGGTTTGCGGTGCTTACTCACCTCGAGGTACGTTTAAGTGTTAATTTTCACTAATCAAGTAGTCCCAAGAAGTATATTTTAAATAACAATAATATAAACACAGAATAAGGGTGAGGGAATAAATTACGGAAATACCGAAACGAAAAATTAATTTTTAAAATGAGAAGAAAATATATGTACTCATTTGTTGGTGCATAAAAATATTTTCTTGTAACTAGTGGCTAATGTGAATATTGCTGCTGTACTTTTTTCTTTTCTTTTTTTTTTTTTTTGGATTCATTAAACGTAACTTTTTTTTTTTTTTTCATTTATTGATATCTATAACTGTACAAAATAATATATATAAAGTAAATATGTTGATAGTTAATACAATGCTGTGTAAATAACTTGTGAAGAACTACTCAATAGTAGCACTATCAAAGGTCTCTTCTTTGAGGATTTTCGAAGGATTTTGGATTGCAAGGATTGGATACGAGATGAATTGGACGGTTTAGTGGAGCCCTAAAACTCAACTACGTACGTCCAAATAGGTCTTATCACAGTCATGTAAATGAGTCTTTTGTAATTAATTAGGAGCTTTGATCGTTTGTCTAGTAAATATTGAAGAAGTCTGTAACGACGGGCAGTTTCTTGTCGGTTTAGTCTTGTATGTGGATTCCAAGTAAGACATTTGTCCAAGTGGAGACCAAGATAGCAGGTCTGTTCCACTGATTAGTGGAATATCATGAATGTAACATGATATTAAAAATACATAAAACTTGAGCACATAAAATTTAAAGTGCAGTATCAAAGAATTTTTCGTTGAAAACTTTAATATGATTGAAATTACCTCCAGGATCAAACACTTTCTACAATCCTATTCAAGTATATTCTTTTTACTAAGTAATATACCATTAAATGATTTTCTTTACTTAATTTTACTGAAATTTAAATAATTATAACATTATACTTCTAGTTACTTTGCTGAATTCAGAATATAATGATATGAAAAAATCTCATGGATTAATATATAGTTAATACAGTTAAGGTTTAAAAATTAATTTTCAGATTAAAGGACTATTTAAAAAAATATATAATTAAAGAATTTAATTTTTTTTTCTGATTTGGGCAGCAATACTAACTTAATATCCTTATATAAAAATCATGAAAAACTGAAAAAAAAAAAATTGTTTTTCCCTACTAACCTCCTAAATACAAAATATCAATCTCTCAACTATATACCACCTCACATAGAACAGATTTCTTTGAAAATTCTTTATTATTCGTGCTCCATCCTCAAGGGATTCTTTACCCACCCGATTTTCGGAAATTTCTTTCTCAATCTCCATTGAACACTATTTGTTCCTTCACGTTTTCAATAATTCTTCATTTTCAAAAATCAAAGTAATGAATATATATGTACATATTATTAAAACAATAATTTAATGAAAGCCTGCGGTATTTAAAAAAAAATTACCTAACAATTTTGAATTTAATTTTTTTTTAAAATTAATATGGTTTATATCCACCCCTTGCGTTCATTACTTCTTGCATTTAGGTATAGGTATATGTCTATTGTGATTTTGAATAATTTCTTTAGGGATAACCCCCATCTAATGCAAAACTGTAAAGAATCATATTAATTTAAAAGTTTGTAAGTTTAATTTTTTTTTTTTAATAATCCAAATACGTTTCACATATTCTGGTTAAAGAATAGGGGAACATAAACACCTAAAAAAAAATGAAACTTTTAACCTATTCAAATCATTGCATGTAATTTTTTGCCCGTCAGTAAGTAATATATTATGATACGAAAAAATGACAAAACATATTAATAATAAGTATTTTAATCTAGTAGCACCATACTGACATCAGCTTCCCTACACATATAATTTCTAAAAGTTGACAGTGCTGCCACAAAATTATTTACCATAACATCACGTACAATCCGGCGGATGTACTCCCAGTATCAGCCCTCAGCACGCCCTTATCGCCGGAAACACTCCCTTACACGTTATGCCTTCCTGAGGTGCAGAATGTGGAATAAACACTCAACCTCAGTTCCATAACTTAAACATATTTAATATTTTTTCTTAAATTATAAATTAAATACACAATGATAAGTTATGGATATTTAAAATCAGCAATCAATGGTTATTTCTTTCTTAAATTAAAATTCATACTTTAGTGTTTATTAGAGTTTGAACAGTTTTCTTAACTAAGAAAATAATTGAAGAATGTTTATTAAAACGCATAGAATGAATATAATAATTTTACAGTATGACAACGTTTCAACCAAAAGGATACAATCAGGGCTAAAGTAAGACTCTATTATCGTGAGGTATGAAAAAAAATAATAAGTGAAAGAAGTTGTACCAAAAACATGGATGTAGCCAAAAAAATATATTTATTAAAATAAACTTTTCTTTTCCAACATGACCATCATCAGATACGCTGAATACATTAAATAAGACATAATTGTGAATTTCACACCTCAACTAAGATATATTAGCCATGGAGACGAAAGTAGTAACTACAAACCAATTGCCTCTCCTCAGTTGAATACAAAATTTATTCAAGGACATTGGAGCGACGACTTCTGTACATGGTGATAATAGACATGGAAGAGGATTAGGCTGCGTTTAAACCTGGTAAACAGACCCAGTACCACACTTTCTCCCTCCGTAATATAATTGAAAAGGCATGGGATCGTGGCATGAAAGTCACCAAAGCCATGATATATGCAGATGATATAGTGCTGACAGCTGACTCCCAGGAGATACTCGAGTCATCATTGGTCGAATAGGAGGAAGAATCGCAGCTAATAATAAATCCAAACAAAAAAAAGGTCATGTGTGTTGGAAGGGACAATGTGGAGCCTGAAATCGGACGTAATGAAGAATCCCCGGAAAAGAAGGAATAGTAAACACGTACGAGTATATGAGGATTATCATAAGCAAAGAAGAAAGACCAGAAGGTTATGAATTGGGTGATTGGGGCCATTGGACTATTCTATCAAATACCGAGAATAATAGATAGATAGATAGATAGAAAATAAATTTTATTCTGGGACGATGTCCCTTAAGAATAACAACAAATAAATCATAAAAAGTAAATCACATATGGCCAAGATATTTTCAATAAAATAATGAAATAAGATAATATAAAGTAAATAGAAGGTGTTTTAAAAAAGCAATTTAATCTCCCATCAATTTATAAAAAAACATATAATATAAACATTATTTTCAAAAAATACGCGATACATTTGCAAAATTAAGCATTGTAATAGAACATTATACATTTTTCATATTTTTTATTTATTTATTTTTTATATTTTATTGTTTTTATTTGTTTATTTATTTAGTTTTATATATGTAGAAAAATGACAAGATGTAATACCAGTGACAAGACTTTTTTAGTCGTGATAAAGAAGATTTTGTTTGTTCATCAGACGGATCCAATATAATGGACACAGAAGGGTAATTCATTAATTATATTTAATGTGTACTTAGAGACATATTGTTTCACATTATCAATACTTAATTCGCATTTGTCGTAGATGAATGTTTTGCATGTTTTAGGGGCTTTAAAAATTGGGCAATAGCCATAAAACGAAAAAGAAGAGAATTCCAAATAATAGCGGAACGGGCATGAAAGGAACGTTTCAATGTAGTCGTTTTGTAGGATGGGGTGTAGATATCCGAGAGACGGGATCTTGTATGTAGTAATTGTATTGAGGGCTTGAAATGTAGAATGCTATGAATAAAAGGAGGGTGATGTGTGTTAATAGCTTGGAAGAGGAATATACCAAGAAAGTAATCTCTACGGAAGGAAGGGGAAAGCCAATTTTACTCGGTGTAGAGATGGGACTCATGAGAGCGTCTTGAGGTTCCGAGGACAAACCTTAAAGCAACAAAGCAATTCATGATACGCTTTAGTCTCTTCTCAAGACTCGTCAAGAGCCCACCGTAAATCACACATCCATAGTAAAATTGGGGTAAGATGAGAGAAGATATTAGTAGTTTAAGAGTGTATATAGGAAGTAAATGCCGGGAACGGTGAAATAATATCTGGATGCCAATAGCTCGTCGGGAAATTTGGGCAAACTGGGATTTCCACTAGAGGGTTTGATTGATGTTAAACCTGAGTTTTTAACTGAGGAGTTGAAAGATATAAGGTGACCATTTAGGTATAAAGTAGCGAGTTGGGGATGGGCATGTTCAATCGAAGGAGGGAATGGGATCCTATTGCAATAGCCTAATCATAGACAAGCAGGAAGCAAGCAGAGAGGCCAAAGGTAGGCTCTTTAAATGAAAAGCTGGAAAAACCTCGAAAAACACATAAATATGATAACAGAGGCTGGAATCAGATACGTCAGACGAATATTGGAAAGACAAAGAGGGACTGTGTCAGAAATGACTAAATTTGTCACTTGAGGCACGCATGACTAAATTTGTGTGTAAAGTCTGTACGCAGCATCCTTGAAGAGCGGCAATTAAAGTGGAATGGTTTCATTTGCAGAATGGCTGGTACCCGAGAGGCCAAGCTAGGCCAAAAAGCACACGTCATCAAAGCAGACCCAGGAGGAACACTGATTATATTGGAAACCGAGTACAGCAAGAGGATGTAACATACCAGAAATGAGAAGATTTGCAAGAGATAGGCTAGAACTAAAAGACCAGTGGGCTAGATTAGCCTAAACTGCCACTCCACGTTTATCGGTACATAGGAGTTAAAGAAAGAAGAAGGAGACGAGTACCCATTGGTACCTTCTTCTGACTATTTTATTTTTATTTAACTTTTTATTAGTATTTGATGTAAGTTGTTAGGGATATTTTTTTCAAAATGTTTTATACCGATCTGTTGGGATGGTCATATAGTTCGGTGAAGAATATTCTATATTTTATTTAAATATGGTCTAGTACAATTAGTATGCGTGCAATTATCCATTACTTACGTATCAATATTCACTGTTTAAATAGTCACTGTCATACATTCATTGATGTTGTTTGGGTTAAGATGCACAGAGCAATAGATATGAAAGAAAAAAAGAGCCTTAGGAAACGAAGGTTTGAGATCTCAGATGAATATATCGGTTATTCTTCCTTCAGCAACATTAATCGATAACTTTTTTTTTTAAACTTTTTATTTTGAATAATTACAAGCTGCCTCACTCAATGGCAATGGGTAATATGAATGACAAAGACTCATTCACAGGATGTGAACAATAAAAATATAATTTTTTAATATTTTTTTTATCATAATAATTTTATTCACAACTGTACAAAATGGACAACCAGTGAATGTGAAGTTACATTAAAACAACAGACATGATCAGGGATGAGGGAGTCAGCTCTAGGGTTGGGCGATAGTCGATAGTTAGCACTACCGATAGGCCGATACTATCGGTTGAAAACTATATTGCTATCGATAGTTTTTCGATAGTTTCTTCTTTTTTTCCAAAGCTATTCAATAAAGAATTTCAACTAATTTAATTAAATTCAGTTATCTACCTACTATTTGAAATTTGCAGGATTATAAATTATAAGATTATATCATAAAGATGAGAGAAAAAAACTAATTTATTTGAATTTTAAAAAAGGTATTTACAATTTATATGGTTGCAATAATAACACAGGCCAACGATGAAAAAACATTTTTACTTAAAACACCTTATTATTCTGTTTTTTAGGGTGCTAAATCCAAATATGACACTTATTAAGCCGTATCACCTACCATTTTTTTCACATTTGTACATCAATATATTAATTGTTTTAATTTATTACAGAATTTAACAGCTTTTATATACTACATATAAAATTGTAAAATAATTTGTGCTAGGTGTAGAAGAGTTGGCAGCACTGCTAAAACAGATATAGATATAGATGAGGAAGATGATGAGAATTCCAATGTGATACAGCAAATATAGAGCCTAAACTGTTTACTCAGATTGAGCTTAACGACTTAGTTAGGGATCTTGGGTTAACAAAAGAAAAAGCTGAATTGCTTGGTTCTAGACTAAAAGAAAATAACTTGTTAGCAGTTGTAACTAGCATATATGTGTATAGGAAGAGAGAGTTTTCGAAATTTTTTGAACAAGAAGGTGATTTAGTGTACTGCTCAGACATTCCAGGTCAGATCAAAGAGTTTGGTGTTGAATACAAAAAAAAAGAAGACTGGAGGCTGTTTATTGATTCTTCCAAAACTAGTTTAAAAGCTGTTTTATTACACAATAGTAACACTTATGCATCTATACCTGTTGTTGCACCATATTCTGAAAATATGAAAGAGAGCTATGAAAACCTAGAAATAGTGTCGAATAAAATTGGCTATTCGGCTCATGATTGGATGATAAGTGGTGACATTAAAGTAACATGCTTGCTTTTTGGTCAGCAAGGCGGTTTTACCAAATTTCCATGTTTTTTGTGTGAATGGGACAGTAGAGCAAGGGATCAACATTGGTGCAGAAAGAACTGGTCTGTGAGGGAGTCTTTAATACCCGGCGAGAAGAACATTCTCCGCAAAAACCTTGTAGATCCTGGAAACATTCTCTTATCACCTCTACATATAAAGTTAGGCCTCATGAAACAGTTATATATGCTTTTTTAAACTATATAAAAAAAAACAAATTTCTCGAAAACTATGGGTGATACAAAAGAACTAAGACTAGATTTCAATTCAGCCCACAAAAATCTATAAAAATCAGCTATTAAAGTAAAAAAAAGTTTTCAAAACATTTTTTTTGTTGGTCTGTGTAATGAACAAATCAAATCTTCAGAAAAGAAAAATAACGAAATAGTTAATTTCAAGAGTCAAGTGTTCTCCTTGAGACACATATTTCCCGAAAGAAAACCTAGCATTTCTGCTTTCCTTTGGCTAATCTTTGAGAGAACCCTTGAGCTCTAGGAATTCCGAATTCAACTTCAAAAGAACTCGACACTGGACAGAGACAGATCAGCATTATTCCGAATGTTTTAAAAGTTGAAATTAGTAAAAAAGACCTATCGATAGGCAGTGATAGTGACCATCGATAGGCATGACCTATCGATATATCGATAGTATCTATCGACTATAGCCCAACCCTATTCAGCTGCCAGTGGTACAATCTCCAGGCGTGAAACTAAATTATTAGGGATTAGAAGAATAGGAGATCCCTCATCCACTTCATTTTCCACCTCCGTTGAGTTATGTCAGGAATTTGTACTGTTGCCATATTAAGTTTCTGTTTGTCAGTGTGTCCACGTAGTCACATTCACTGGTTGTCCATTTTGTACAGTTGTGAATAAAATTATTATAATAAAAAAAAATTATAAAAAAAAGTTATATTTTTACTGTACATACCTTATGAATGAGTCTTTGTCATCCATATTACTCATTGCCCTTGAGTGAGGCAGCTTGTAATTATTAAATCGTTGATAAAATTTATAAATATGGGTCCTAACTGTTGGAATACGCAAGTCTGTGTGTAACGTATCGTTTGAAACATTAGGAGGGAAGTCTATCAGTCTTAGGAATTTGGAATGCAATGTTTCTATTTTCCGTGTAAGAGATGGATTTCCTGTAAAATGATTGGTCCTTTTATAAGGAGATAATTCTTATAAGCTGGAAAGCTGCCATTATGCTGTTTTATTGTTGAGGTAACAATAGAGGTGCGGATATTGATGTCTGCTGTACTCCGACATTAAATAAAAAAAAAAAAAAAAAAAAAAAAAAAACCTGTACCACTTACAACCCAGAAGGGTCTCGGGTTCAGTACTTAGGTAGGGTGTACTGTTTCTGAGCCAACGGTTGTGAAAGGAGGTGATTTGGCCAGAATTCACGCTCAACCGCCAGGTTTTTTTCCCCCAATTAAGGGTACCCACTTTTTTAGGAGGTTGGGTGTGCCCCAGGAGGGTCTCGCGACCTCGAATTCGATCCACGGACCGAAATGACAGAAAATAAATTTTCTGCCTTCAGTCGGGCTCGAACTCGGGCCGGGAAGCATGGTAGTCAAGTGCCTTACCCACTGAGCTACCGCGCCTCCTCGACATTAAATAGAGGTAAAAAAAAAAAAAAAAAAAAAATATATTAGCGCTTCCTTGCACTTAGCAACTTTGTTAGAAGCTGAGTGGATAATCACCATTGATACTTCTATATACTTCCAAATGTAATCTTTGACTTTGTAGTGGATATATGAATAAGTATTCCATTAACAGATAGTGTCAATAAATTGTCTGTCAAAATAAAATCGTGCAATTGTTGCTTTTTACGTGTCAAATCAAGAACTCATCCAATTTGCAAAAACGTCTGATTGGCATACATTTTTATGAAAACGTTATCAATGCCTAATCTTACGAAATATTTTTAATGGTCAAATATCTTTCAATTTCGACTTCCAGGGTATGGTTATAAACTTATACAAACTAAATCAAACCTTAAGGCTCAAATATTAACTTTTAAAATTAATCTTTTGAGTAATGTTTCACTATGATCATGAAAATTAATTTTCCCCAAGATTTTCATCAGTGCTTTTCTCTCAATATTTGAAAAATAACCAAAAAACTAGAAAAACTGTCAAATGCAATTGATTCAAATATAAATTTAAACTTCAATAATAATCAATTTGTGTCGATTGATCAATAATCAATTGATAATTCAACCAATGCTCATCAAATACCTCATCATATAAATTAATGAACTTACAAAAAAAATGATGAACCTATAAATATGATCTTAGCAAACTGTTCACTTCAACTAATATGATTAATTTTATTTTTATAGTTACTCTTAAATGTTTTTACTTTTTAGTAGATTAAATCATTTACAGAGATGACGAAACGTGGGAGGTCGGCAACAAGTAACTAGTCCTTAAATGTTCTCAAGATGATCCACTTCTACTAATCCCATTGATTATTTTTAAGTAATAATAGTAATTTAAAAAAAAAAAAAACGTTTCTCGCATTTAAAGTTACTAAGATTAACCAATCTATCGAAATCGATTGTGATTTTCAACAAAATCACACTGTAAATGTTCTAATTCCAATGATCACCTCTTAAACTATAAATTTGAAACTTACCATCTATATTAACAATGTCTATTTTTTTATTTAAGATTTTTATTTAAGATTTCTATAAAGTCCTATACAGCAAAATAAATTTTTACCGTACAAAAAAATAAGTAAAGTTTTGGTTTGAAATCTCACTTATTTTTAATTAAATAAAAATAAAAACTTTTATATTAGGATTTTACCAAAATGACAATGGAATATAGCATGATAATTTGTTATAATTTTTTATAACAAACACAATATTTTAACCTAGCTACAGGCTAAACCAGGCTTATTGTATACTCCAATAAACTAACACTTTAATTACATAATATACCAGAGTTGGCCTAATCGGTTAATTTATTAATTAACTAATTTAATTTATTTTTAATCGGATTAATTTAATCATGGTTTATTAATTGTAACTAATATATTAATCGTAATCACAATTAATTAAAGTAGTACATATTATTATATAAAAGGACAAGCCATTTTTCGTTCGTGATCACTTACCACAAAAACTACTGAACCAATCTGTACCAAATTTTAACCACATCATCTTTATAGCTCCAGGATGGTTTAGCAATAATAAAATTACTGATTTTCAACTAATTTTTCATTTATAAAATGATGTCGTTAACCGTGAAGTTTTAAAATTGACCGGTAGGTGGCGAGCACCATTCTATATGAGAGGTTACAAAACTTATGTGTTATATCGAGTTTGAGATTGATAATAAATTTCACTTTCATTCAATCAAGTTATCCAGAAAATGCCCCAAAAAAGCTATAGTCTTTCTAACTACACTTTACAACGCAATTCTCAGGACTAAAAAATTCCCAGTTTAATGGAAATATTCTTATATTACCATGATACATAAACCAAACAAAAACACCGATCCACCTTCTTCCTACCGACCAATTAGCCTACTTCCTTTTTTCTAAAGTTTTTCTAAAGTTTTTGATAAAAAAACTGCCTTTGGATTCCGTTCATTTCACTCAACGGTTCATCAACTACACCGTGTAACGGATTTCATATCAATCTCACTCGAGAAAAGACTATATGCTACTGGGGCATTTCTAGATGTAGCTCAAGCGTTTGACAGAGTTCGGCATGACGGACTTCTTTTTAAATTGAAAAATCTTCTTCCTTTTACCTTTTATCTGATCCTTCAATCTTTTCTCCCTGATAGATTTTTTTCTGTCCGACAAGGTTCAGATATCTCCTCTATTTATCCAGTAAAAGCTGGAGTACCACAGGGGTCAATACTAGCTCCACTGTTATATATTCTTTACACTCACAATATGCCACTTAGCCCTCAAACATTGACAGCAACATACGCTGATGACACAGCAATATTAACTAGACATGAAGACCCCACATTGCATCATTAACTCTTCAATACCACTTAACGATACTACAAGACTGGTTCAAACAATGGAAAATAAAACTAAACTACACTAAATCACAGCACATAACCTTTACACTCAGACAAGACTCTTGTCCACCTGTCTTCATCGACAATCAACCCATACCACAAACAAACGAAATTCATTACTTAGGACTTACATTTGATAGAAGAATGACCTGGGGCCCACACGTAAAACAAAAACGTCTCAGTCTAACCAAGAGCTTAAAACTTCTGTATCCAATGCTTCATAAACGGTCGACATTAAAACTCCGACAACGACTGAATACATACACTTACTTACTTAAACCCATATGGACATACGCCACACAAATATACGGGACTGCAAAAAATACACACCTTAAAAAAATACAAATATTCCAATCAAAATTACTCAGACTAATCACGAAATCACCTTTGTACGTTTCAAACCACACACTTCACACTGATTTAGAAATACCCACAGTAAAGGAACATATACATGATTTTTATAGACGATTTCATGACAGACTTTATGGACATAACAACATGCTCATTAATGACATGGCCACGACTGACATACCTGGAAATACTCTCAGAAGGCTTAAAAGAAGCTGGATGAGAGATTTGCTCAAATAAATCTCTTTAACCCATGCCAGGAGGAGGTACTATTGAGTACTAGTCTCCCACACGCATACAAGGCCTTTAGTATTCAATTTCATCACATTCACTGATTGTTACCCTAATAACAAGTGTGAAATAAAATCTGAAAGAGAAAAAAAAAAAAAAAAAAAAAAAAAAAAAAGATCTTAATATTTGCTACTACTAGTGGACCCTAATAAAATTTTAAAATACAGGGATATGAGGTTAGCGCCATTCCGCAATTAAGTTTATGATGAGAAAACTACTGAAACTACCGGTACCAAAATACATTTTTATAGTTCTAGGAATGTTTAAAAATTTTAGAATTTACAATAATAAAAATTTTAATGTACAATGTTGAGTGGCAGAAAACGAGATTTGCCACATATATACTATTTATATCATATATAAATTAAAATTGATATAATCATTTCTGCCGTCTAAAAATAATTGCCAAATTTAAATGTCAATCCTTTGCTTTTTTATACTGTGTGTAAAAATATGATTTATGGGCCTATTTAGAATGCAGCTCGTTATCAGTCAGTATCTTAATAGTCTCTGTCCATCTCAATTACCAACTCATAGATTAAAATTAAAAATTATATGACTAATTATGCTTTTACCTTATCTTCAACTATCTAATCATTTGTTGTTGTTGTTATTTTAACCAGGTTAAAAATTACTGCTATGCGTCAACATACCATTGAAGAAATAATGCTTGATTACAAACATCAATTATTAGGTAAAATTATCTAAGTTCTTTGAGATGAAAGCGGGGGAAGCCATGAATGGGAATGCAAATAGTTAATAATTAATTGTTAATTTGATTAAGCCGGTTAAGATTTTTCTCATAACTATTTAGAAAATGATGATAACTATATTTACATAAAAATCTTATCTGGAGGACGATAGATATAACTTAAAGAGTTAAGTCAATGATTCATTGTTTTGAGAAAAGAATAATTGTGAAATGTTAGTGAATCAATTATTCAACCAATGTGAATATATTTCATTGAAATGTTTATAAGCCTAAAAAATATCGATTTAAGAAAGAGAGCAGATATAACCTAAATTTTTTTTTGACTAAGGAAAACTGAAAAGAATCTTTTGGAGCGCTGCTCAGGTAAAAGACTATTTAAAAGAAGTGTTTAATATATGTAACACACCTATGCCTTCCTACCGCTCTGTTAAATGTTATCTATCCTATGCTTCTATCTTAAATTTATTAAATTTACTAATAAATTTAGTTCGCACAAAATTTCAGATTTAAAAAACAAAAAACAAAAGAATAGTTACTAGATAAAATTAAAAATATTCAAAACATTTAAAATTCTATCCTATAAGTTATAACTAAGCCCTTTCAGTATTTGGAAGGAGTCTACTATTCTCATTACTTTTTTATTTGTGTGATTTTTAATAATATTAAAATTTAAAAAGATAAGATTAACCTGGTTTTATCTTATTTTTTTTTAGTTTAAATTTATAATAAAATATGTTTTGAAATCGTGATTACAAATGATTACAATTACAATTGATAATCACGATCGATAAAGTTTTTATTAAGATTAAATAATCTTAATCCTTAATTGCGATAATTTTTTCAATCGTTGATAAGGTTAAACTTTTTGCTTAGACTGATTGAAATTGATTTTTAATTTTAAAAATAAGTTTAATAACAACTTCATATCTGTACCTCAGAACCAGAAGAGCGTAAGTCCAAATTTTACAATTTTCAGATTATTGCACCATTGTATGTAGAATTTTATATTACATTAAGTCATAACTACTTAACTCCTTTAAAAAATCGTCTTTTCTATTTTCTATGGGTTGTAAGAACGGAAGTCCTTACCTGTGAGTCCAGTTACGTTATTCTCCTGAAAAGTTAGCATAGTGCGACACACTTCTGGTTCTGGGATGCAGATATTTTGAGAAATTTGTTTCTGAATCATGAATGTGTTTTCAATTCAGCTTTTCATTTAAAAGATATCCGTATGGTACTGTAAGTTTAACTTTAAAACAAGGTTTTTATTATTATTTTTTTTTTTTTAATTTAGTGGAATGAATATTTCCTCACGTGTGTCAATGTCTGGTAGGATTACCAAATTATTATTATTATTGCATAATTAATAATCATCTCTTATCAGTGATTACTCATTGTTCTTGAATGAGACAGATTGTAACATTCTTCTAATGAAAGACGATTTATTCTGAACAAATCCTTTGCATAAAAGAGTTTACTGAATCTTAATAAATCGTAAATACGCTAGTACACATCATATTTCTTGACATTAACGATGATAAATTCAATTATTTTGAATTTGTCGAAATTCATAACTATTTAACAATATATATCTGGTAAATAAGCTGATTATGAATTTTATCTTGTAGAGAAATTACCTTTTGGTTGAACTCCAAAGAAAGTTCTGTTTCAAAATCTTCCAAAGCCGTCTTCTTTGTAGACAATTCGGAGGATTATTGGATATCTAATACGAATCAAGTTGAGATAAAAATGGATTTGGACGCATATGTAAAAGGTAACTGGTTCGTGCCAAATCAGTAACATGCAGGCAAAAAAACCACCATTATGGAGATTTTATTTTCGACATTATAGAAAGGATGAAAAAAGAATTTGATAATTGAAACCTCTGACCTTGTTGATGATTATGGCCTTGAAATCTTTAAATTATATTACGGAAGTCTAATTTTGTTAATATTAAACATTAAGATGGGCAAAATTTTTATATATCTTTTTCCAATCTACACTATTATATAAAAGGACAAGCCATTTTTCGTTTGTGATCACTAACCACGAAAACTACTTATACAATCTGTTCCAAACTTTAACTTCACAATATTTATAGTTCAAGGAAGGTTTAGCAATAATAAAATTTTCATATTTTCATTTAAATTGTTCTTGAAAAAGCGATAAATATGTGGAGCGCAGTGAAGTTGGAAAATTGACCGATATGTGGCGAGCGCCATTCAAGAGAGGTTACGAAGATAAGGTGTTATATAGAATTAGAAATTAATAATAAAATTTCCTAATTCGATTAAATTATTATTTTAAAAAAACCTATAAATAAGACCTATGGGTCCCAGTGAGGTTTAAAAATCGACCGCTAATAGCGCTGTTCTGCAAGTTGAGTTTGCGATGGTAAAACTATTGAATCCATATGTACTAAATGTTTACTACATCATCTTCATACTTCTAGGAAGGTTTGGCAATAATAAAAATTTAAATGTTCAATATTGACTAGCAGAAACGAGGTTTGTGACTCTGTTGAGTACTTTTACGGTTAGAAATCAAAATCCAACCAGATGATATAAATAAAATTATTTCCCTCAAATAATAATTATTACCAAATCAAAATTTCGATACCTTACTTTTTTATATGGCGTGTAAAAATATGAATCATAAGCCTTTAGTTGTAAAACTGATAATGGACTTAATAATCCGAAGGGTTTCAAAATAGTCTCTGCCTTTCTGGATTACCAATTCATGCATAAAAATTAAAAATTGGATGTCCGAATATGCTTTTATGCACTATGAAAAAAGCAATTACAGCTGAAAAAAATTGCTCAATTTCATACTTCACTACAAGATTTTTATCGATAACAAACTTCAATTTTTAGTTAAAATTATCTATGTTCTTTGTATAGTAAAAGAATGATAAAGTCCGAAACGAAATACCCGCCTCGGCCTCCAGAAAATGGACTGTATAGGAAAATATGAAAACGAGGTTTTGCACCTGTGGGGAGATTTTATTTAGAAGGTACAATAAACAAATAGTACATAAGAAACTTCTTACCTTATTACTGCCGCCGACGGTCTGTCCGGGGGACCCCGGAATCCTTCCGGGGGCCCCCGGAATCCTTACGGTCTGGCAAATGCTTCTCCTAAGCTGCAATATTTGTCTAGGCTCTCCTCCTCTTATGTCACCACTCATTAGGGGAAGAACTAAATCTTGGTCATAAAAGCGATGGAAGACCATGAGGTCTTGGGCAATTTTAATAGGTGCGTACTGGAGCACAGATGCTAGAAGAAAGAGGAATATTCTAGTAGGGATTAACGCAGATAAGGGCTAGTTGCCCAGGGGATCCATAGAGTGCGTCAATATACGGTATATTAAAGTTTTCTCCTTTCCCCCCACTCACAAAAGCGCCGATTGGCGCGAACATTCTTTATTTATGAGAGTGGGAAAAGCCGCATCAAGAGATGCTAGTGTTATAATATATTTAATCATAGGTTAATTATAAATTATAATAATAATTTAGCTTTGGGGCTCCTGAAAACTTTTCAATTCCTATCTAATTCTTAATATCAAAAATCCTTCGTAAAATCCTTGATGCTGTCACTAGTAAACTTATCCATGATGATCTAAATGTTGCAGGTTTTATCCAGACAAGATACTAATCCTTCCATGATAAGGAATCCACTCTGATCCACTGGTCTCACCATCTGATTACCAATCTCCTGAGAAGATAAGGAGCTTCTAATAAATATATTATTAAAGTGCTATCAATGAGTAAATTCTTTGCCAGTTATTGATATGCCAATATAATCTATTTCTATAAATATAGTTGATGTATATATTGAATAAAGTTGTAAATACCAAAAATTAAATAAAAAGCTGTTATAATAATTTAGTACAATTTTGTAATACCATCTTTATTTTATGTTCCTATATTTTTTCTTATAAGTGCATTTCAATTTATACAAATTTTATTGGAAACGAAAAGAAAAAAAAAATCAATACTTAATACTGACTTTCTTGAACAACTTATTGAAATTATTAGACAAAATATATACAAACTTATTTTATCAAATATCAATATTGACATAAAATGGGTTAAGGGGTGTCCTGGCTTTGAAGGAAATGAAATAGGTGACACCTTTGCAAAAGATGCAGCCAAAAATCAACTATTTCCGTCATATAATAAAACACCATTATCATTTCTTAAATATAACATTAAACAAAACATAACATCAATCTGGAATGATCGCTGGATTAAATCTGAAAAATACTCCAAGCCTGCATAAATTCATTCCAAAAATAACAAAAAACAATTTTAACATAATCAAATCTACACATTACAAACTAACACAGGTCTTAACCGAACATGGACTAAATCATATCTAAAAAGGTTTAATTTAATAAATAGTAATACATGTACTTATGACGGATGAGAACATACTTTTAAACATATAGTTTACGACTGCTTATTATATGGCAGACAACGATCCAAGCTAATTATAACTCTGTTTTTGAAAGGTGAAAATTGGCCTGTGGCAGAATATGACTTGTACAACAAATACAGAGCTGACTTTACTTAATTTATGTATAGCTTCGACCAACTGACCAAGGGCTGAGAAGGTGGAATCTTCGTATAAGTCCTTTAAAAATTTAAAATTGTGTGCTAAAATCAGCCATACACCATATTTCTTATTTCTAATTTTCTTAATCAATTTATAGTGTTTTATTTATTTCTTATGTCTTCTAAAAAAAAATGTCCATATGTTCAATTTACTGAATTCTTTTATTAATATTATTGTAAACGTTTCAATTTCTATGTAATTATGAATATTAAGGTACGAAGTATACATTTGTATGGAACGTACTTCAATCATAAACTCCACTATTCGAATAGTGTAATTAATTTATTTTTTATAATATTCTGTGTCTATAACTTACCTTTACTGCAATTTACCTCTACGAGTGCTGCCGAAGAACTCGCTTACAGCAGTGGTGAAAAAAGGGAATAAAAAATGAAAACACTATTTTTACATATATTTCATTATAAAAATTAATGCAGGTGAAATTGGCATATTACATTTATTCAATTTTAATTGTGGAAAGGAAAAAAAATAAAAATATTGAGTAAATTATGGCAATTGTATTTAATTATCATTTATTCAATATTTTTAACTCTATTAGAGTAAGATGAACCTTTATTATTTACATTAACCAAATGACATGGCCAAAAAAAAAACAAAAAAACAATTATACAATACAACCTTTTCACTACTGCCCTAAAAGTAATTTTTATTTGTGATATAGATACATCGTTACAATATATCTTGCACACACCTCCAATAACAATAAACAATATATTAGACAAAAATTTCGTCGTAAACTCACATTCAATATTCGATTTGTATGAAATTAAATGTTAAAAGATGTGAAGTCTAAAAAGGTACACATTTTTATTTGGAATTAAAAAGGGACCATGCTTACTGTTACTTCTTATTTATATTACACAGTTCTATATTTAAATACATAATAAATATTTTTTATATATATTTTTTTTTTTTTTTTTGCATGATCTCGTTATAATTCCTCCACTGCTCTAACTCAGAGGTTTGAGAAATGGCTTAGTTTTAAGGACATAATATTCTGTTCTAGAATGAAATATACACACACTTTGAACACAGTACATCTAATAGGGCATAAAATATATATATATTATCTATTCAGTTCATGGTAACCCTATTTAATATTATCATATCTTATTCAGAAAATTAAAAAAAAAAATAAAATTAAAAAAAAATAAGCAAAGAAAAAAAATTTAAAATTCCAGCTGAACATAAGTAAAATTTTAACAATAACACTGATCAAAATCGTTCAACAAATTTTTCCTCTATTGCTTCGGCTTAAACGAGACAATGATACTGCTTTAATTTTTATATTTCCATATAAACAATGAGAAAATAAAAAACAAAACAAAAACTCTTAAGCCTAAATCATCCACATATTGCACTAATCATTTCAAAACAAAAGAAAAGAAAAGAAAAATAAAACAATTAGATTTTAATTACAACTTTAATAGATCATTCAAATCATTTTAATACACATCGTCTTCCATATTGAGCAACGTCTAAACATAACAAAATTATACAATAAAAAATACAAATAAATAGAGTTTGATATAAACGGATCTTTTTTTCCCTATTATTATTTATTATATTACCATATATATAATTTTTATGTAAAATTATTACAGAAGCTGTTAATGAAGTATATTAACTATAAATAGAAACTTTATAGTTTCAGAAAATGGACATATAAAGCTATATTACAAGCAGTTATGCAATTATATAGACACATATATTTGTACAAATTCATTATAAATACTTATTAAAATTGTCATTTTTTAGGAATAAATCCGGTAATTCAGTAAACTCTACAATATTTAAGTTAATGTAGTCCAAATTTCAGGGCTTTGGAGTTATCATATTGATAAAACCAAAAAAAAAAATTCAATCGAACCCAGAACATTTATAGAACAATACATTTTCATAAACGTAACAAGAAATAAATAAAAAATTAAAAATTTTCTTATTAAACTTAAGGAACATAACAATGCAACTAATCTAAATTCTAGACGTCTAAAATTTTATCCATAAATCTTTTATTTTTTCAGATTAAAAGATAAGCAGTTTTAGATAATAACAGTCAAGAAACACGCTAACTCCTTATACATACAATAATATACTTTTACTTTATTAAAGCATTTCCATTGGACAACGTCTATTTTATTACCACATTATACACATTTAACGTTCAAATCCAATTGGCATATGCAAACAGATAAGACACTACACATTCTTCTATTATAATACAGATAAGATAGAGTTCGTTTACTCTCACATACGGATCAGTTGTGCATCAAGAGTCTCACTGCGATCTCTGGGGTCGGTGTTAATAATTGGCCTTCAGGTAACACCATTATGACGGAGGATGGCGTAGTGTTACCGCCGCCTGCTTTCATATAACAACCAACTGATTAGAATAGAGAAAACAATTTTAACAAAATAAAAATAATGTAATCGGAAAACATAACGTAACAATGCAATGGCGGTAACGTACAAAAAAAAAAGTAGTTGAAACAAGTGTGTGTGGAAAGTCGGTGAAGTTGAACGAGATCTGACTAGAAACGTAAATAGATTATTGGGATTACTTACCGATCCCACAGCCATTTGTGCATTCAGTTCAATAACAGGCAGACGATTCAAACAAGTCAAATTCCAAATTTGGATATTTATATTTCACACAAGCAATAAAGTCTTTTCCAAAATAATGCACATCGTTACTAATTTAGTGGGTTCAATTTTTCGTTTCAACGATCTTGTATATAGCCTAATCTAAATGATTTTTTTTTTATTTTTTATTAGGGAAAATTATTTGATGTTCGCTATGGCTGCGGATTCAGTTATTACCGGCTGTACATTGCTATAGATCAGTTTACGTGGTGACGCCGTGGTGATGATGGTGATGACCGAAGACGACCCCAGAGAAAGGCGAGGGTCACTGATGATGCTTGATGGGCCCGTTGGCGGGGTGGTGGTTGACCAGCTGGTGGTGCGAGTGGTGGTTGGCGTTGTTGTTGTTGTTGTTGGCCGCCTGGGCCGCCTGCCGCTGAGAGTTCTTCTTGTTTTTCATCCTCCGGTTCTGGAACCATATCTTCACCTGCCTCTCGGTCAGATTGAGGTTACGCGCCAGTTCCCACCTCTTCTGTTTCGAGACGTAGGCGTTGAAAAGGAACTCCTTCTCCAGCTCCAAGGTCTGGAACTTGGAATAGGGCTTGCGCTTCTTCCGAACCGTCCCCTGCCCCGTCCATTCCAGGGGGTTGCTGCTCACTCCCATGCCAGTCATCCCAACACCACTCAGCGAGGCTGAAAAAAGAAAAAAAGTTTCCTCATTAGTATACTAGTGGACTGGAGACAGTATAAGTATAGTAAAAGGTTTAATAATAGTATTTTTTATAAACTCAATAAGGTATCCAACTTAATACAAAGTTTAACGTAGTCTCGAAATGAAACTAAACCTCTCCACTATTGGATTTTCCTGAATTGAAATTTGAAAAATGTATTGCTAGTTCTAGTTTAGCCTCTGTGTGCAATACAATCCAAAACTATAAAAGCTTAATCTATAACTTAAATATGATACAATAGATACTAATGCTCTCTCACTCAGCCTCCACTGTGTTTCGACACCAGTGACGCAACTGAGTGGTATCTCTTTGGACCCTGCTTATTTCTTTGTTGGACAAGGTTGTTTCGGGAATTCCTAGGCAGAGTGTATATTTTGTATTTAGAGTATGATTGTATTTTTAGTTTTATTTTAACTATTATTATTGTATAATCAGTGGGCATTTTTTTCCTTTTTCATATATTTAATATAGTACATATTGTATGAATGGATACATAACCATCCATATCACTTATTACCTTTAATTAAGGCATATTGTAATATTTACTCAATAACAATTTATTAATTTCGCTTTGATCGCTTCAAGTAATTGCAGTTTAATTGCACAGTAATAAATAAAAATAATTCAGCAGTATATGAAAATGAAAAATTTTTAAGAAAAAAAATCGTTTAATAAGAATGGTATGGTTGAATATTAAAAACTATTAGAAGATGATCTGGGATAGAATCAAGAGAAAGAAAAAACACGTCCAAGTAAAAATCGTTTTATGGAATGCCATTGAAAATTTTTTAATTTCTTCAGAGTGACCCAAGGCAGGAAAGCAGATACTCGATCAAATCATATTCTTCTTATAACAATTGTATAGTGCTCATTATTTAGGTAGTAAGGGAGTCAATCGTTAAAAATCTAAACCTTCATTGTTACCCTCTTCTAATTATCTTCTTATATAAAGGGGAAATTAAAAAAAAAAAAAAATTCACTATTTGTTGAAATTTATATCTGTACACAAAAAAAAAAAAAAAAAAAAAATGTAAAATATTTATATGAATCAGTTGTGAAAAAAACCCAAAAATAACCCAAGAAAATACAGAAACAATATTTAATATCCATTTTTCCGGTCGTTACAGACTACTTCAACATTTACTAGACAAACGATCAAAGCTGCCAGTTAATTACAAAAGACTCATATGGTATGACTATTTGACTTATTTGGACGTACGGATTTGAGCTTTGTGGCTCCTCAAAATCATCCAATATCCACAAAATATCCAATCCTTACAATCCGAAATCCTTCGAAAAATCCTAAATTAGTTCAGTCACTTAGTTTGTCACCAATAAACTTATCCATATAGTTCTTAATGTTCCATATTTTGCTGATTTAGCCCGAACCAGATACCTATCCTTTCATAGTAAGCTCCATAACCACTCAAATCCTCTACTTTCTCAACTTGCTTTATAATGGGGTGGATTCCCGATAATCCTCCGAGGCGTGTTAAAAGAAAATGGCCTTCTAATGTAGAATTTTTATTGAAGTGCTACTAATCAGTAGTTCTTTTCAAGTTTTGACATTGAAATCACTATCAACACATTTACTTGTCGTATATGGTCTGTGGAGTTGTGAATCTCAATAAATCTATATAAAAAAAAAAAAAAAAATTTTAAGTGCTTTTGAAAATCTTTGTAAATCTATTTTGTTAGGTTTCGAAGCCGAAGTAGAGGCAGAACATTATCGACTGAACTAGAAAGACAAGGCTGGGCGATAAGGCGCTGTATCTAGAGGTCAGGGGACAAATAAAATCTAAGACTAGTTCTAGTTCTAACATCGGTCCAACTTGGTTCATCTCAATACATCTCTCTCGTTTCAGCCTGATTTCCTTCGCCGCTAGCGGCAGGAAGTCCCGTAGGATGTGCTGCCTTCTGCATACGACTTGCACTATTTTCTCCAGATGAGCTGGAGGAACAATTTCGACTTCCGCTCGCGTACTCTGACCTCATCAGTTCTGGAACGCTCATCTAAACGAGCCTAATGATAGCGTAATTACGTCATATCGTCTGATCGTTGAAACCGTATAATTCTCTCTAATGATGAGTAAATTTAACATGCACTATTTTAATTAGCTATATCATGTTAAATAAGGAACGATATTGGCACAACGGTAAAAAATATTATTTTGAATTTTCACTTCTCGGAATTTTAAGAAAGGAAACTGAAATTTTTTTTTTAGTCCTCAAATCAGTACGATGATCCCGCAACCTTGGATAGTGTTATCTACACTGTTGCATTTGCAAGTCGATATCAGTGAATCGACAGGCGAAAAAATCCCTAACAATGTCTTTTTTTCGTTTCCTTGCTAAACGTTTCACTTTTCTTTAGGTGTTAACGTCCCTATATTCTCTTACCTGAACATATTAGAATTGTTAAAAACCTTAATTAATATTAAATAACAGGATCTAGTATTTAAAAAATTATGTAATTTTAAATGTATATGATTTATTGCAGTTTTGCACTTTATGGAGCTTACCCCACAGGAATTGATTCAAAATCACATTAGACATATATCTCATTGAATGCAAGACGTAATGAACGATAATAGTAAATATATATCTAAAATATAAATTTCGTAAATTAAGCATTGTTTACAAAATATTTTATTAAATATTGTTTGCTTTTATGTAATTAATTTCATAATACTCCTAATACGTTTCATATGCCTCGATTGAAAAAATAAATGAGAATGTAAACTCCTAAAAAAAAATTAAACTATTAGTTGAGAAAATTAAAAAAATCAATTTAGATGAACTTTTGGCCTGTCAGAGTATATGCATTGTCTATTTGAAAATTACGAATCCAAGGTTCCATTTTTTTAATTATGAAGAATTAGTATTATTTTATTTTTTTTACATAGATGTGTCTTTAGGCTAGGGATCTATAAGTTTTTGGTTTTACGTTATTTTCACTCTCATTTTGACATGCTCTGATGGTGTTGTTTGGATCGAAATTTTGATGTTAGTTTCCGTTATTGGAATTTAAGGGAAAATATTTTTGTTATATAACGTTTCCTTATATTTATAAGTGTTGTGGCTTTCTTGACAGCCCCTAGCTCTGTTATTATTACTTAGATCAAAGTTTGATTACAGTATCCGTATGAAAAATTTGATGGAGAACATTTTTTGTTATTTAACATTTGTCGATAGGACCCAACATTTAGGAGCTGAAAAAAAATTGAATGAAAAAAAAAAAGTGATGTAACTTTTTTTCAACCTCAAAAACCTAACAGTTTGAAACACTCTAGCTCTATTTGTGTTGCTCGTATCAGAAATTTAATAAAAAATATTTTTTGTTTAATTACATTTGTTGCTAGGGCATAAAAGTTTAGGAGGTAAATATATTTGTTTGAATGGGACAATTCACTTTTGAAACAGCTATTTTTCTCTCAACTTTGTTAAATTCAAGGAATCGTTGATTATTAATCATGTGATGTCTCGAAAGACTTATTTAGATGTAAAAGTCATTATTTGTTTTTTAACAATTTAAAAAAAAAATAAAATCTTATTTTTCTTAAGAAAAGCACGGTGATGGAAACGAGGTCAAGGATGCGCTGAAGCTGTTTATCCACGGAACATATACTTCTCCTTGTCTCTTACAAAATTCATATTTCATAAAAAAAGACCTTCACTGGCATCGGAATGGTACTATTATGTTAAGTCCACGTTTGTGAAATTTTCGGTAAACAAACAGTAACACGCAACAGGTCCACCCGAATACTGGACGAACTACATAAAAGATGACAGGAAGAAGGATAAGACAATTGGTATTCACGCGGTCGGATACATACATCGGGGCCGAGAGAAGAGGCTGATGTGAACCAGATTGTCCGGCAAGATGAAGATAGCAGATAGGAGATGAGGTGATCAGTGCTCACAACTTGAAGGCTTGAATGGGAATCACCGCCTTATCAAGCCCGACGGGTTGGCGTCTCGGCAACGCACTCTTCGAATAGTTCAGGGTTTTTACCGCGTTCCACTTCATTAGTAGCGTCCACTTGGGCGATGAGGATACTTAGAATAAATAGAATACTTCGTATTATGAAATCGTAGAAAACTTAAAATTCAAGGAATATATTCCTAAAAAGTGTCACGTAGCTAAATGTTAAAGGCTTATATTTAAAAAAAAATCTTTAAATTAGCTCATACTTGAATTATAAAAAAAAATATCTATAGATCCTAAATATAAAGATAAAATCATTCGGAGGCTTAGTAAATAAATTAAAATTAAATTAAAAAAAAAATAATCATACTTTTAAATATACTAGACTCGAAGAAATATCTATCAATAAAAAAAAAGTTTTTAATATTAATTATGGGGTTGGCAAATAAGTCCTTCCGGTTTCTCTGTTTATTTTTATATCATTACGGCCCATTTCTTATCTGATGAATAATTCCTTTTACTGATTGTTTACTCTGTGATATTTCAACAAACATTTCTGCAAATACTTGTTTACATTAGCTTAGAATTGCGATTGCTAATGCACTGTGAACATGGGAAGAATATATCATTCAATATCGGCATATTTTTCTGTATGATTTTTAAAAAAGGTAACCATGCTGCAGAAGCCCATAAATTTTTTTACAGTGTTAATGGGGATGATTTTTTATCCAAACGCACCTCGTTTGCCCAATTTTGACATCAATGACGGTGCACCGTCGCCCACAAGAAATTGAAACGAGCTATTGCGTTCGGGACAAACAATGGATCCAACTCTATACTTTTCGCAATTAATAAAGTCGGATCAATCAATTAAAATAAAGCGCCCAGGCAAATCTAAAGGGTTCTCCGCCAAGACAATTCAATTATTAAGCTTTGGATGGGACCTTTTGCACCATCCTCCGGATTCACCAGACCTAGCTCCAAGTTACTGCCAGTTATTCCCGTCTCTGCAGAACTCCATGAATGGTAAGAAATTCAAAAACGAACAGGGCATCAAAAACCACTTGGATAAGTTTTTTTACAATAAGTAAACCTGGGGTTCTATGAACGTGGCACTATGCAATTGGTCAAAACTAGTTCTACTAAATAATGGTGAATATATTGTAGATTAAAATAGACTTTATGTCTATTATACACAGAGTTTTATTTCACCCTCAAAATTCGAATGGACTTATTTGTCAACCCAAATAGTTATATTTCTGTTATCTTTTGTCATTAATGACTATGAATTTCTATTAAATTGTCATAAAATCCATGATGTTTTAAAACAAATTATACAATAAAAAAAACAAAAAACTTTGCAATTTATATAAAAAATCATTTTTAGTTAATTATAGCAAAACATCGTGGTTATTTCTAACATTTTTTTTTTAATTCAGTAGAAACTAAGCCGAACTTAGTTTTTTGTCCACTTTCTTAGTTACTAAGTCAAGAGTGCAAGTCAATTACAGTGTCTCGGTGGTATAAGTAAATGTTCTTTAAATTACATTTCGTATATTTTAGTTTATTCTTTAATATCCTATCAATATCTATCAACTAATAATTTGTTAGATGGAATATTCAGCACTTTTGAAAAAAAAATTATAAAAAGTAAAAATATGATTAATAAAAAACGTTTACACCTTTTCCTGCAAAGTTACCATATTTGACTGATACTCTTAATAACTAACACCATAGATTTAAAGGGTTTGGTGGATGAAGGGGTTATGTCACATTTTTTTTTTAATACAATGTAGTTCAGTGTATAAAGGATTTATGGAGAGAAGTGTTAAGTAGCAAAATCTGAATATTTCAAAACAACTAGAAAAATGTATATGAAATAGACGAAGGGGCTATTTAATATTTTAATGCTATAGGAAAGTGTAAAAAAATTCTTAATCAATAATTGCTGAAAATTGTGTATTGTTTCATAACCCCTTCATCCACCAAACCCTTCATATATATTGAGTAAAATCTCAAAGCTTTTTAAGACATATTACCATTAAATTTTGAAATTAAATTACTTTTATCTATAATTTAAAATAGTATTTCCTTATAACTAATATTTATTTTTCGTTTTACTTTTTTTTCGAAAACATTATTAATTCATTAGCAAGTATTTTTCTAATAGGGGTGGTTATTAAAAAGTAGATGCGTTTTGTGCAATGTTTTTGAGATATGATGCTCTTTTGTTCCTAGAGTTCTAACCTTAAAATTTAGTTTCATTCAATCAACATATTAAACAATTTATGAATATTCAAATCTTTAGGGTTATGCTCTTGTTCGAATACTCTAGCTACGTAACTCCTCTGGAATGTCTTAGATGGTAGGAAATAAACTAAGAATAGAGACCCTTGAGAACGTGAGTGGACTGTCAATACGAGCAACCGTCCTGGTTTAGGAGGTTTACTCACGTACGGTCTAGATTTGTAGATGAATTATCCGAAAATTATTTGCAACTGAAGAAACAAAATTAATTTATCTGAACCAGTTTACAGAAGTTAGATGACAGGAATTAATACCCGTGGTTCATTCATACACAATAACATTAATGTTTCACGAAAGATTACTGTTGGAGACAAGAAAATTAAAAATGAATGAAATAATGATCAATGCATCTCGCAAGCTATCAGAATGCCATTTTAAATTCCGAACTGCCTGGAAGAACGAAAAGTCACTCTGTCAAGCCCAATGGCTGTGGGAACTATGTCGTATTTGCTAGTCAATGGGACGTATGTCAGAGTAGAGTCATCGACCATGGGCTTCGAGCAGTTTGTGAATGCCTGGTTTGCATAACATTAACGTCGGTTACACTCGGCTCAGCATATCCGTTTGGTTGGCATCTTATTTATATGTAAATCTTGTATGTATTTATATAATATGTAAAGAAAAGTCCAACCCAATCGTGTTTTTAAATAGGACAAAAACCAGAATGTATGAGGATTTTCAGGATTTAAACCTTCTTCTATTATTAGCAATAAAAAAATAAAAACTATATTTGGGGGCCTCTAGCAATAAATAATAAATTCGCCCCATCGAATATTTAGCTATGATTAAATGTTGCCTAAGCCTTCCTCCTAGGATAGTTCAAATTTACTCTAATGGGACCAGAAGAATCTTGAACTTCCCGCTCTGGTTATAATACAATAGGTTAGTAACCTGTAGGATAACCCGTCCTTCCTGTTCTAGTTGGAGTACTTAAGCAATGGATATAACATGTATAATGGATCAATTCGAATTTTGTATAACAAGGTGGTAAAATGAGATTATTGTTATGGTAGCTAAATACCAAACAACCATTCCATTTATTTACTTCTAATATAAAAAAAAATTAGCATTTTTTATTTATTTTAAAATTTCTATATTACTCCACTTAAGCATCCAATTCATCTCACATCCAATCTTAAACACGTAAACTTAATCTTAAAAACATAATCCAATATCCTTTAAAAAAATCCTCAATGCTCCTTACTTTGTCAACAAGAAAAGTAAGATATTTATCCATAAATATCTTTATGTTCCATGTTTTGCTGATGTAGCACAAAGCAGATATCTATCCTTTCTTAGTAAGCTTTATAATCACAGAAATCCTCTAATTTCTCAACTTGCTTCCCACATCATTCCCGATAAACCTCCGTGGTGTCTGAAAAGAAGACGACCCAGAGACCTTCTACTGTAGAATTTTTATTTTAGTGCTACTAATAAATAGTTCTTTTCAAGTTATGACATGTTATTGTAGTAGTTATCAACACATTTACTTGATGTATATATTTTTTTACAGTTGTAAATTTGAATAAATTGATATAAAAAAAATAAAAGAATTCAATATTATCATTATCAGATGTACATATATTTTTCTCTTTTATCTTTTTTGTCTTTTCCTTGTCCTTGCCGTACTTCTTTGTAACATATAATGTAACTGTTTACTTCAATAGGTATTTTTACACTATTATTTTATTTTTAAGCTATACCATGATATCTGCGTCACTCTTAATTATCTCATTTTATATTCATTTGTAGTTTATCGTAATTAGATTATCTGTTAGTTTTGTTATAATTTGGCCATATCTATTATTTTTTAATTTAACCCTAAAGAAAACCTGATATGCATTTCGAAACGTCGGCACTCTATAAGAAGTTCTACAGCATGTTTCTTTCCTTCCTCCAGACTGTATCCCAGAACATCTACTTTTATTTCGGATCTAAGTTCTAATTAAATTAAACTATATACACGCTAAATTTTTCACACAGGATTCCAATCAGTAATTGTTTTTACTTGCGGGCCAAAGTAATGCGATAAGGAGAATCGGGTGCATGGCGTAATCATATTACTATCTAACTATAACTATTAATAATCAGATTAATCAATGCCAAAGTTTCCAAGCTGACACCATCAACAAAGTTGATATAAGAACCTGACAATATGATATTAGTCTATCTAGAGGCTGTTTATTTTAATTTTTTTACTTTATTTTATATCGTTGTATATATTGTATGAATGTGTCTCTGTCATCCATATTACTCATTGCCCTTGAGTGAGGCAGCTTGTAATTATTCAAATAAAAAGAGTCCATCAAGCTTACCGATCGGCTCGGTGCTCGTTTTCAAAGCATTCTTTCGCAACAACAATGAACAGTCTTACAATGTCATCGATTCAAACACTTTACACAACAATTATTTGCAATTTTGTTATAGTAAGATTATGTTTCGAAACTGCAAAGAATTTCCTAGTTGTAATGTATTATTTAATAGAGAAGTTGATTATACAAAATGGTTTTGAGAATGACTAATGAAAACTTTTTTTCTAGGGCTATTTTTTGAAATTCAGAGCTATATACAGTAACATAAAAAACACCTAGTAATTGTGAAGATAATGCTCGTAATGACATGTCGACTACCCACTAGGAGAACTCCAAAAAAATTCTATATAACAAGGTCCCGAGGACATCTTCTTTTCAGACATTTTAAAAGGTTATCTGGAATAGAATGGAAAGCAAGTTGAGAATGGTTATAGATTTTAGTATGAAAGGATAAGTATCTGGTTAGGGCTAAATCATCAATATATAATGTATTAGGATCTTTATAAATAAGTTTTTTTTTTTGTGAAAAAGTAAGGAGGATTGAGAATTTTTCAAAAGATTTTGAAACAACTCAACTCAACACACAACTCGGTGTGTCCAAATAGGTCTAATTACTATCGTGCAAATTAGACTTTTGTTATTATCTGAAATAATAATAAATTTAATATTTAATTTAGGTATTGCAAAAATGAAACAAAAAAATTTATTAATGTTAATAATTTAAATATTCTTGTCTTAAAATTAATCTTGAAATAAATTAGGGATACACGTCTAAGCTATTTAGTATTACTCGCTAAAGATTTACGATGATCAGCGAAGACATTTATTTCTTCCTGAAAATATCTTTCAAAGAATTAATCCATGACGTATATAAATTTTTGACATTTATTGCCGTGAAAACATTTATAAAGCGATTTTCTAAAATTCAAATTCGAAATTTAGTAGGTTAGCTTGAGCTAAGCCCCCTGAGACGTGTTGTGCAGCGGTACCTTGCCTCACGCAGCAGCGGGCCTGGATTTGCATCTATATTGCTATATTAGAAACGCATCTGACGATGCCGGGGTCTGTCGGATCTGAAATATTCACACTTAGTTTGATCCTAAGTTGCCTTTGGATAAATTATTATTTCAACACCTTACCTAAGTTATATTAAGGCCAAAACGTGCAGAGAAAATAACCTTAAAAATTATTTATTTCGTTTAAAAATTTAACTAAATTCTTGAAAAATAAGTAATTTTGTCCTCGTAATTGGTTATGTAATTCCATTCTGAGAGGTAATCGGATCAATGTTTTGATTCATTGGCCTTCATTATTGTTGAGGCTCGGCTAAACAATATAATTTATTCTTCCAATTCAAAATCCTTAGATTAATCCTTAATGCAACTTATTACGTCATAAATATAATTGCCCGTAAAGACCTTAATGTTCCATATGTTGCTGATTCAGCCCAAACCAGATACCTAACCTATCATATTAAATTCTATAACCATTCAAATCCACATGTTTCTCAACTTGCTTCCCATTCTATTCCCGTCTACCCTCTGAGGCATCTGAAAAGATTTGCTCAAGACCTTTTTATGTAAAACTTGCTACCATTTAGTAGTAGCTTAACAAGCAATTGCCATATTATTATTTTATATATATATATATATATATAAATTTACAACTGTATAATTATATACATTATGTAAATGAGCTGATAACATGTCAGGGAAAAAGCTTGAAATGTTAAAACTAAATATGAAAAACTAAACATCAGTATACATTCAAAGCTTACTCATCAGTAAAGCTCTCTATACTAGTAGATCTCTAGGCCATCTTCTTTTCAGACGCCTTGGAGGATTATCGGGAATTGAGTGGGTAGCAAGTTGAGAAACTAATGGATTTGAGTGGTTGTAGAGCTTACTATGAAAGGATAGGTATCCGGTTTGGGCTAACTCAGCAATATATGGAACATTAAGGTCTTTATCGATAAGTTTATTTGTAACAAAGTAAGGAGCATTAAGGATTTTTCGAAGGATTATGGATTGTAAGTATTGGATACGGGAAGAATTAGAAGGTTTAGTTGAGCCCCAGGTCAGATTATTATTAACGTTATTATCACAATTTTGATGTATATATTTTTGTTTAATACAGTAAATTTCAATAAATAGATAAATTAAAAAAATAAAATTCATTATTGTGATTTTTTTAAGCAGGTCCAAAGTATTGGTATATTGGAATATGGAAATCTGGTAGTTACTCTAGTATGGTTCGGCAGGCTACAAAACAGTCATGGATCTTGGACTAATATACTATTGCACAATGTGAGCCATAATGATTTCTATAAATAATCTAAAATGAAGCATTATATCAAATAAAAAATAAAGTATGAGAAGACAACGAAATTCAATAGCCAATACCTTAAGTTTAATATGGTCACCAGAAGTAACCCTTAAGCGGGGCGTGTATTTTTAAATATTTGTACACGCACAATGCATCTAGCATATTACACGTATCTAACATGTTTTGTATTTAATAGAATATGTAATTTAGAAATAATTTACATTTATTTTTTTAAGATGAATTTTGAATAGATGCAATGAACAATATCGTATTTTAATTTGAGAACTTTTTTTTTTTTTTTTTTATTATATTCATCTTTATTACTTTGTACAGTACTTTTTAAAGGTATTTGTATTGTATATATTTTTATTTTTTTACATGTGAAGTAAAAATATTCCATTACTATTCTAGGAGATATGCATACAAAAATAAAGTATAATCGATGATTCAAACTCGATCCCTTGGAACCAATCGATACAGCTAGTTTCGTGATTCCAATTTTTAATGCGATAAATAACTTCTACAATGTTTAGTGAAAAGTTTTAGCAAGATTTACGATTTAAGTATTCAGTGAAACTCAGAACTATTGGAATATTTATCTTCTTAAAGAAGAATTAAAACAATTAATTATTTTATGATATATTTTCTGAATTGTTATTAGCTTACATATATTGAATGTTGTGAATAATAAAGTTCATTTGCCTTTTTAGCTCTCTTAGGGATAATTATTTGTTATAGAAATTAATTTTTAAAGCGAAGTATCGAAATATATTGTTACCGACACATCAGTAATATTATGCAATTTCACTTTCAAAATATATTCGATTTATTATGTCCGAAATAACCTATCAATATAATTCTACATTGCTATGATGATTATCAAAAGCTCAGGTAGATTAAAAAAAAAAAAAAAAAGTATTTAGTCGAAATGAACCGCAACGGAGCTACTACGGTTAAAGTGTCAAGACGTTTCGAGTTCGTAATTTATTTTTTAAAAATGAAGATATGTATTCGAAAAATGATATATATAATCAAGTACAACATAAATTATAAATAAATAAATTTTAAAATGTCGAATTGAGACTTAAGTTGGCCGTAAGCCCCTCCGAGAGGCGGCACCCCTGCTATCTATCGGCGGTGCCGGAAACTTCTTTCCCCCGTTAGCACTTACACCGTTTGATGGGTCAGGGATCCGCTGTTCTCAGATTTTTCTCTTATCTCTTTACTTATCACTTCAAGCCTTTATCATCGTACCCCATTTATCATTGTGAGACATCATCATGCTGATATTGTTGATAAAAGTATTACTGATCTAAAAAAATTCGAGAGATTAAGGCCATGCTTTGATTATTCAAGTTAAAGTACAGTTATGATTTTAGTTTAATTATTAGTTTTTATTTATTTTTTCTCTTTAAATATTTATATTCATACTTGTTATTAATGTAACAATAAGTGAATTAACTGAATGTGTAATAATAATACATGCCTTATAGGCGTGAAGAAGAGATCCTCTGGCATGGGTTAAAAAAAGGAATAATTTGAGCAAATCTCTCATCCACTTTTTTTAAGCCTTCTGAGAAAATTTCTAGGTATGTCAGTCGAGGCCATGTTAATAATGAGTATGTTATTACGTCCATGAAGTCTGTCGTGAAATCCTCTATAAATGTTATGCATATGTTCGTTTACTGTGGGCACTTGTAAACCTTAGTAAAGTATGTGGTTTCGTGAATAGTCTAAGAATTTTTTATAGAAATATTTGTATTTTCTTAAGGTGCGTATTTTTTTCAGTTCCGTATATTTCTGTGGCGTATAGACGTGTAAGTGTGGGTATTTAGTCGCTGTCGGAGTTTTAATGTGGACCGTTTATGAAGTATTAGATACAAGAGTTTTAGTATTTTGTTTAGACTGCGACACTTTTGTTTTACATGTGGGCCCCAGGTCCCAGGGCCCAGGTCATTCCTCTATCGAATGTAAGTCTTAAGTAATGAATTTCGTTTGTTTGTTTTATGGATTGATTGTCGATGAAGACAGCTGGGCAATAGTTATGGTGTAATTGAGCTTCATTTTCCGTTTTTTAAACCAACCTTGTGATATTGTTAAATGGTGTTAGTAGTGCGAATTTGGTACGCCCTAGATCCCATTCTCATTTATAATATTAAACGGACTTACTTCATTTGGGTCTTAATTGTTATTTTAATTGACATTATTAAAACAGTGGTTATTCCACTATTAATGATAATCATAAATTTTTGTTTGCAAACAAGGAATTATAGGAAGTAAGTAACCAGAGCAGAATACGGATTTGAATTATTTTTTTCTTAAGAATTTATTATGATACTTTGATCTAGGTCTTAAAAAACAAAAAACTCAATTTCAGCCTCATTTGGAAAAACTTGATATATCTGTCTTAACATCAACTGCTTCTGAAAAGAAAACTGTCGACAAATTTTCGATGCGAGCAAATGGATAGGTACAAAAACCTTCCCCTGTAAAGACAGACTCATCTGTCCATTAAATTTACCTCAAAAAATGTTATTCTTCAACATCATTTGCATTCAGAAAATAACGGAAAAATTGAGGTCTATGTTCATTATCATTGGGTTATAAACCTTACATTGAAATAATAATTATAAATAAATAAATGTGATAACATAAAATCCTTTGATCTGTTATCACAGGTGTCGCTTTGTTGACAGTTCTCCATTATTTTCTATTAGACAATAACTTTTTTTCTTTGCTTTTTTGTTTCTGTGAAGAGTTTATTATGTTTAAAATGCATATTTCCATTAAGCGATTATTATAATTCCTTATTTACACAAGTAACTGATATGTATGCCAAATGAACACACCATGTTTTTCCGTTTTTAAAGGTAAATTTCGCCATGAAATTGATACGGATCATTAATTTGATCATACCATATAAAACCTCATTAAATTTACAAGGTTTTGTGAGATTTGCAGTATTGTGGATAGTTTTTTTTTTTTTTTGCAAAAAACGGTGAGCGTTGAAGTATTTTAAGACATTTTAACTTAGATCAAGCTGTTCTTTAGGTCCCATGTTTGTAAAGTTCAAGGTTACATGTAATCTGCTGTTATAAGAAATTTAATGCCAAACCAGTAAATGTGGTCAAAATTTGAAAAAATATTTAAACAAAGTGATATTACAGCTTATTATGGTTTAAAACGCGGTTCCCTCAAAAAAGTCTTTGAATTATCGTATATCTGCAACGGATTGGAATAGAAATGTGTCTGCGGAATTTTTATTCCTTTTTGATCTAATTTCACCCAATTTTTTTATACACTAAGAGGTACTCACCCTGTATATATTTTTGTATATCCATGAAAATAGGTTTCCCATTAGTTAGAAAAAAAAAATCCAAAACTAATCCAAACTGTTAATATATGCTTAAATTTTCAAAGACAGCTTTACAAAACATATCCCTACATATTGAATATTAATACAACTAATGGAAACACTGACCACTGGCCTCAGAGTCTAATTGGAGACAATAAAACTTACTGACTACGATAAGTATGTTAATTGTACGACTAAGGTATGAGACCACCCGAGTAGTAACTAAATGCCATCTTGATAAAGGCACAGCTGTGTGCTAGTGTGTGAGTCCCTATTTTCCGGCGTGCTCCCGTACTCACTATCCGTGACGGTACCAGGTATTAGGAATGCAGTTGAGGAAGTAATAGTGCAACAACTGTCTGGATAGAGTATTTGTATTTTCTAATTATAACAGTAATTAAAATAATAATAGTATTAATTATTTATCGATATTTAGATACCTATAAACCTAACTCTGAAAACACTATGATAATGCTTCTTATCACTGCAATGAATTCAACAGTTAGCTGTGAAAAATACAAATACATAAACTATATTGTACATAAATATTATTATAAATCCTCTTTATGTAATCGAACTATTGATTATTTTATTGTCGATTTTCTTTACACAAGTCCCATTATAAAAATGACGTACTTGTAAAACCCTTCTTAAAAAACAGCTATAAGATCACAAGAAAATGGAAAAAAATCTTCGAATAGAAAATAGCCACCAACTATTTATGGTAATTTTTAAAAATTTTCATCTTTAGTTTCTTCCTCACGACTTCTCCAAAATTTACTAAACAAACGTTCAAAGCTCTCAATTAATTACAAAATACTGTCCTATTGTATCCTTTAATAATTTCCCATTTATTTTTATTGAACAGATCATCAACCCACTACTAAATTTGGACAAACGTCTTACTTGGAATCCAAATACATTACTAAAACTACTCTTAGCCAGCGATATATTAAATAGGGTTGTAAATGTTCATATAAAAAAAATTTTTCTCTCATATAAATGATTTATATTCACAATCTATTATAGAAATAAATATTTAAGTATTCTTTGTAGGTAAAAATACATAATTGCTAACTTCCCACAATGAACTGACACGGTTACTTAAGCCCTTATTGAAGTGGTCCCACAAATATAGGTAACAGCCACACATATCTATTTAATATAACAATATCCAGCTCAAAATAACAAAATGACATTGGTAAATCAACTCCTTGATGTTTTTGGAACATTAATTAATTTCCCATTTTCAGGAACGATAATTGAGGCGTAGAATTCCAAATCCAGCCAAGTCCATTTTTGAAAAAGTTTCACAACTTGTCGACAAAGGTAACCTTCTGGCTTGATTAGGAAGAGGCCTTATTTTTTGTATAGCAGTTTTCAATGTGATTTAACAATTTTTGAAAGAAAACCATCCACCTAAAGATAATCTAGAAGCAAAACTATTTTTAAAAACTCTAGAAATGGGACATGATTTTGTAATTGTAGGTCCCAATTAATGATTTAACTCCATCTGAATTAGAAATTAGATTCCACAAATGTTGTCCTCTTATTTAAATTAATTATTTAAACCCAATTTGAACATAATTACAATCAATGAGTGGACAGCATAATGTGGTATCACATTTCTAATTCAGATAATAATTATTGTTTTGGGGTTGAGAAATAGATTACTGTTCCCGAAACATGTAGAAGTTTTTCTAAGGAAATTATAAATAAAAGTGTGTAATACCGAGCTGTTCAAATGACACTAATATCTAATTACAGGACGTTGCTACGAGTGAATGACGAAAATTCTCTCAGAAAGTTGAAAAAGAGTTGGAAGGAAGATCTTCTCAAATGGTAAACATTCTAATTTATAATAATTTAGGTATTTTCTTAAATTAATTTAATAGAAAATTCGATTTTCAGTTAGGAACGGCAATGAAAAGATCATCGATATTAAAAGAGGACTAAAGGACTTCAACTCTGTTATAAAGTTTATTTCTAAATTTTATTATTTTTTTTTAATGAAAACTAATTAGAGCGTTGATGACCAAGAATTTTTACTTTCTAAAACACTATAAAATAAAATAAAGAATGAAAAATTATATTCAAATCTTGTACATTCTCCCTTAGTTCTAAAGACATACAAAAAATTTTAAAAGTTACTTATCCTTGATTAAGCGTTACTTTTTCTAAAGTTCCCTTAAGCATTGGTAACGCCGAAATTTTAGTTCCGGTTTACATTAATAAAGTAAATATATTTTGAATTTTTTTAGGACTGAAGATGGAATACATTACATTCAAAACATGTTTTCTAATGAAATAAATATCATAGAAATGAAAAAAAATTTATTACTTCCATATTAGATTTTATACTGTCGTGCGTACGTCAAATGATTCCGAAAAACATATACGTTTGCTGAATGAATTTAAAATATGTAACGGGAAATGCTAAGTACTCAAATGGAATGCAATTTAAGCGCTATCTCAGCGGAATAACGAAGTCATGACTTTTAAGTTGAAATAATAATGTGCAAAACGTTGCATGTCTCAGCGAAAGGGTGCTCCCACACTAATGGGTCGGAAAACAAAACAGAACGAACCCGTTATAATAATACGTATTATATTATGAAATTATTATAAAGGCTTTACAATAAGTTTAGATGTTATTATGTTTATCATTATTATTAATAAAATTCTTAACATTAAAATAAATCCTAATATATGAAGTTAGTTATCCTAATATATATAGACATGTATCAATTCTATCATTAAACTATTTCGACCGAATTCAATAGTTTAATATTTAAGAAAACTACAATAAATAAAGATGTTTAAGTTTTAAAATTCTAAATTTTAATGTATTCCAATCTAAAATGAATCCCCAAGAAAAGTACGGTATTTTGGTCACAAGAGGGCCGGGGTAATATAGTAAAAGAAAATTAAACATTAATCGAAAGGCATCAATTCAACGTTTTATTAAATCATTCAATAAGCATAGAAATCAATTACTCGGATATGTTTCTTAATCACCAGCCTAATAGCAAAAAAAAAACTATTTAATTCTTGCGATATTCATTGACGTTGGCTTATCACAATTATAGCATTAAAAGTTTAAAACATTTTTAAATAGAAACGTTTAGGTACGTGATTTGTCAACTCGTTTGTGGTTTTTTTTTAAATCTTTAAAATGGTCAAAAGAAGTTAAATATAAGAGAAACATAAGAAAAAAAAACTTTATAAGATAATCTTATAAAAATGTGATGAATATGGGATCTTAAGAAATGAGAATAAACTAAAGATATTACTCAATTTTATTGTTTTACTTTATTAATTTATGACTTATTTATTTATCCATATTTACTTGATATTGCTTATTTAAGTTATTTCTTATCCATTCCTAACAATGATAATCAAACACATAAAAAATTAAGGGTTATTCCATATCGTATATTTTTTTTTTTTTTTTTAAATTCTTGGTTACACAATTTCATATTTTTCAATTATACTTTTTGTTTTGTATTTTTTAAATTATTTTTTTAGTTTTAATATTTTCTGCCGAATCATATACAACTTTTTAACTATCGACCCTTAAAACTGTGAAATCTTACAAATCAGATAAATTTGAGGAAATTGGTATGTAAACGACTCCAAAGCGATTTTCCAAATTCAGAAATTTTCAATGATTTTGACTATAAAGAAAAGCAAGCCTATGTCTTAGTATTTTCTTTTATATTTATTTATTAATGAAATCCAGGCATGTTTCTAAATGTTTCGTTTAAGTGAACTGAAAAAAACGTTAATTGTAAAAATAGTTAGAAAAAGCGTTGATAAGTTTCCTTATTATTAATAATGCATTTGCATTTTTCTGTTGCGTCATGTAATACTTATCAATTCAGATTTAATTACAATTATCATTTGTAATTCCTTATTTATTGTTACAACATGTATGTCAAGTTCAATATATTTTAAATTGATTTTTCAGTCTCATATTAAAGGTTTTTCAATTCTCATTTCATAATACAAAGTGATTCTTCGACAACCAGATATGTACATTTAACAAGTTTCCCGCTTTATAATTAGTAATTTATAAAATTAACATATAAAATATAGTAATATAAAGTAACATATAAAATTTACCTTATGAATCAAACAGAAATAAATATATAAGGGATGTGCTAATACTAGATATCTCGATTCCATCGATTCTTAGTTGACAAGAGAAACCGAAAAGTATCGAGAATCGATGATCCAAAATCGATTATTTGGAACCGATCTATACTGCTGATGTTGACGATAGTTTTGTCGTACCAAATTACTTAATTATTATACAAAGATTATTTTCTCTAATGACAAAAAAATCGTTGTAAAAGATATATATATTATTTTATTTTTTGTAACACAGCAATTTTTCATGTGCAGTATCAACACTAGTTTAGAAGGGCAAAAAAAAATCTTTAAAAATCAAGCATTGTTTCTGCAACGTCAATATGTTTAAGATATCGCCTGTTTGGAGGTAAAAGTCACTAATTGCAATTTTTTCCGAATTCGACAAAAAGTCACTGTGTTTTGATACTATCATTTCCCAAAAGTATGAAAAGTCACCAAGTGAATATAACTGCAATATATGCACGTTAGAGAATGAGAAAATTCACTATATTGAGAAGTTTTAAATGAACATATTCCTGTTTGAATATTTAAACGGAAAAAATGTGATTTTATTACTTAATCAGTTTTACCTCCAAGCAGACGGTTTGTATATGATATTGGATAATGAAGAAATAGGATTAAAAATTCAAATTGCTTATTATTTTTTGTTATTCTTAGAGAATTTTTGGTAACTAAAAATAAAGATTATTTATAAAAACTTAAATAAGAATTTTTAAAATCTATTCTAATTTTGTACAGTGTCTGTATTGCAATTATCTTATATAATCATTCGTATTAAAACCATTTTGAACATAAAAATATTATTTGCTGTTTACTAATTTATACTTTTAATAGATTTACTGTTATTTAAATAGGTTACTTTAAAAAAAAATATATGGACTATTTCTTATAATAGGAAATTTATTTTTGAACCAATATATTGAGAATCAACAATCGATTTTTCCGTACCGGCACTGCTATTGAGAATTGAAAAATTACGGTAACCACTCATCCCTAATATATATACATATTAGATTTATGTAAAGAAATTTTCATAAAGGTTAGCCTAGAAAAAAATATTTTTACAAAACTGTTGCCTCACCAGCGGATACAGAACTATTTTAATAGCTAACTGCCTGGTACCAGCATTCCCCAACTAAACCCTCTTCCTACAGAAAGGTCTCAGTTCGGATGGGCTCTGTGACAAAAACTACCAGGATCGTCTTGCCCTGCGGGGCCTTTCTGTGTCAGATCTTTATCCTTGTGTGTCTTGTATCCTGTGTTATTTCAACACCTCACCTGCCAGATCATATCAATGTCTAGGATATCATAGAAATCCTTGGGCGGATATTTTATTCCAAGGATCGCCTTTTATAAATGTAATATTGACGAAATCAGGTGTTTTTTTTGTTTTTTTCTACTCAGACTGTACATAAAGAAGTGGGCTGAAAGAACAGTATATAATCTTCATTAGTGTTTTTTAAATTAAAATAACTATTTGATTAATAAGAAATAAATTGTAATTTAAAGGGGATTTAAAAAAATAAAATTAAATAAGAATAATTTCTTAAAAGTATTTTCATAATAAATAAAATATTCAATATTATTTGTTTTTCAAAATGCATTTATTTTATAAAGACTCGGAACCCACCGAAAGATTCATGTTTTCAATACATTAATTAGCAGAATTAAATTGTCAATATGTTGTCATTATTTCTGCAAATCATTTTATTTTATTTTTCGACTGACCAGAAACCGATTTTAATAATGTATATCCTAATATTTGAGTGCTAAATATTTTTAAAAAATTATGTTTTTTAATTTTATAAAAATAAAAAGATTTCTCGCCTTAATTATAGTGCAAGTCTAGTAATCATTAAATTCTATATGATTCATATAGATGTTATTTCATAGTATTATTAACATTTTTCGAGACTTTTGGTTTTTTAATTGAAAAATGGCATAATAACCTAAAGTTGTTTATTTAAAAATTTGTTTTAAAAATATATTTGGCCAAAAATAACCTAAATCAATTTAATGTATTGATTATCAAAATTAATATTTTTTTTTACAATTACTTATAAAAACACCTATAGGAGTTGTCACCATTTTTAAAGTTTTTTTTTTGTTTTTAAGTATTTAAAAAACATTTATTTAATTTTTCGAAACTTATAAATAATTTAAATCTAGAAATTATTTATAAATTTAAATAAACAATTTCTAGATTCAATTAGAATTCAGCATAAAAATCCTTTCCTATAATATTATTTCTGTATATTTTATTTTATTAATTACTACTGTAAATATTAAATTTTATTGATTTGAATATATTTTATTTATAATTGTATACATTCTATTCTATTCGTAATTATTAAGCTTATTTTATTATTTATATCATTTGACAATTTTAGCTCATTTTTTAAGCATTAGTTTATATTATTTAATTAGTCTTTCGATCCTTTATATTACTTTTAATGTCTGAAATAGATCTAGCAATGAAACAATAAACGAAAATAGGAATTAAAATTTAGTGAAATAATAACAACTGATTTATTTATTCCAAGCTATGAATCTATGAAGTCCTATTTACTATATGCATAGTTATGGTATATTTATTTTAATTATTATTATATTTTTTAACGAATTTAATTTTTATTTACTTCTTTATATTTATTGCTCTGCTATGAACGTTTATCAGTTGAAATAAATAATGAGAAAAAAAAAAAATTGTTATTTATTATCTACTTATTTTTCTTCATTAGACTAATTTATTACTGTTGATATGTCCTTGATGGAGCCAATACTGATAAATTGTAGTTTTAAGATTAAAATTCTGTTCTCAACACCAGATGTTTTCAGGACTTATTGATTCTTCTATTCCCGGGGCAAATTAACAAACGAAAATAAATAAGGGACTTACTCAACAAGTACTTAGCAAGAGGAAGCTCGAGCTTATTAGCATACGGACATAAGATGCTCAAGTGCATAGTTATGCAATATTCATTCGACAGAAGAAGTATTTAGATGCGCTATTAGGACGAATTTATGCATGCAAGGATAGTAGACATTAGGCTGCAGATACTTACAATAAATGTTTTTAATGTCCTATTCATTATTATTCGGTACATATGTTCGATAAAATAGTATTTTAAATTTTAACAAACCATAATTAAGTAATTATTATTTATAAATAATTTTTATATATTATTAGAATGCAATTTAAGAAACATAGTTTGAACATATTTTATTTTACTATGAATGTAAAATGCATTTCATTTTTTTAATTTTATTTTTTTTATATATATTATGATTGTGTTACTTTAAATTAATTATTACATGAACATTATATGAAAATGTTTGAAGCCTGCAATGGTTAGAAAATGTAAAAATATTAAATTATATTTCTTAATACAACGTTTTAAAAGTTATAAATATATTTTCAAATTTAATGGTATAATACATAAACCCATCATCAATAATTTAATAGATTTTTGTTTTTTAGAAAAAAATCGCAAAAAATGAATTTTTATCATCTTAACTATTCGAGAAACTATTTTTAAACTTTGTTTACTAAAAGTCAGTAATTATTGGAATTTCCATAATTGACGATAACAAGGTACTTTAAATCAGCCATAAATTTAATGGATAAAGTTTTAACTATCTGTTTTTTTAAGTTTTTTTTATAGCTGTTGAACTATGCTAGAATTGCAATTAACGGAAGTTTTATCTCATTCTGTTATGATAATGTAATTTATTTGTGTATTATTATTTTTATTTATATTTTTACATTTCAAAAAAATTTCATAAGTAATAAAAGTATTAATTAAATATATATATAATACAGTGAAATTAATTACTACTAATTTCTCTTTATACTTTGTAATTTTATTATACACTATAATCGATAATTTATTTATGTTGTTATCTAATGACATTAATGCCGCCATTAAATGTGATTCATAACCACAACATTGCGAAAACTTGTGACTATTTTAAGTCAGTCGCGTTATCTCCCTGACCTTGTTAAAAATTGTGTTGGGTTGACTCAAAAGTGTAGGAAATCAGTCCAAAGTATAAAGTCAAAAATACTGTAATTTCATTTAGAAATAATTATAAGAAAATCAAACACAGATTAAATAATATATATTTAAATAAAAAATGACAATTTAAGTTATGATAAACCGATGGAATTAAAGAGGCATAACTGATAAAGCATGTTTGGATATAGTATACATACACATTTAGAAGTATACATTGTTTTTTTCCTGTTTCAACAGCTTTTCCTAAACAACGATTTTTTTTTGCACTTTTATTTTTGAAATCCACACCTGTCAAATACATAACTGACAATCAGCAAATGTGCTGAAATTAGAATATAAACAAAAAATGGCATGTTAGGCATAAGAAGAGATACTGCCCAGCAACATTACTCGCCTTTGATATTTATTTAAACGATATTTTATCATTATTTTAACCCAATATCGAAGATATATTTGTCTCAATGTCAACCAATATAATCTTCCAATAAAATTAAAATAAAAAATTACGCTTGTATTTCAAGTTCTAGCTGTGGCATAAATTAACCACACTATCATAACAAACGCATTCATTAAAAAATGACTTTGTTTTTGTAAAATTTAAGATTGAAAATTCAACAGAAACTAAGTGACAATATTGTTTTAAATGACTCGTTGTTAAAAGGAAATGACTAATTTTAAAAGTTTTGTTAGATTTAGAGAAAAAAATATCATGTCAATTCCTATTTTAATGTATATTTTACACCCGTTTCCAATACTATTAATTTTTTTTTTATTACTTAATACCGAATATATTTGTATGTAAAATATTTTAAACGTATATTATTTTTATAAAAGTATTTTTTCCTTTGAATCATTGGTTAGAAGGAATCAGTTATCCAACAAAAATTAAAATTTATTTGGAACTGTTACAATATATACTCCAGTAAAAAGTTCTAAGAAGCATCAAATCGAAAATTTCACAACGAATCCAACGATGTCATTATATCAACTTTTTTGAGTTTCTGATTTTCTCCTTGGCAGGGCAGTTTAGTGATTGAAAACAACAAAAAAGTGTTGATATTAGCGGAACTCAAATGGAAGATTTCGAACAATGTGTTGAATGACATTTACCTATTGACTATTTATAAATAAAAATTATTTACTGCGATTATAAATATATCAATATTATTTAAATCTTAATTATTAACGCATGATTTACTCAAATATCAGAATTATCCGTTTAAATAAAATTTCACAAAAATCTATGTTAAATATGCTTGGGAAAAAAAAAATAATCCAATCACAATTTATCTTGAATTTATTTCTTCCCTATCAACTCTGGATAAAAAGTCAATTTATCTCACAAGTACTGCCTTCCATTCTAACTGGTGACTTCATAGCTGATAATAACCTGGTAATATCTCCAAGTAATCTATCGCTAAAGGAGTCGCGCGTGATCAATCGATATGTCATTAAATCGATTTTTCGGTAAAGAAGTGTCTTTTATGCACCGGAAGCTCGATTATTTATCGACCTTCTTTATAGCATAAGATCAGCTAAATGCATTGTTTGTTTTCAATACCTGTTTGAACAATTATTTCAGTTTTTCTGCTAAAAGCCGGTAAGAACCAAAGGAGGATTGGAAAATAGACCGTAAATTATTTTACATTTATTTTAATGCATTTCCTCATGGAAACATCGACACATTTTTAATATATGTATGTGAACCGTAAGTTGACACTTGGATAATAAAGATGTGAGCTTAGCTTTAAATCAACTCAAACTTACAGTAAATATATGCTAACGTATGGAAGCCTTTTAACGGAAATTCAGTTTAATAGTTTGTAATGAGAACCACCTGTTAATAAGTGCCAAATAAGATTTTGAGGTAGTCGATTATCTGAATGCTAAACTAGATTAAGTAGGCACAACTTTTTGTAGATAGGTAACTTAAAAAAAAGGAAAAGTTTTTCCAATGAACTGAACTTCCAAGTATTCACTATTTGTGCACATTTCATGTTTAATAATATTAACCTTATTAGAGACGATACACATTATATCTTATAAGCACCTAGGTGTTAATATTAATGTGTATATTAATTTTACATTTACCTAATCTTTAATTATAATTTTGAATATTATTAAATATTTCAATTATTGTAAATAATTAAGCAACAATTATAATTTATAACGTTTGATGTAGGCGAGTCATATACTTATTATTATTGTATTTAGCGGTACAGTCCTAGTTCATTGGCCTAACAAAGAATCGACAGTCATCCCTATCTATCTTCAGCCTTCCACTTCCAACTTCTCACTCTCAGTCGTCTTAGATCGTCCTCAATTATATACTATATAATAACTTTTTATGTATTATAAGTCATAATATGACTTGTTTAATTAAAATTTGGGTTAATAAATGTATAATTAATTGTTTAGGACTGATTTAAAAATAATTTTTAATTATCTTTTTATTGGTAGGTCCATAAATACAGCATATGATCATAATAATCTTTTTTGTGTGGTATTTTTGACTGATATCTCTGTGTATTTCGTGTTACAGACCACATATATTGTTTCGTTTAATGTCATTAATATATCTTTTGACACATCTACAGTTTTCTAGTATAATTTTTTTTTTCGTACTCAAAATGTGTATATTTTTCACACTTGAAAATGTAACATTTTGATGAGGAGATTTGACGACAGTTTTCTTATCAGAAATTTAATAGAGAATATATTTTGTTATATAATAATTGAATATATTTTTATATATTCGCTAGGACCTACCGTTAATATTTTTTTTAAACACTTTAGTTCTTGGTGTTGCTCTGATAAAAAATTTAACAAAAGTTTTCTTATCAGAAACAGTGGATAAAAGCAATTGATTATAGATCAACATATACATGATCTATTGTTTTACCCTTTAGAGGAGAAATTGAGTTTTTTACTGGAAAAATTAAGAAAGAAACTAGAATCACTGTATTGATTCTTAGGAAAATTTTTTTTCCGAAATCATCAGAGATCTATTAGATTGTAAATCGGATGCTAGAAACAATTTTTTTACCCTTGTTTTATTGGTTTCATAAACATAAGTATACAACCAAAATCCTTTTTTTTTTTTTATTAGGTATTGTAGATAAACTGTGCATTTTAGTTATCTAAGTCGTGATTAAAATATTCTATCTTCTGAAGTAATTCGTCTCTGATAATGCGCTGACGCATCAGATTGTACAAAAACTGATATGATCTTCCTCGGCTTAGTGGTACAGATTAGAAATATTTTTCTGATTTTTTTTTTTTTCTTATCCGGAAAAAAGGAAGACCAAAACTAGAACCACTGTATTGGGGGATATTGATTCTTCACAACATTTTTGTTTCCAAGATCATCTGAGATCTATTAGAATGTAAATCGGACGCTGGAAGCGGTGTCTCGTTTAACATGTAAATGCCCGATTGGACAAGTCCGGGCCGTAAGAAGCTGATCTATCTGCCGAGAACCAGGTCAAATGGCTATTTAACGGATTTCGGAACTTTTTATTTTTTTCTTTTTCTTTTTAATAACTTGAGCATGTCGTAAATTAAGTTGCTTTCATTGATACTCGTGCCGATTTCAGGGAGGTGCTTCTGGGAACTCTGCTTTCTTTTCGTGATACTAATATTTTTTCCTAGAATGCGCTATAAAATAAATAAAAATAACAATAATTTAGAAGAATAAATATCAAATATGTTTATCTAATTTAAGCAACACACATCTTTAAAATCTGAATACTGTGCTATTGCGCTGTCACTTATTCTCCACACAATATTTTTGATATATAAAATTTGTCGCTAGGGCTTACTGTTTGGGAGATATATTGGCTTTAATGATAATAGTCAGATTTTACCTAAATTTTTTTTAAGTATTGGGGGTTTTTCGACACATTTTAGCTGTTTTGGTATTGCTCGGATCAAAATTTTGCCGATAGTTTCCTTATCAAAAGCTGTAGATTACAAAAATATCTATGAGGAATTGTTTTTCCCAGTCAGGGAGAAATTGAGATTTTCTTTTTAAATTAAAAAATTCACTTGGTTTAGGTATTTCTAATATTTTACACTTTTAATTGCCATTCAACAACGATCATATTATTAATTATAATTACATTTATTACTTCTTAATCGGGTTTAATTTTTTTTCTTATTGAGCTATAAACAGTATGAAATATGCTATTTAAATATATGAATATTTAAATTAGTGAAGTATGAAGATCATCCGAACTTTCAAAAGGTGGAACATTTTTTTTTTTTTTTTAAATAAAAAAGGAAATTTTTTTTATTTATTATTATTATTACTATTAAAATAATAAAAAATAACACAATAACGCTTTAGACGATCACTCATTTCATTTGGTTCTGTCCTTGAATATTACTTACATGACTTCAATAACCTAATAGCCAATTTATTTTATTTAAAAACAAATATATATATTTCTTTAATTATTTCTTCTGTTTCTTTAAGAGAAATATCTATTTAAAGTATATAAAAAAAAAATTCTCAAAATAATTGGACTTATCAGATAATACTGATGAACAGAAATTCTTGACATATAGATTTCTGATACAGACGTCGGAGACTTGGACGCTCAAATAGTTAAGAATTCTTCTAATACTGAAGAAATGAGTATCCAAGGCACCGCATTGCTGACCAATAACACTTCTAGATTTCTTGACAAGGAATGGAAGATGTACGGTAAAATATATAATATATGTTTATTTGTTCACTGATATTTATTATCTATTTTATCATTGTGAAAATATTTATTTTTTAAAAATATAGATATGTTATAATAAATTATATAAAACAATTTTTTTTTTTTGGAATTTTTATGGGCCCTCTTGTAAAAAAAAATAACTTCATAAATAATGATGATTTTTTTACTTGTAACGAGGCCACCATTTTGGCAGTTTTTATTTTAATTTGCGGATAAAAATGATTCATTACTCATATATATGATCTATCTTCTATAATGTCTATAATTATGCTCATATTTATTACGTTGTTTAATGAACTAGCTGGTCTGAATCATACGACTAAAAATAGATTATTGAGAAACTTAAATTTATGATACATAAAAAAATATATTCAATACACGTGTGCGCTAAACATACATTTTTTTTTTACCTTCATAAAACTAATTGTGGTTTGTAATTATTTGTTATTCAGCTAGTTAGTAAGTTAAACGATGTTATGAAAAATTTACTATATCAATAATTGTCCATTAAAAACGGCATATTATAGTTATGTTTATGGTGATTATCGTAGTGTATAACCAACACTCAAAACATTATTACACTAGTAAGAAATATTAACTGTGTTAATAAAAAACCGATCGAATTTTGTAACATGGACATTGAATTATTAATGGCCAGTTATAACAACATTGAATAAATTTTATTATTATAAAATTATTAAAAAAATCAAAATGTCCTTTTTTGAGATTACTTAAAATAAAAATATTCAGTTTAATTTTTGTGTGAAATGTTGTGCCCTACCCTTTCTTACTTTTTTTTTTCTTTTACGTTAGCAGAGACCGACAAAAGGTTCAAGCCATAAAACTATCCGTCTTCAACAGCAGCCGAACGAGGTAGGGTTCAGTGGACAGCAAAAAAAAAAATAAAAATATCATTGGACCTTAGGGTTATCTCATAGTGGAGGGGAGACAGCCCTGTAGTAGCAAAATTTAATTAATCTGAAACTTTCTTATTTATTATAAATTAATTCCATCCTTCTTTAAAATATTTCGTAAAAAAGTAATAGTGTATTAAATAGTTGTATTTGTTATGAACTTCTAAAATGATTAACACGAAGCTCCTGAATATCAACAAATAATTTTTTTGTTTTAAAATATTAGTTGATAAAATATTATCGCATGACTAATAATAGAAAAATGAGTGTTCATTGATAATCATGTTTGATCATAGAATGCCAGAGATATTAAGTAAGATTTTTTTTTTTTTTTGTTGTAAATACAAAACTTTCATTCATTAACTTCAAAAATAAGGTTTTTATAAATTTAAAAAATCATACAAATAGGCCTTTAAAGAAATCTTTAGGGAGAAATCTGTATTTTTCAGTAAATGAATTCTGAAAACAAATCATTCGTAAATTAAGGCTACGAATATTCAGAAATAAAATAATAAACTGTTATGAAAACGCCTAGCTTATAGTAATCAATCAAAAATTCAGAAAACCAATTTTAATGATCACTAATTTTTATATTGATAGAAATAAAAAAACAGTTTATGATGTATTGATTAAGAGTAGTTTGGATTGAATTAAAAACAAAGTTTACAACTGACAAATTGAATGTAATAATTTATCATAATTGGAAAATACTTCGTTTAATTTAATTAAGTGCTTACATTTTTCTTCTTTTTTTTTTTCGAAAAACGAAATCTTATAATAAATTAATTCTTCACTATCCAAAAATTTAAATCAAGCACTACTTTTTTAATTTTTTAAATAAAAATTTCCAATTATTTTAAAATCCCTAATATCACATAATTTATTCATGCTATTATTATTTTTTTTTTTTTTTTTTTTTTAGAGTAAAGTGTTTTTTAATTTATTGGTTTTCAAATTTGTTTAACGAATAGAAAAAGAACATTGAATCAACAAAGAATACATTTTTTGGGACAAATAAGCAACTTTTGAACGGTTTCTTTCATCAAAAAATGACTTCTTAATTATATAAATTTTAAAATAAAAGTGAATAAAATTTTGAAATTAGAAATATTAGAAACAAACGCAAATTGCCAATAACAATAGAAATCAACAGCCGTTAGTTCACGAATGAAGTGATACATTTTATAACTATATTAATAATCTCATATTTTTCTTTTCTGTAATAGTATTTATTGATATTAAAGGCAAAATTTCTTAAAGTAGTTAAAGATCATTAAAGTAATAAATATAAATATAAGATTTTTATATTTAGAATGTTACTGAAGTAATGAATTTTATTATTAATTATTTATTTCTTATATTTTTGATTGCTTTTTATTTTCATTCCTTTTTTATCTTTTTTTCTGTAGTTCAGATTTAGATTTTTTTTCATGATGAAAAAATCACCTTTTCACTGACCTGATATTACTGAATTGTTTTTATAGTTACATAGTTTAAACAAAAAACTGTTTAAACTATGTTTTCTAATCTGAAGATTTAAAAAAAATTAAGCTTATATTTTGTTCGATTAGAAAAATTTATTTTAAAGTGATTATAATTTTATTCTGCACTGAATACCTGAATAATGAATGATAAAAATCGATGAAAATCCACAATGAAATATTATGAACTAAAATCAGATTACACAAATTTTAATTTTTTTATTAAAACAGCATTTTTTTTATTATATTTTTTTTAAATTATACCAAAATAGCAATAAAATTAATTTTTATAAATCCTTATCTTCCTTATTAAAAATGTACATATTATTTTTGTAATGACCCAAGCCAACGAAAGAACCTAGAAATGGAAAGAGTGATGGAATGTGGGAGCCATTTGAAGGTAAAAATGTTCCAGGTGAATTGGCCAGGTGCTGGGACCCCCTCACCCCAACGTCGCACACTCATCGCCAACGTACTCCAGCCCCGGAAAATGTCTGCATAAGTGTGAATAAAGGGAGGGAAAACTGCCTATACTTTATACTCAGATTTCCTCTCCAAGGAAAAAAGTAAAAGAAAATCTTTATGATAGGAGTACCCTTGGAATTAATTTTTGATTTTCACGGCTTGTAATAATTATGCGAATCCATTAAAACGTGAGGAAGCACAAATCACATGAATTTGACATTTGATTTATCAATAGAAAAATTCGACGTTAGAAAATTATTTATAAAAATAAAAATTATATTACAAATTAAACGAAAGGTATATCTAAAATTATATGTTTTGCACTACTTTAAGCATAACTTTGTTTTATATTTGATTTATGAAGTGTTCTCTTAATTTTCTCTTTTCTCTTAATATATTTAGTTAGTATCTATGTATGTATAATATTTTTTATTATTTTCTTTTTATCATTTTAATCTGTCTCTTACCACATGTAATTGTAATTATTTATGTACTTATGTGTTATTCTTAAGGGACTTTATCTGAAAATAAAATTATTCTTCAATTCTATTCAATTAAAATAATTTATACTAAAGCTGTTTATTTATGTATTACTTACAAAGATAAATTAAGAACAAATCATCATGTTTTTGTTATAAAGAAAAAAATATATATATAAATCAGGAATAAATTTTCCTTATTTTTTATTTTTATTTTTTTTTAATAGATTAATTTATTTTTCTAGAACTATTGTGTAAAATAATAATTGAAAAAATGTCAAAATGACTGATTTTAATCTGCTACTAATTAGATATAAATCAAATTAGTTATAATTTTTTTTTTTTTAGGAAATTCCAAAACTACTTTCAAATGAGAAATAACTATACTCGTATAACAATAATTAGGATTTCGTTTCGATTTAAAAGAAAAAACAATTTTTTACTTTGCCAAGTTAATAACAACTTTAAAAATATATTGAAAATAAAATCAAATATTAATAATTTTAAATTTATTTTTATTAAATAATATTAATAAAATTGTTTCGAACACTATTTAGTTACCGTGTCCTGTACCGTGTGTGTATTTAGTGGAATGTCCAAAATGTGTCGAATTAACTTCAAATTACAGATTACAGATATAAATTACCCAAAAGCAAGGTTAAGATTAATAGGTAATTCAAGTACGTTTTCAATATTTCACACCAGACTGTGAAAATTGTACATTTTTTTAATTTAGGTTTTTTAGTTGTGTCACTTTTAACATACATGAGCGATATGTGTTTCTTTGTTTGTTTTGTTGTACCTCTTTTTTTTTTAACTCTTTTTTCCTAGGAACTGCCACTCTAACCTTTAGATTTAAATTAATTTAAATGGTTTAAAAACTTATTTATTTTTATAGTACCAATACTTTTTTTTTGTTGTTTCCTTTAAGAATTCTAATACACTATCATATTTCAGTATGGATTCAACTATTTGAACAATAAAATCTTCAGCTCGGAATGTAAAAAATTATGCAATATTAAAATTTATAATTAACATAAATATCATGGAATATTAACATAAAAAACAAATATTTTAATTTATGTCTATTAAATCGCAATAAAATTAATCGATGAAGCAATTAAGATAAACGGTCGCCTGAGGTTAATGTTCATTTACATAATTGGATTAAATCATTTTTAGAGAAAGGCACTATTAAAGTTTCCAACTTTCTTTTGATTAATAGCGTTCGCAAACGCTAGAATCATCGGTTAGTTTCACGGGTTGTATTTCTGATTATATCTCGCGCCAATGAAAGATACACTATTTCATAATTAAATTTATTTTAATTAATACAGATTATTAAAAATTAATTAGTTTTAATATTGATTAAATAGATTAATTAATGTTAAATTTTCGGCATATAATTAATAAAATATTATTTTCATTAATTTATGCTTCGATCAATATTTTCGTTTTTATTTATTAGAAAGTGATTTAATTATAGTTTTAAATAATTATATTCGTTTACACACACAGTTAATTATTTAAGAATCATAATTATTAGCATTCATTTGAGCCGAGAGTTCCATTCATGAATCGACCAAGCTTCTTAAGACATAAATATAATTTCCAAAGGGTTGAACGTAATTTTTTAAAATTAATTTATTATTCTGGAGTGAGGTAATTATAAAGAAGTTAATAGGCAGTGCTTTTCAATTAACTGTTTAACCGGCGTGTAAGAACAGAAGTTATTTATGCTAGGAACACTGTTCCACGATAGAGGAGTGAATGACTTCATAAAAGTAATGACACCGGGAGAGACTGTTACTAATAAATGGATAGTAAAATTAATATACAACTTAATTACAATAGCGAAATGAATTTTATGGTAGCCTTTATTACTTTCCAGTATAAAATCGATCATTTAAATCCAAAAGGCTACGAAGTGATATAATTGCGGTATAAAACGTGATCTATTATTTATTGCAGGGTTATAAAATTAATAAAGATATTAACGTGATTTATCTATTGTAATTGTTCTATTCATACAGTTGAGTGATTTATTGGAAGCGTTTTGTTTTTTAAGCAGGCATAAAACATTTTAAGTAGCTTTATAGTACGCGTTGGTATTTTTACTCATACGATTCAACAACATTGTATAGGATTTTTATTCGTACTTTTATCATAGTTCATGTATTAAATGTACTGCAAATAAGTTATTCAAAACAGATAATCAAAATTCGACCACCTGTTTAATCAATTGTTTTTCTCAGTATCATAAACTCCCGCAATATTTTTTTTTTGAAAATCGAATCTTAACTTTAAAATTTCTTCATTGACTGATTGGTTAACAAATTTAATATTATAATTTTTTTTTAGAACGAAAAATGAAAAAGCCTTGGGGATAACCATAAAAAGGTTGAATAATAAGATGTTTAAATTCTGAAAACGATTTTTTTTTTTGTTGGATAATTAAAGATATATAAATAAATAATAGAAATTTAAAATTATTGCATAAACTCCTCTATATTTTATTTTTAAAGAGGAGTTTATGCCAATATAAGTGTATTTCTATAATTGTTGGCTCCTTATTTGAAGAATTGAGTATAAATAAATAATGACATTTTGGTGCATGAATATTTTTTATATAATTTACGATATTTTTAAAGTAGTACAGTAAAGTCTCAATGAATCTAAATCTCATTTTTTAGATTTTATAACTTCCTATATTTAATTCATAGATATCTTAGAATAGCAACAACCGGTGAACTCAATAGTATACGGAAGGAAAGATATATAAGGAAAGCTGGAGAAACCGTACTCAATTGTAGTTCCTCTGCATTTTTTAAAATAAGCTCTGTAAAAATTCAATTATCAATTAAATTTGATTTTAAAGATTAATTTTAATATTTTTGAATAATTTTGTTGTATTTTCAAACATAGATACGGGTCCGATATTTCAGGCATTCGAGGTGTATTTTTGTAATTCATATTTTTTTTTTTTTTTTTTTTTTTTTATTAATTCACGAACTATTAATATTATATTTTAAGAGTGTTATGGGCAGAATTAACAAAAAATTCAGGTTTGTATGCATAATAAAAGGAGGCTGACGAATATTATTTTGTCAAATCCCAGATTCTTGAAGTTATTGGATATTCTGTAAAGAGGAAGCAAGTTAAAAATTGAAACTATGAACTAACAAAAATGGCTTTTCAAACAAGAAATAATACCTGTTATATCTGTATATAACTATTATTCTTAAGGGACTTTGTCCCAGTATAAAATTTGTTTTTCTATTCTATTCTATTCTATATAAAGGATATATGGATAATAGTTTTATTTTTAATTTAATTTTAATAAAACGTAATATTTTTACGAATATATATAGATAGTTAATCTAATTTAATTTTTTTTATTTTTATTATTATTATTATTTTTTTTAAGACGTTCAAAGCGTTTATCGTTAGCAATGTGTCAATAGCTATTTTTAACAAAGACTTGTCCTACGCTTGAATATATATAAAATAAATTCAAGAATATATATTAAGTAAAAAATTATGGGATTAATACAGCTAATATTGGAAAGCTCATACACCATGAATTGCAAAGAGCTCTTTACAATGACGCACACTAACTTCCCCCCTCCACTTATTGACCGCGATGGACTCTCATTTGGATACAGAGGGAGACGACCCACCACAAGACTAGGAAATCCTAGAAAATATTACAATACTAAAACCTGCATGTTCAAAAAAAAAAAAAAATATATAAAATAAAATATAAATTTTTTAAAAAATCACAAATTAATAGGGGGTAAATCCCTATATTTTTTTCTTCTTCGTACTATTATTTTATTTTTTTTTTTTTATTTGGCTAAAATTAAACTTACGTTAAAAATAAATTTTAATATTATTTCTTTATAATAGTACCCTATGCAGTATATTGTCATTTTTTACGAAGTTTACTAACATATTTCTTCCAAGTTTTCTGAATTAAATTATTTTTAATTAACGTTCAATTATTTTTATTTCAATGTTTATCAAATAGGGATGCCGAATATTTTCTCCTCCGCGTACTGTATGATACGCTGAGGCGTACGGTTCGTACTCGGGAATAAGCGAACCGAAACCCTCTCCGGATCTGATAAGGCCATCCTTCACAAAGTTTACAACGTGTCTGGCAACTGCCCAACAACAGCCTCCAAGAATCAGTCTCCCGTTCGGTGGTATATATAACACGGATTTTTCACATTTTCCTACCGATAGCATTATCTGTCGGGGATAGAATGGGATCGCGCGCGTAAGAAATGCAGTGTAGTTTTACTTTTCGGAAGCTAATTTTCATACATTTATAACATTGAAATTCGTAAATCAAATTCAATTCCTCTTTAGCCATTTGATGAAAAAAATATGGAAAAGAAATTTAATATTATATTTTAATTATTTATAATGATATTTCAATAGTTAATAAATAAATAAATAATTTAAAATGTAAAATTCAATACAAAATATTATTAAGATTTATTTTAATTTTTTTCTCCAGCGAAAATGTGTCTATCTCTAAAGAGGATATTGATTTTGGAGGGTGTGAATCACTCGGATACTAACAGCCTTGGCGTTGTGTTGATCATTCCTATGTCTCATATATATATTTTATTTTATTTTCTATTAATTTATTTATTTTGTTAATATTTTAATAACCGATTAGCAACCGACTAACAGCCTTGGCGTTGTGTTGATCATTCCTATGTCTCATATATATATTTTATTTTATTTTCTATTAATTTATTTATTTTGTTAATATTTTAATAACCGATTAGGTACAGTAAAGCTTATGAATTTAAATTTTTTAAAGCTGTTATGCACGTCTTCATAAAGCAGAATAACAAACCCATGTTATATATGTTATATATTAATATTTTATACATGATACATACATAACAATGTATCTTTATACATCTCTGCATTATTTGAAATATTTATTGTGTTATTTTATTTATTTTTTCCTCTCTTTTAGTTAGTTTACTCTTTTTTTTTTTCTTTTTTTTTTTGTGACCTAGATGTAATTCTTAAAAAATCAATATTTTTTTATTCGTTTTGAAAATTGAATTTAAACTTTAGAGAAAATCTTAAATAACTGATTGGTTAAGAAAATTAATATAATTTATTAATTAAAACACTTTTTAGAGCCTATAGAGCCAAATGTGAGAATTTCATTTTGGGAATAACCTGAAAAATGTGTGGCTAAATATTTGAATTTTAATATCCTAAAAACAATTTTTTTTTCTGCTCATATGAAGAATAATCAATTAATATTTTTCAATTATTATTATGGGATATGTTATCCCATCATCTTTTTCTCATGGTGATTTCTCACGTTGCCTAGCTTAAACAGTTTAAGATAGACAAGGTGAGAAAACACCATGAGAAAAAAATGAGTCTGATGATGGGATAACATATCCCGAAGCATGTAACATTGTAGTGAAGAAAAATTGAAATATGAGGAGTTATACTGAAATAAGGAATAATTAAAAATATATTAAACATTATATACTCCTTTATCGAAGAAATAAAATAATAATTTAATTTTTTTATGGTTAATTATAATTATTAAAGAAAATGAATATATAGAAGACATTTTGGTCAAGCATGGGAAAACATTTAGCTAAACATGGGATGTGATTTCTTGCATTGGATTATTATGTAAGAGAAAAAACAATTTTCATATATATATACATAATTTTAATTAAGCTTATGCTCAAAATTATAAACCCCCAATCTTACTAATAACGAAATTCAAAATGGTCAGGTTTACCAGATGACAAAATTATAATTTTTTTTTTTTTTTTTTTTTTTGTCTTAATTATTAAATATGTCCTTTCAAGAAAAAATAATTATTTCATACACAACAGGAACAAACTATTCAAGTGTTACTTTATAAACAACTACGGTAATATTTGAAATAGTTATAACCTCATAAAGGTCACAACGTTATCCGAATAAAAGTCTCACACCGCCGAAGTCAAATGCTAGTGGAAAATTCCAGTAAATCTCCGACCGCTCAATCGCGGATTTTGAAGACTGCTAAAAGATGCCCTATAAGACGAAACGTACAAGAAGAAGAAGAAGTAGGTCCAAAGACTACAAGTCCCACTGACGATTTTATGACCCCATAAATTAACGGCGAGCTCTTGGGACCTTCTGTTTTTATACTCCGCTGTCTAGCCTCGTCCTACAATGTAATATAACAGTTTCTTCACTAGTCCCATTATTTTTATATCTTTTATCATTTTAATCGCTACTGCAACTCGAGTGCAATGGACTTTTAAGGAAGTTTTTTCTTAAAGAATTCTTTATTTTTTTCCCCCTCAGAATAAAGTAAAAATAGACCGAGAACACTGAATTATAAATCGAAGAGCTGCGGTAAATGACTGGATGAATAATATGTAAAGTATGATGTTGATATTGAGTTAAAATTAAAGTTAGATATTAAGAAACCATATTTTTATCTTGCCATGATAAAAATAAAAATATGGCAAAATAAAAATACGGTTTGTATATATCAAACATTGCCTAATTTGGCTGATTCCTCTCAACATCCTATTTCATTTTATATATTTAAATCGGTTATTTTTTTATTTTTTTTTTCAAGAAAAATATAATTCTCAAGTAATAATACCTCATGTTATATTATTTTTAATTAATAATTAATATTTATTCCACTTAAATGATAATTTTATTTTTTATATATATTTTATTTTATCATTGAACTATTTTTCATATATATTTCATATATAGTATGAAAATGATATTATCTTTTTAATATATTTGTATGTTTTAATTTGCTATATATTTTGTATAGTAAATTAATATTAAAAGAAATTCTTTGCCATTCCTATATTTATTCAGAATGAGTAAGAAAGATTGTATTTATTCAATAGAAATAGTCTCATTTGGTGATTGGAAATAAATATTGCATACATTATGGCATTATTTTATATAATTATTAATGTAAACAAAACAAAAATTAAAAATTAATATTTTTTAAAAACAAGAGGGCCATCCATTATCTGCACAACCTAAGATTTAATCTCACCTGTTCACTGAGTTAAATTTGAATTCCTCTTTTTGACTTTTATACCAATGGATGCCTTCCGACATACATAGTACTAATAACAAAACCGCTGACCCCATTTGCATTTCCTGCCTGGGAAGGAAACATTCACAATGATCTATGGATAGGAAGACTGTTACTTGACGAGGAGGTCCCAGGAGAAGAAAACCAGTCTTCTACGATGGATGGAATTTATCGGTCAATCTGTCGGAGGGAAAAAAAAAAAAAAAAAAAAAAACCGGTCTCTCCCGGTATCGTAATGGAACCATTTTACTTCGTTAACAACAAATCTAGAGGTAAAAACAACACTTTGATTTGAAACGACAAAAACTGATAATGTCTGGGGCCAATGAAGTTGTGATATGTGTTACTTGAGAACTCATTTTCTGAATATTTAAAAATGTATACTCCATAATACAAAAAATATTCAATTAAATTAAAACGTTACACTAAATTAAAACTACACTGTACACAAACTAATATTAAAAAAAAAAAAAAATCACATATCAAATTACAAAAAAAAAAAAAAAAAATTCGTTCTAAAAGGGGTTAATTACCTCCTAAAAAAAAATTTACACTTCTTGAACACCTGCATTCCAACATAATGCACTAAGTAAAATTTATGTTTTCTGGAATTTGTATAATATTTTTAAAATATAGCTTTACAGTTAACACATTTTTTATCATATCAAAAATTGAAATTATATTAAAACTGTATAACTGTCTACCTAGTAGTAGAAAATGCAACCTTAACTGTTATTTAATAAATAAAAAAATATGATAAGATATTCAAATATGAAAAAAAAAAAAAAAAAAAAAAAAAAAACAAGACTTTTCATCACCTTCGATACTCGTATACAAACACCATTTCAAAACAAACAGTAAAGTGACAACAAATAAACAATCTTTGTGTATTTAAGTATAAATTTAATAAATATATATTTTTTAATTCAAAACAAAATAATCCAAAACCGTCACTAATTTCATAAAATATGAATTTAAATCAATGAAAAAAGTAGATAAAGATTGTTGAATTAAAAATTAACATTCATTTGATATTGAATTTTGAAGTATTAATATGAAAATGATTTATCAAGTATATTCGTGATACGGTACCAAGATATGTAAATGAATAAGTATTTTTGAACATATTGAAAAATGAATTATTAATTATTGAATAATAATAATAATAAATAAATAAATCTTCAATGAGAAATTCTAAATAGCCCTGTATAAATGAATGGAATAAACTGGTCTTGATGATGAGTAGGAATTCTCTTTTCTTTTTTTTTTTTTTTTTTTTTTATATTCTCTCTATCTGCTTTTATAGCAGCTATAACCTTCCTTTTCAATTAAGTATACTGTCGTTATAAGTAAAACCTCTACACGAAATTCATATCGTACAAAAGTATGAATCTTGAACAAATACAACAGGATCTTAAGCATGAAAAAAAGAATAATTTTTCAACAAAATTTTATTTGATTTAGCGAAACCTCGGAGCATAGACGATCGATAAGGTTTTATGTACTATTGTCTAGTATCAGGGCTATTAATGTCGACAATGAGAGATATAACAATTAAATTTAATGACCGAGATAACGGTAAATAGTAAATTTGCTCCATTGTTTGCCACATTTAACCGGACTATTTTAAACTTAAAGGCACTAGAGCGAGATTTTCTGTTGTTGAGATGTTTCATTAGGGTAGTGCTTCTGCTGCGATGGTTGATTTACTTTCGTTATTATTAAATATATTAATGTATTTAATAACATTAAATTTTTGCAAATAAATAAATATTTTGCGATACTTTCATTTATTTTTAATTCCTGATAACATGATATTAATTACTGCAATCAAGCAAACCGATATCTCAAAAAGAATTTTAGTTATCTAGCCAACGTTTCTAAACCAATATTACAATATGCACCTCGAGACAACGGTGAGAGGGGACCGAATTATGTCGGAGTTTCTACCGTGTTTCCCTGTCAAGACGAATACGGCTAATCCCCAGTCAAATAGCACTTTCAAACATTTTTTAATATTTCATTCTTACTACATTTTTATCACAATATAATTTTTTTTATTTTTATAGCTTATGAATTAGAATGTTTTTTTTTTCTATTTTTTATTTTTTTTTTTTTTTTTAATGATTGAGTATGCTATTGAATTTATAAAATTAGTTGATTATATTTTATTTGAGACTGACTATTGTTATTGATACCGACAAACACCACATTAATGCATGCACTATATAACAACGTTACCTATTTTTCCGTTTTTAGTTCCAATGTTACTTCGCTGAGTTTAGGTCTATTTCCGAGGTTTCACTTATACTGCCGTAAACATTGACACTTGTCTAGGAAGTTAAAGGGTACAAAGATTTTTTTTTTTTTTTTTTTTTTTTTTTTTTTAAAAAGGGGTAAAAAGAGAAAGCCTTACCTGGAGGTGGGTACGGGGTGGACGGCACGGGTTCGTGCGGTGGGTAGTTCCTCAGAGGGTACGTGTCGTGGCCGAACCCTGCAGCAGTCTCAACCATCGCCACCCTCCGCTCTTCGCTGGGCAGGTACGGTGCTTCGACATGGTGCCTCGAGGAGTATGGTGAGTAATTGCACCAATTCTGGCCGAACTGATGGCACGTCGACACTGCGGGGTCCGTCGACGTACCTGGTGTCACCGACGTCGTGTACTTGTAGTCCTGCGACGCCGGACTCCAGAATAGCCCTGACTTCCTGTCCCTACCGTCTGGAAGGTTGTAGTACGTCGGCTGGGAGTACTGGTCGTACTCACCAGTGGCGGGGTAATTGGCCCAGTGGCCATGGTGCGAGTGTCGGATGACACCCGATCCTTCGACGCACTCGTAGCCCAGTCTTTTGGCTGGTATGTGTAGAGGTCCAGACTGGCTGGTGACAGGTGATGTAGAGGACGCTGAAGAGGTGGTGACTGGCGTAGAGCTGGGCGATGTCTTGATGGGTGTGAGTGCAGGCTGGTCTTCGTAGACGTTGCCATTCATCATGGACCACCAGGCGACCCCTGGACCGGTCGGGTCTCGGAGGCAGGCTGGGGTCGCCCCGGCATTGTCGAACGGAGCGCACCCCTCGGCCAGGTCGCCGAGAATGAGAATGTTGACGGATGCGGTGAACGGGAGGCGCAGGACCGGGAAAAAAAGAGAGGCCGGAGAATGTTAGTGAACGTGAGGCTACATGCGTGACGATCTTTGCCGAAAAGCTGAGCACACCCGATCAAGGAGAGAGCTGGCGGCGGACTGGCAAGCTCGGCCCCCCCTCGGAGCCAGGGGCACGCGCGCGACATCTTGCGACCACTGCCACAACCACCTCTCTCTCTCCTCATCAACATAACCACCGCCGAACTGATTTCGTAATTTGGCCCTACAGCCATGTCAGATATCGGCTTATTACTATTTTTTGATATTAGAACAACATCAAAGAATCTATTACGGACTCTTACTATCGTCCGGTACCCAAAGCCTGCAAGCAAAAAATCACCTTTGGTTTACTACTTCCCAAGCTCCCTTTGTCCCTTAGAAAGGTCACTTCCCTGCCATAACCAAAACGACACCTTATTGTCCTTCACAGTATCTCATCGCCTTGTAAGAATTAGTCGAAATTTCCCAAATTAAAATGATTAAAAATCGTCATATCAAGACTTGTCGGTCTAATTATAAAATTATATAGAAATCTAATAAATATATATAGATAAATAATAAATATATATATATATATATATATATATATATATATATATATATATATATAGATAGATATAGATATATATATTAATGCAATAACACCTCAAGAACTCGCACATTAAATGTCAATTTAATATTATTATAATTTTTAATTTATATTTATTTATTATGTCCTAAATAAATGGCAATCTGCAAAATTTTAACGTTTGCGTAATATTAATTAAAAATAAATCGTATTTTGTTGAATAAGGTTTGTTAGTAAATATTATTAGAATACCAGGCATATTTGCAGGTAGCATTCATATATTTTATCATGATTTGTAATACTTTTCTAAACATTTACCCTAAAGTTCATAATAAATATAATTAATGTAATTGTTGTTTAATCATTCCTATGTTTTTTTTTTTATTTAGATCACGGATGACAAATGCTTATTACCAACCCTTTATTCGTGTTCTATTACTAACTTTTGATAAAATGCGTCAAATGCAATCGTAATTGAATCATATCATAATCTTGTACTGTCTATCCAAAAAAAACAATATGTATTTTCAATACGTTATTTGATGTAATCTTTAAATTTATATAATTAAATAATTTGAAGATAAGGAATAATTTAAATATTCTAAATCTGTTGCCTGTATTATAAACTCAAATTCACAATAAACAAATGTTATAGAATATTAATTAAATAACACTGCAGATGTAATAATATGTCTCCTAACTATTACAGATTATATTTTAATTAGCATACAGTGGCATTAAATGGATATAAATTTTTTATAAACAGTTTTTTAATAAATAAATTTATTATAGAAAGATTATTGATAACTTAAATTTGTCATAATTGTGTTTTTCTGTTTTAATTTGTGGTATTATTTTTTTAGTGATGCGAACCTCACTAATGCAACGTTTTGCACTTACCACAACGTTTAAGCCACTTTTGGCTTTACGTCACTTTCACGAACGTCATTTACAAAAGTAATTACGTTTTCCTTTTTAGGGTTAGTGTAAAGCGGATACCATATACGAAAAATGAGATATAAAAAAAAATGAGGAAAAGAAAATCTCTTTCTCTCTTTTTTATTTTTAAGAGAATATCATCTCATCATCATATCATATATTATTTTTTATTATATATTTTGTATGTAGTAATTTGCCTATTTAATTATTATTTTTATAATTATGTTTTATTAATATCGCGAAATTTCTTGTTGTCTTAAGAAAAAAAAAAAAAAAATCATTATAAATTTTATTATGTCGATATGTAATTGATAACAAATCAGAGTAAATAATGCATCCCAGATTTAGGCAAAATTTTATCATAATTAAATATTTCATAACTAATTTTCTGGACTCAATCATCTAATTAAATCATGATTAAATCTCTCAGATCATTTTTTAGTCAATTAATGATTGATTTCACTGAAAAAATCAACTGAAAGATTCAATCATGATTAAATCAGATGATTGATTCCAGGAAATAACTAGTCAAATATTTAATCATGGATAAATTTTACCCAGCTGTGGTCACTAGACGCAATATCTAGAAATCCACATCAAGAAAAGATTATTTAACTATCTTGAAATTCTAGTTTGTTTGTTATGAATTTACATATATTTGTATTTTTTGAAACGATTTTTCATTTTTATAATAACCAATTTTTGTTATGAATTTAAACCGGATTGGGATTTTCTCTTATTTATTTAGAAATATTTCATTTTCCATTTTCTATAATCCTAATTGTATCCATGGTTAACATTTTTTTTTTTTCTTATTTCATATAGTAAAATCATTCCAAGCCCAACAATGCCATAAATCAGGACATTGATGAATTAGGCAATTAAAGATCGATGCTGACCTACCATATAGGTATTAGGTTCTTAGGTCCCTTTTTTGTTATAATTTTTTTTTATTTTATAAATGTCATGCTTGACAGGTTATCATATATACATATATGAATTTATCATATTGCATAGTACGAAGAGTTAATTTATTTTTTAACAGGTGTGGATTAATAAATATTGTTTTGCCATAATTACTGTTTTAACCCATTAATGGCCTTTATTTAGTAACAAATGTGATTTGAATGACGAAAAAAAAATTTAAACACATTTTGTGATATACATCCTTAAATCAAATTATGTACAATGTATGTTCTTGACTAAATTAGCAGCCAATAAATTAATTATCATAAAAAATCGTTGAAAAATAACTAAGAATATTTTGTTGTTTATTTGAAAATTCTACTATTTTTTTTTTTTTTTTTTTCATAGCCCCTTTTTTATATTTTTATGTTAATTTAATATAAAATTCTCCCAAAATCTTCTCTGACTACTTCTTCAAGTTTTGAGTAGTCGTGTTTAATTAACTTATTTATTATTAAATCTTTGCATATAATTTTTGTTTCTAAATAAATTCATATTTATTATGACATTTTTTTTTTTTTAATATAATATAATTAGGGTTGAAAGAGAGGAAATATAAAAGGTAAAACATAATGTGTGGTCTTACATCCGGTTTCATATCGGTAGATCTGTACTTCAAACAACAGATTAGAATTCGCGTTGCAACAGTGTGCACATCCAGCAATAGCAATGTGACAGCGCATATCTAAAACTGACAACATGGCCTTCGCATTGACAAGTCAATCTGTTGGAGGATTTAAGGTGTATTTAGTCGTAATGTTGCAAGTATTTCATCTTCTAATTTTCAAAAAATACGCGTTATTTTTATTACTATCCGAACATGAAATCTGAGATCTGCGGGCATTGAAAGGTCATATAAAAATCAGTCAATTTGGAATCCTTTAATTAATTATTTAATTATCGTCTAATTTAACTTATTCCATAAACATATTAAAATATCTCCGATAAAAAATAAAAAATAATAAATAAAAAAAACTTCCATACCTATAAAAAACAAATACGAGCATTGTTGGTTGTATCAATAGTGATTAAACTATTAAAGCCTACTATCAAACATTTTTCCACGGTAGTTTCTTAAAAAAAAAAAATTAATTAATTAGAAAAGAATGAAAATGCTGCTATGTATTTTGAACATGAACTATGAAATCTGTGAATATTGAAAGATCGTATAAAAATCATTCAGTTTAGAATTCTTTAATTAATAAATTAATTATTTAATTATTTGGTATTAAAACTATCCCATACATCTTCGATCATAGAATATTATAAAAAAAAAAAAAAACCTTCCATAAAAAATACGAGCATTGTTGGTTGTATGGATTCATTAAATTGTTAAAGTCTTCTGTGAGATATTTTCCTTGGTAGTCTCTTAAAACATTTTTGACCTTTCAAAAAAAAAAATTAATAAGAATCAAATAAAAATGCTGCTATGAATTTTGTTGTAAGCATACCTGGGATAAGTTGTAAAGTTGCCAACGTAGTTTAGAACTTTTATTTATTTAATTAATTGTTAATGTTAACATCCCCTAACCACCTCCAAATCGATAATTTCATTTGAGGCTTCCCAAAATAATGATATGTCTATATTTTTATTTATTTATCTCAAACAACCTGAAGTTAAAAGTTACTAATTTAAGGAATAAGGATATATAATTGAATATAAATATTTAATTCATCTTCATAAAATCTTTGAAATTGCATTTTATCATCCAATAGTCTGATAGCCCTCCGAGGTCTCTGAAAAGAAGACCTTTGACCATAGAACTTTTATTAAAGGGCCACCAATGGGTAGTTGCTCTACATGTTATTGTCATGTTAGTGTATTCATTTGCCTACTAATTTACTACATGTATATGTTCTATGCAGTTGTAAATATCGTTATCAGTTATACAGTAAATAAATTCTAACCTATCTATTCATTAGCACGAATAGGATAATTGCCCGATGATTATTACCGTGAATTGACGGCTATGAATACAGATCGTCAATTAATTTACGGCATTCATGAATTATTTAGTTTTTCAGAATTTTAATTGTGTAGTTGTAGGCAAGACATTCGCAACACTTCATGAGGCTCAAATAATCAGTAAAATTTAAACACTATTTAGAATTTAGGATGAGTGTTAATTTTTTTTTTTTGGATATTTACTTTTTTGGCCAGAGAAACACATGGAAACAACTTAATTATATATATATATATATATATATATATATATATATATATATATATATATATATATATATATATACATATGTGAAAAACAGAACTGATAACCACAGAAACAAACTTCAGAAAAAAAATAGGAATCTTAATACGGGCCTATCAAAGTAACACAGAAATTTAAATACCTAGGGGGCATGGAGGAAAAGATCGCTAAACTAGAGAGATTAAGCTTTGTAACCAGTAACATTTACAATAAAAAGAGCCTGTCCATAAATGCAAAGATCAGGCACTACAATACTGCAGTAAAGCCAGTTATACTATATGGGACAGAGACCATGAACCTCCCTAACCTGGAAAGAATGCTGAAAGTAGAAAGAAAGATCCTAAGGAGAATTTACGGCCCTAGGAAAACCCAAGAAGGATACAGGTTAAGATCAAATGAGGAGATCTACAAAGAAACAACGAACATAGAGACGGAGATAAGAATTAAGAGACTGAAGTTCTATGGACTGATATGGATAAGGCTATTTTTCAGAAAATCTGGGATTACAAGAGTGCACAAGGATACATAAAACAGCTAAAAGAGGAGACCAGCAAACTGGGGATTGAGGACCGTGGCTGCCTTGATAGAGAAGAATATAGAAGGAGACTACAAGGAATAGCGGTTCTTGTGGACAGGAAGGAGCCGAAGGAAGGTATGGCCTGGACAGAAGAGAGGAAACAGAGACAATCAGAAAGAATGAAGGAGATACGGATGATGAGAAGGAACAGAATTCGTGAAAAAAAAAAAAAAAAAAAAAAAAAAAAATATATATATATATATATATATATATATGTATAATATATATATATACGTATGTGGTATTGACCTAAATATTTTTAAAAGAATTATATAAACATTGTAAGCATATATGTAAGAATATTTTAAAAAATTGTTAAAGGTAGTCAACCCCCTAATTCAATAATTTCATTTGTGGCTCCCAAAATAATTACATATCTCTATATAGGCATATATATATATATATATATATATATATATATATATATATATATATATATATATATATATATATTATATCTGAAGTAGTCTGATGTTAAACGTTAATTATTTAAATAATAGTAATATATGATTTTACATAAATGTTTTCTTCTAAATAATATCATATCTCTCATTAAATAATCTCATATAATCATAATCTCATTTCTTATAAATATTCTTTTCTAACATACAGGGTGCAAAAAAAAAAAATTAGTAAAACTAGATCAAAAATGTAAAAAAAATGCCGCAGACCTCACCTTTCTATTCCAATCTGTTGTAGATATATGACAAATCTAAGACTTTTTCGAGGAAACCACGATTTTTACCATAATAGCTGTAATATCTCCATTTTTTAAAAATATTTTTCAAATTTTTACCAAATTTTCGGACTTGGCATTAAATTTCCTATAAGAGTAGAGTACATGTAACCTTGAATTTTATAAACTTTCTCTTCAATTCTGTAAATGTAAGAATTGATTTTACTAAAAAAAAAAAATAAATAAATAAAAAACAAAATAAATAAAAAATGCTTATTTCAGACTTTATGGTTTCATTTATGAATCTAATTACTTAAATGTGAATTTATGTTTGCGAAAATCCAAAACAAAATTAAAGGGGAAGATTGAAAAATCGAAAACCTACTTTTTTTCCTTTTTGTTTTACTAATCTATTGAGCCAAAAAAAAAAAAAAAAAAAACTTTTTTAAGATTTTTTGAACTCTTTCTATAGGTTGAAAAGTATTTAAGATTATGAAATTTTGTAATCATGCCTATAATTTTTTGGTGTTTTTTGTTTTATTATATTTGCTGCCAGAACCTACCGTAAAGGAGATATGTCGATTTGAAACCGCTATTTTCTCCTAAATTTATTTCGAATAACCGTTGATCGTTAATTTAATTTAATTATCAATAGCAGTGTCTTATAGATAGACAAATCCATGATTTATTTTTCAATAGTAAAAGAGAATCAAATAGAAAGAGAAAAGTGCCCTTCTGGGAATGATAAATTAAAGGAATGTTTTTTTTTGGATGATTTATCTAAATCTGTGATCGCTTTTATATTTTTGTCAAATATTAATGTAACAAGATTGTGACCGGTCTCAAAAAATAGTAATAGTAACTGGCTCACCTATATAAAGTGTACTAATTCAACTTTAGAAGAGTTTTGAGCTTCGTACTCTGTAAGGGGGAATTATTTCAACCAACAGTTATAAGTTATGAGGATATGGTCAGCATACTCACATAACCACCAGGTTTTTTCCTGAAACCACCTTTAGAACTAGTTTGAATGGTTTACGACATTTCGTAAGAATCTTCACAATCATATTTAGCTAATCTTTATTGAGTATCATAAAAACATTTTTCGCGCCTTCTAACTAGTGTTCTTCTTTAAAAAAAACAACTGAAACTAAATGGGAGATTACATTTTTTTAAAGAAAACGTTCTATTCCTCAACTTCAAACCATTAATTACGACTAACCAACCCTTAGAGCTATCATCTTCAAATTACCCATGTTCATTGCGGTTTTAAGTATACGATATTAGCGTCCTGAAACACCGGATCTCCTTCCAACGTGAAGGGAGAGAAACCTGTGGACCTGCCACAGGGATTTAAAGTTCCTGAGTGGCTTTCTCCTTCAGAAGAATATCCTCTGTAATTTGCCAACCACCGACCACGAACATGGAGAAACTCGATAGCTTGCCCTAGGCATCTTATCCTAGCATCTAGAAGTGTTAACTAAAAAAGGACTGAATAGAAGGACTGAATAGAGAGACCGTAAACTATCTCTGTTACAAGAGTATTCCATGCGTATTTTATTGGTCCATGTATTAGAGTGTTCCAAATTGGTTATTCTATTTGAAAATTCATATTTAAATCTTGACTATGATCAATCCAAGAGAATAGGAAAATATAAAAAAGATGCGTGTAATATCATGAACGAAAAAAAAAAAATTAAATAAAAAAATTGCTTTACGATTTTTTTTTTTTTTTTTTTGTCAGTGTATATAAATAAATTCAATTATACATAAATGTCAACTTTAAGGCTACTTTTAACGCTATAAATACTTATTATGTTTATTCAATAAACATTTTTTTTTTTTTTTTAAATATTTGTATACATTTTCTTAAATATAGAACATAATGAATGAACACTTTATGAGCTAAGAAAATTTCATGAATTTTTTATTTTAGTATAAATTACAGAATAAACGTTTTGAATATTTTTTGTCGATAAAAATAAATTTACGTTCATAAAATAATTTTTTTTTTAATTATATGATTAATTTTTTTATATATGATTTAGCGAATTTTTTAAATTGCATAACTTTTTTTTTTTTTTTATTATTCTACTGTAAATTTAATTAATAAAAATTAGAAGATATTTAGATATTCAGCTGAATCGTATGTTACGTTACCGTAATTGAACAATTGCGAAAAAAACAAAAAACATACAGTAAAAAATAATTGAATTTAGAAGTACATCCTTCTTTCAAGATTTTCGATTCTTTATTTATTTTATTTCTTGCAGCACAGTACAATCTTATATTTTAAATATGGTTGGTTTTATTTACATTTTTTTATAATTTTTTTCATTTGACTTAAAATATTAGTTCAAAAATTTATTAGAAAAAGTAAGATAAAAAATTTCAAAAAGTCGAAATTGGAAGTTATCTCCTAAAAAATCTTGGCTTTTCGCTGATCAGCCTATGAAAAGTCGTAGAACATAATAAGCATTTACATTACTCAAGATTCTAGTTAAAATGCTAAATATGACTTCGGGTCTGTAATCTTACAATTTTTATCTGAATAATGTTTTTAAAAAACCATTTTCGATTCAATATTTCGAATTTTTCTAATATAGATTGACAATAAAAACTAGACGTTGAAAACATGACAATAAATGCACTTAAATACGCGTTATGACAGACAATTAATACATGAACGCACTAGATCAGAAGTTATAGGTAATTGTATTGTTTCTAATATAAAATATTTGATCTTTGATATAAAATTGTTTGTTCTATAAAATAGAATAGAACTAGATTCCATTTCCTTCAAACTTTTATTCTGAGACAACTTCCCTTAAGAATACCAATATACTTATTTCATTCTACCATTGTCAGCAGGAATCACCCAAGGTGTCAAGGTGTACCACTGCGTTGCCTTACAAACACGAACAGCAAATAACACCCTATAATTGTCCATATAACCTGACAATTTAAACAGATTGCATTTCAGACAACTTCCTTACATTATAGGAGATTATATCCTTCAATAAACACTTTTTGCTATCTGTACAAAACTAGATTAAATAATTAAAAATGCCAGAATATTACACCTTAAGTGTTAAATATTTCCTAACCATTGCCATGATTTAGTTTTAGTAATAATTTTACTGTTTTTTTATCCCATTTGAAAATGAAAAAGGTGAACTTACATTTTAGAATTTTTACTTTTTAGTTACATTAAAATATTCAAAGATTTTAAAATTATTATTATATTATAAATTTTGAATCAACTGATTAATATGGTATCTCAATGATCCTATCTTTCCCCAACCTACACATATCCGACCTACCCACACACCCCTCGGTTAAAAAACTTAATACGCAGCTGAGACCGCCGTTTGCGGTTGTATCCGTAAAAGGAAAATTGACATAAACGAACACAAAACCTCAGCAACAATGTTTACAAAAAGAAAGCCTATCATACCGGAACATATTATCCTGAATACTCGAATTCCCTGGGCACAAACTTTCACTCTAGATCCGGAACTAAATGGAAATTCAACATTAACATTCCGTATAAATAAGAAATGTTGTCAAAAAAAAACTTATCAGTACAATAGCCCCATATTTCCGAAGATCTCCTCTGTCTAGTATAACCGAACTTATTTTATATAAATAAAAATCATGATATAAATGGTCATACGACCATTACTGACATACACCTCTCCTGTATGGAGCACTAAATGTGACTCCAACTATAACAAAACAGATAGGATACAAAACCTACATACGATAATCATAAATAACTACCACAGGTACACACAAATAACTGATATGTTACTTGATTGAGATACTCTGGTCTGAACTTTTTAAACACAATAAAATCTCCTTTATTAAGTTTTAAAAAAAAATCCCTTAGTGCAAACAATAGGTACTTATAAGAAACAATCCTCAAGACGATACATATATAGACGTAGACATCTACTATTAAAATAAATTAATTAAAATGTGCTCATTTAATTATTAGTTTAGTTTAGATTCAATTAAAAAATCAAATTGAAGTCTGAGTTAATTATTCTTCAAATATATAAACAATTATTGCTCAAAGTTAATTTATTTTACTTCCGAGGATGTCCTTTTTTAAATTTATTTATTTTGTTCTATTATTTATTCTAATTTGTGTAGGCTTTTGTTTATTTTTCATACTATTATTAAATTTATTACTACCTTTAATTTAACTGTGTGAGCATTGCCCTCCAAATTTGGGGGCGGGCACTGATCGGGGTGTTCCTCGGAATGTTTGTAAATTTTTTATATAGAATATGAATGTAGTTATGATTCTTTTCTTTTCTTCCTTATTTTTTATTTTTTAATTATTATTATCAACAATTATTGCCTATTTTATATTATCATTTATTATATTCTATTTTATTTTATTTCTTGTATCTTTAGAGGCTGTTTATTTTAATTTTCTCACTTAATTTATTTTATATAATTGTACATATTGTATGAGTCTTTGTCATCAATATTACTCGTTGCCCTTGAGAGGGGCAGCTTGTAATTATTCGAATAAAAAGATTTAAAAAAATCTTTTTATTTATTATACTAAATCAACCTGTATTGTAAATTTATTCAAAACATATATTGACTTAATGTGTTACACAACTGTGAACAGTTAAATTTCATTATTTTTTTAATACGGTAAATTTTAAACAAGATTCATCTTAGTCTAATAATGATCTATATACGACCTGAGCGTTAACAGAGCAGTAATGTTGTTAACGTCCTAGAATGTTATCTTCAATTAGACGCTACGCCTAGACCTCAAGTGGCTCTCGAGTGCACCATCTGGAAAAGGTCTCTTGGCGACTTAATACACATATATATTTTTTCCCATCCCCCGGCCCAGCAACAAAAATAAATTGAGGTCTTCTTATTGAGCTGTCCCAACTAAATTAAGATTTGGTCCTAACCAACCAGGTGGCCGGTTTTTTACCTTCATTTAACTTTTATGCCTTTCTTTTTTTCTTCTTCTTCTGCGGCTTCGTCCTTCCGCGACCAGTATCCAAGTCTTAAAAAAAAAAAAGAAAAAAAAAAGCCACTTCATCCCGAGGTGAAAGAGCGATCGCAAATCAGGCTTAAGAAACAAAGTAAGAAGCGAAGGCAAAGGTGTAAGTCGTTTTGGTTCCTAATTCCTACAAGGAGCTAGAGGAAGAAGCAGCTGTGGATATTATAATCCCCTTTTTTATGTGGTGATATTTCTACGTACGTTGTCAGACATGGCGTAGCAAATGAGATAAGACGGAGTTTTTATTCAATATGGCAGGTAGTATGGAGGAAACATCAGTTGCTGCACAAATTAGATTTATGGTTGCCTAGTACTTCCCCTTACCTGCCCATTTGTAATAATTAAAGAAATATAAAAGGTCTGATTTTCGGGGTGCTCTTCGACAAAGATCGTCACAAAAACTGTGTACTATAGTAACTAAATAAATTATACATAAAAATATATTATTAATATTTATTACATAATCATGCAAATATATACTTATACATTACTTAATAAATTTTACATAACTATTTTTAAAAAAACAAAATTAATTTATGCCAACCTTCTCCTGAACTGTTATCTGATATATAAACTACCATAAAAAATTAAAAATACCTACTTAGAAGGTTTTGATGTTTTATCATGATAACAGCGAAATGATAGTTTCAAAACATACTATAAGACCTTTTTTTTCTAAAAATAATATGGCATAGTAGGATATATTTTTATAAAAGAGCTCAGAATGTAGTCAAGAAAAAGAAAAATACATCCAAATTAAAATTATGACCGATTCAAACAAATTTGAGTTATGTCAAACTATTGATTGACATAAACAAACAGTCATTGTTTGTCTTTTTTTTTTTTTTTTTTTGACAGGCAACAATCTCATTAAAGAAGACCTGCAAGGCAGGTCGAAACGTTGGCACACAATAAAAAGTTTTAACTGGATGTGTTTTTTCTAAATCCAGACTGCTTCCCTGACCATCCTTTTTATGATTTTTTTTTTTTTTTAATTTATCCATGACTTTAATATATAATTTTTTCAGGTAAACCAGAAGTATTTTTCAAGTGATTTCTGGTCATGAATAAAATTTACAGATTTAAAAAAAACTTCTAGAATTTTAAACAAAATTTAAGGGTTAGAATTTTTTCGAAAATACCATTTTGAATGAAGTACCTTTTGGAAACTAACTTTTTCACTAGCAGTAACTAATAGATTTAAAGCAATAGCGAGACAAAAACATAATGCTCATTAAAAAATATCCCTGGTAGTCGTGAAGAAGTTGATAAGTCCACATTGTGCACTTTTCAGAAGAAAAATTTTGTATTGTTTTCTTGTAATTAGTCTAAAAAATACAACGATAATAACTGCTAAATTCGAACTTTGAAGGTACTTGGAGTTAATGCCTTCTTCACAACCACCGAAATATTGACCAATAAAGAACACAAGGACAGAGTATCAACAATATTTTATATTATATGGTATAAAATATTTGAACAATAGAAAGTTAGATTTAATGAGAATTATGTAAAATTAATAAAAAAATAATACATGGAAAACGAAAAATTAAATGAACTATAATAATGCAAAAATAATTCTAAAGTAATCCCTTAATAATAAAAAAATATATCTAACAATATTGTAATTTTAAAATAGATTAGTAACATATTACTAAAAGATAGTAACCTTGAACACTTGCCAGTGTGATGGTAGGGTAGAGGCAGTGGAACCTAGAAAAATAAATATTTAATAAAAAATGAAATTTTAATGCAATCATAAATTTATTTTACATATACGCTAATTATTTTTTTAATAAATTCAAAAAATATTATTTAAAAAAATATTTATCCATTATTTATTCATAGAAATATTGGTAAAGTAGGTAGACGTTATATTTAATTGTTATTGAGGTATTGATGTTCTTAAATTTACTAATTATATTACAGGTTTGTGTTAGTGTTTTGTAATTCTGTAGTGTAGAAATATAATTCTGCATAATTTTGGCGGGAAATATTTCAATAAGATTTAAGCTGATCAATTTTTTTTTTTTTTTCCCCACATTTTGCACATATTTCATACTATATATTTCAATCACTATTCTTTAATAAGGACTATATTTGTTTACAAAATTAAAGTTTTCAGTTATATTAGGCATATTTATTATGATTATGATTTCTTCAGGGTTAGACATATATTTGTATTGAATATTTATAAATACTATGAAATAAAAAAATAATAATGTCCAATACTATAAGACAATTAATGAACTAACAATGTCCGTTAAGAACAGGGTTGCTATATTGATCAATTTAGACAAGAGATGAAGAGGGCGAAGAGGGGTAGTGCGCATGCGCCTTGGCGCCCACCCCTTGTTATTCAAATCCCCACCCTCGAGCCGTTGTCATGGCTCCGCCACATTCCATTGTCCTGTCAGATTCCTTTTCTGTCATCTCTGCATTTCTTATCTGATTTTTTTCTTATGTCTTCCTTCTTCTGACAACGTCCTTCTATCTTGTCAACAATATAAAAAAGGCAACTGAAAAGACTTAAAAAATACCGCTTCTCTTGAAAAAATATTTATGAAACTAAATGAGTTACAAGTGCATACAAGTATACAAATATATATATATATATATATATATATATATATATATATATATATATATATATATATACTAGCATACCCTGTCGCAGCTTTGCCCGCTTTCATAAATAAAGAAATTAGATTATTTTAACTAATAATTGAATTTCATTTCTTTATCGAAAAAAACTTGTATTTTTAAAGTATGGAATTTAGAGCATTATTTCTTCAACGATATTTTTACGCATGGCACTAATTTTTAACCTAATTAAAATTGCATTGATAAGGTGTTCAAAGAGAACGTAAAACCATAATTAGACATACAATTTGGCAGAAATAATTGTATCGATCTATATGATTGGATCTTAATTTATAACCATATAAGTAAATGACAGTTTGCAAACCTCGTTTCTGGGACTTAAGACTATACATTTTAATTATAATTATAGTAAAATTTATTATTATAAACCTTTCTAGAAATATGAAGATGTTTTAGTTGAAATTTGGTATAGTTGGATTTAATAGTTTTACCATTGCAAACTCTGTTGCATAATGATCATATACCGGTAGATTTTTAAACTGCACTGGGATCCGTATGTCACTCAATGTATTTATAGTTTTAATAACAATTGAATTGAAAATAAGTAAATTTTATAATAAATTTCTAATTCTATATAACACCGTTAAACTTTGTAACCACTCTCGAATGGTGCTCGCCACCTATCGGCCGATTATCAAACTTCACTGCGTACCACATATTTATCACTTTTTTATTTAATATAATCGAATATCTTTAAATTTTATTATTGCTTAACCTTCAATGAGCTATGGAGAAATGATTAAAATTTGTGTAGATTGGTTCAGTAGTTCGCGGTTAGTGGTCACAAACGAAAAATGGCTTGTCCTTTTACATAATAGTATAGATATGTATGCACACCTATATATTAAACAGTTTGAATTCAAGGAATGTTTCTACTATAGGCTATTATGAATAATAGTGTTAACACTAAAACTAAAAGGGCGCGTTAAATGACGTTTTCGAAAATTTTGGCAAAAGCTCTTGGAAACCACATTTATTACTTTTCTTTTTCACTTTAATACTTTTATTTAAAAAAAGATATCACGTTTTTTTTTTGTTTTTTTTAATGTTGGTAATTTTAATTTAATATACATAATGCGATATCTTTTGACCTGGTTAATCCATAAGTGGGGGGACGGATTTGGTTCAAGGATTCTTGGCTGAGTGGGTATTGTATATCGAGTATGATTATACTTTTAACTTTTAATTTAATTTAATTTTAACTCACTACTTTATGCGAATGAGCCACTGAAGACCACGCAAAGCATTCACTTTTTTTGAACCTTTTTGATCTTCCATACCCTCTTTATTTTTTCGCTGTGTGCTTTCTTCTTATCTTCCGACCATTTGATATCTGTTTTTATTTTCCTTTCTACCGGACAAATTTCAAATTTGTCTACCTTATGTCTGAATTGCGCTCTATCTGTTTTATCTCTCTCTGTTATTCGAGCTTCAATAATATCCTTCTCTAATTTAGTTATTTATCCCATATTATTGATCTTCCCTGTATATTCCATAATCCGTTCTGTCAGACGTGAGCTGTCCCATCCTCTTGATGTGACCAAAGAATCTCTACCTTCTCTTCTTCATGTCGTGAATTGTATTTATTCGGTCCCAATATCTTTATGATGATTTTTCTCTGTCTTCCTTATTTCCTCCATTTCTCCTTTCCTATTCATAGTCAATGTTTCTGTCGTATAAAATCTTTTCGCCTTAATATTTACTATTATTATTGTTTGTTTGTTTTTGTTGTTTTAAATTTATTTATTTTACGTTACATATTGTTTAGTTTTTTTTTTCTTTCTCCTTATTCATTCCCTTTTTATTGTACGTATTGTGTCCTAATTTGAGACAGATTGTAATACATACTCAATAAATGTTTTTGAAGTAAAAAATACATAAATCTACTCAACTAAATTTATTTTGATCTCCGGAAATATCATCATAAATAAAGGATATAAATATTTTATAATTGTTACCTTTAAAAATGCAAATTAAGGTAAGTATTTTCCTACCTTTATCGCCAAACATGTATAAACATAAAATTTGAACCATTTTTCGTGTGTGGGAAAAAAAAACTTAAGAGGGAAAGGCTGTCAGAAAATATGTATTTTCCTCAAGATATCATAGTCCTATGTAAATTATTGATAATGATGTTAAAATTTTTATATTTTAATTTATTAATTTAATTTTTATAGTGTATTATTTAATTTTTTTTTCTTCCCTCTTGTTATTAATCATTGGTCAGTGAAGTGAATGAGATGAAATAAACTATAAGGAAAACATATGCTTCAATAAAACACAAAGATTCAATCATACCATATATGCAATAGATAAGGTCAGCCTGGGTAAGCCCGAACCAATCCTGACCACTCTAACTAATGAGATAATATATAATTTATATTTAATATATGATATATACTACATATGTATATGATGGATTAGGGGGTTAAGCTGATCCATTGGAAATCCCAGCGTTTCTCAATCATTTTTTAATTCAATCATACGTCAGAGGTTCTAGTGGAATCAGCCAGTAGGATTATAAGTTAAATATTGACAATAGAAAATAATACTGTTAATTATTAAATTTATAACAATAAGTTTATTATTATATTTATTACAAAATAATTCTGTATTCAGTAGAGAAAAAAAAGGTAAACTACTATGCTTCTAATAAAGACGTTCTTTTTTAATTCTGACATACCAATAAATTTGAATTTGAGCTTCGAAAAAATATGTTAACATTCCTCACAATAATAACATTAAACAGTAAATGTGTGATAGGACTGAATAAGTCATAATCCACATATGCCTATATGATTCTAATAATGTTTAAACAAAGTTTGATCTGGCGAAAGTATATCCTCGGAAAAAAAAAAATTATTATGAAAACTGGAAATACGAAGGTCGCATGTAATAGTTGTTTTCTAAAGATGGATGTTATAACAAAATAATCGATTTTTCTTTTTACAATTCGTTTCTCTTTCAGTCTCATATTGACCAACCGTGGGGTATTTTATGCCTGTCTAAATATGGAATTATAGGTGAAAGGGATCTCTTCAATAATTCCCTTTTTGAGAAAAACAGCTATAATTGCCAAGACCAAATTATACTCTCAAATGAAAAAAAAAAAATTCAAGACCATAAATGAACGTTTACATGTCTCTCACAGAACGGTGAGAAAGGAATGTTTCGAAGTTTGCAACAATGAGGCAATCATTAATTTCAGTTTTTGATAGACAACAGTAAACTTCTGTAATTTTGAAAATCCTAAAAATCTCCCACAATTGAGGTCAATGATGAAGCTAGGAAGTACTCATTTATCCTTTGTTTTATCCTGTTTTAAACTATCTTTGATAAATTTTTTGAAGAGTGCCTATTTTTACACTCTAATTTTTCTTGTTCCATTTTGAAAGATTTTTATAAATCGTCGTTTTGTAGATTAAATAATTGATGTTAATCAATATTTTGCTTTCTCGCATTTATGGAACTTGTTACAGAGGTTAATGAAAGACAAAATTCTAGAATTTTACATTATATATTTACACCTTTTCATCTATATCTATAGCTGAAATAAAATTGTCACTGCTTTATAAGCCACTGGAGGTAGAGTGAGAGCACTAAATCCGAAAAAAATCCGAACATGAGAAAAGAAGCAAGGCATTGCAGGGACTTCACAGTCAAATTTTGTAATACTCGATTCCAATGCATTATACACTTGCGAAGTTTCAGCTAGAAGAATTATTTTCATTTATATTTGATATAAAAAACCTATAAACAATATGATTGATAAGGTGTAATTGATTACTGGATCAAAATTATTTTTATAGTGGGAACATATTGGCCATAGCTTCGATGGCTATCATCAGGGTAGATGGAAAAATTAAATCGAACTGTACAGGAAACATCTTACCAAAAAAACAGCTTTGAAGAGAACTATCATAAACATTATGAAAAAATTACCATAGTACGTCATTAGATTACTACACAATACATACTTATTTCTTGTTTTATTTATGTACTTTATATTATTTATATTTATTTGTTACATTATGTTTCTTATTGAACGTTTCAGTTACCTGTTAGATAGGTGAGTGGTGATAGCAGAGGAGTCCACGATTGCTGAGTTCAATACAAAGGGTCATCACAAAGTTCTGGACTTCAGCTTGTTTCTTTGGCTTCTGAAAACAATAAGAAAAATAATATCTATATTTTTGTATATTTATTGTATAATATAAAAAAATATTAAATACTGTCACAAGGAATAGAATATAAAATCGATGGTTGTCGTGAAGAACTTGATATGTCCAATTACCTTGGAAACAAGTTAAATGAGTCTTCATAGCTCGATTTCAACAGATATTAGCGTTTTGGAAAATTAGTTAAGTCTTGCTTCTTAATAAGGCAAATTTTATTTTCAATTTGTGGGCTAAACTAAAACTAAAATTCTTCTCGTATACAATCCTTACAATCCAAAATTCTCAAAGCTCCGTATTATGTCAAAAATAAAGCTATCCACAGTAAATTAGTGTCCATCTTCCTAAATTGTGTTTTTAGAGTGGAATTTTGGAAAATTATCAAAAATGTTCTAAGTGAATAGTGCAAAATTTTAACTTACTGATACGACGGCCATGGAAAACTCAAATCTTTTCAAGACGGAATTTTTGAAGTTTAGCTGAATTACAAGGCAAAAGATTTCTTGCTGTGGATATGGATTTTTGGAGATCAGCTAGAATCTCAAGGATTCAACGAATCCGAAATGAGATTATAAGAGAAAGAATGGAAGTTAAGAGGAATATCCTGGAGGAAAGGGAGGGAAGGAGATCGAGATATAGCTTATGAATAGCTAATGAATGGGAAGCAGAGGGTAGGAGAAGGATAGGATAGGCCTTGCTTCAGGTGGAGAGATGTGGATGAAAGTATGGCTGCCCGGTGACTAACAGAAGAAGAAGCAATGGACAAAGAGGAGTGGAGGGACCGTCTGAGGGAGGAGTTTGGTTGTAGGAAACTTCGAAAAGCGAAGAAAATCCTTTCAAAGAAGAAGTTTAGCTGTAAATCCAGTTGTGGAAAAATAGAAACACAATTTTTTAAAAATCACAATGCGACTATGATAATAAAAATTAAAATAGACACACATACTAATCAATAGTAGCACTTTAATAAAAGTTCTACATTATGTCTTGGAGGAGTATCGGGAATAGAGTGTTAAGCAAGTTGGGAGACTAGTGGATACGAATGGGTATGTAGGTAACTATGAAAGGATAGGTATCTGGTTCGGGCCATATCAGCAACATATGGAACATTAAGATCTTTATGAATAAGTTTGTTTGTGACATAATAAGAAGCATTGAGGGTTTTATGAAGGGTTTTGGATTGCATGGATTGGATACGAGAAGAATAAGAAGGTTTAGTGGAGCCCCAAAACTTAACTCCAATTGTCCAAATGGGTCTAATTTTTGTCATGTAGTTAAGACTTTGTAATGTATTGGGAGCTTTGAACGCTTAGTCCATTAAATGTTGGAGTAGTCAGAAACGACAAACAGTTTCTTGTCTTTTAAGTTTGGTATATTTAATTAAGTGTTAAACAAACTTATTATATTTTCTTTTTCTTTTTTTTTAAACTGAAACAGTATTTCGCTTTACTGCTGATGAACATTCGTTGAGTAGATATATAGTAAGGAGAAATAGTAAACACGTTGAAATAGTTTTAGGGTTGTTTTTCTTCAGCGGAGTACGATACATAACATTTTATCTCGCTCTTGAATACACGATATGCATCTATTATTTGTCCACTATTCATAAAATAGTTGAAGATACCAAACAAGTCACTCTTGCTCTAGATTTCCTTCACAATAGGGCCATAACCGGACGACCGCAGAGGTCATTTGCAAGACAAACGAAGTCAGTTGAGGTTTATGTCAGCTGCCCTATCTCCCCCAGTCCAGTCCATTTCTCCTCGAAGGGCAGTAAACATCTTCCTTCGCCGGTCCCCCGGGGCAGAACACAATTACGCTGATGTATTTATGCCTGCCTGTCCTTTTAGCTTACATAGGGGCAACGCGGCCATGTCAGTGGGGGATATATCACACGCTTATCCGCCGGAACAAAACCATTTTCCGGTCCAATAAACATCCAATTCATACATCGTGTAGTGGTGCTCTAGTAGGAAACATGTTGAGCAATACAGTGCAAAATAGAGGTACCAAAAAATAATAGATATATAGTATTATAAATAATTGTTCAAAAAAATATTTAATTTGTAATGATTTATAAAGTTTGTTTGCTGAGGCTTAACGTTCTTATTTACTCCAACTTGGGTAGAAAGGACGGGTTATCTTACAGGTTACCTACCTATTCTAACCAGAGTGAAAAAATCCAGGATTCATTCCATTGGTCCGTCACGAAAGAATTGTAACCTCAGTAAAATTTTATGGTGGAATTCCTCTATTTATAAAGTTTACTATCAATAATACAAAATTTTGGTATAAAAATATTGTATTAACGATGATCCGAAATTTTAAATCCTCTGTAGCACCAAATTTTACCCGCAGAACCAAAGCCATGGCAAAAATTATTTTGAATATGATATTACAGATTTAAGTTATTTTAGTGTATAAGGCGTAAACACATAAACTGTGAGCCCCATCACCTAACTACACACCTCTGCGAGTAAAAAACTGCATAGGATTTTTTAACATTTTCTTATAGATTCTGACCTTCCAAAAACAAGAAAAATGTTTTAAAAAATCTATCACGTAGGTTTTTATGTTTTGCAGTATTATGTTTATTATTATATGTATGTTACTTACGATGTTTTTGGGTCAGCAGGCAGGCTATACTAAATATCCATGCTTCTTATGCTTGTGGGATAGTAGAGCTAAAGAACAGCACTGGACTAAAAGTGATTGGCCACCCCGAGAAAATTTAAAACCAAGAGAGAGAAATGTTATCAACACTACTTTGGTACCACCAGAAAAGGTTTTGTTTCCTCCTCTCCATATCAAATTAGGCTTGATGAAACAAGTTGTAAAACCGTTAAAAAAGGATGGAGACTGTTTTAAATTTCAATGTACGAAATTCCCGAATAAACGATTTTAATAAACGAGTGCTTTTACCAATTTTTTGTGTTTGAATTAGCAAAAAACCCTTATGTCATAGAAAAAAAAAAAAAAACAGACTTCTGAAATCAGCGCATTTTAAAACATATAATTCAGTTAAAATATCTCATGCAGCTGACAAACATAATTTTTTTGCAGACCTGTGCAATTAATTTAACTAAATTAATTGACAACAAAATTATGTTAAACAATCTAGGTATGACTCCTTAAAATATTAGAAAGCGGTAAGAGTAAGAATAACAGTAAGTAAACAATGAGAAAAAGCAAAACTTTATATGAGATTAATACAAAAAGATAAAGGAGCTATGAAAAAAAAAAAATGGTTAACAAAATACACGATATTATGTCAAAATGATTTTAATTTAAAAACCTGAGCTATTTGAAATATAATATTAAAAAATCAGTATTTTTATCTTTGAAAGAGATTCAAATGGTCTTAAAGTATACTTTTCATAATAATCTTTTATTAGACATTAATTTGTTTTCTTTTTTTTTAATATGTAGTAAAAACAATAATAATACTAAAAAATTAATGAAAGAATAATAATTTTAGAATGGTTTAACTCCCCTCAATCTTATTTTTGTTTTCATGTATCCACCTTGTGTAAGTTTCACAGTTTTCCGATTATTCTTTTCAGTTGTTTTTCGTTCCATAATGAATGGTAATCGATTTTCCTCAGTGAGCTAAGACAAAGTCTATAGACGTAGATAAAAGAATTTTTCAATTACCCGATGACGTATTAGAGGTAAATTATTCATAAGTGCCTAATGGGCTGAACACTTCGACGAAGAATCGCAAAACTGTCTTGTTCAATCAGAAATTAGAGAAAAAGACAGCGCCATTTAAGGTGATTGAAAGTATTCTGATGATTTTTAAAGCACCTTATTGAAATATCGTTAATCTAGCTATAAACGTGATGCGGGTTATATAATTTTGTGATAGCAATTCGTTAATTCAAGTCAAATTGCATTTGAGTTTTGATTTCAGTCTACGAAAAAATGATTAATATAAATGGATCCATTTACTTACCAAAAATATTAATATTTTAGAAAATATTTGTTGTTTTAATTGAACTAAAATTATTAAAATCCTTGCATTATTAATGAATGAATTTATTGGATCTTTATAATAAAGCTAATGAGAGGCATTGAAGAATTATGAACTATTACAAAAAAAAAAGAAACAAGGTACTGGTAGACACATTGAAAGGATTTGATATTTTTTTCTGATTTAATATGTAAGTGCGTGCACCAACTATCTGTCATTAAGTTCATGGCCAGTAAAAATTAATTACAGCTGAGGTATATCTTTCTTCCTCGTTTCCTAAGCAGTAAATTTTCACTTATAGTGGACACTTGGAACCCTATGAAATTCAATGTACTGTAAAATACTTTTTACAATTATATTTTTTTTACAACTATGAGCGATCCCCAAATAACATTACAAACATTGGATCAGAACTAACTCCTAGAAGAAGTGATTTGCTATTACCGACATGCAATAAAAAAAAATGATTACATCTCAAATTTTCATCATTTCCTCGTTAATTCCAATCTAATGGAGATGTTATTTATATTTTTATCTTTCAGTTATTTATTTAGCATATTTCATTGCCTCTTTTCATATGAAGAAATTTGACATCAGACACCAGTTTAAGAACTATTCATTCCCCTACGTTAATCACAATAATAATATTGATAATTCGCAATTTGTTTATTTCCCAATATATGTTCCCCAAGAAATTTCATAGCTTCTTTATTTTCAATATCTAAACTAAATCTTCCAATTTTTCTCGTATCAAATCATACAATCCAAAATCCTTAGTAAAATCCTACATGATAATGTCAGTGATAACTCATTGTTATCTGATACTTTTTATCTAAACAAATATAGAGAAGTGAGTGGATAGTTGGGTTATGCAGTCATGAAGATACACAGCAATTAAAAAAATAAGTTTTTTAATTTGTAATGCCAACGTTTCAACTTGCATTGCAAGCCTTCATCAGGGTTTCAAAGTCAGATGTAAACAGCAACTGATGAAGGCTTGCAATACAAGTTGAAACGTTGGCATTACAAATTAAAAACGTATTTTTTTAATTGCTGTGTATCTTCATGACTGCATAACCCAACTATCCACTCACTTCTCTATATTTGTTTAGATAAAAAGTATCAGATAACAATGAGTTATCACTGACTTTTGCAATTCTTAACAGTCAACTATACCTCATCAATATAAACAAGTATATTTAAATATCTAGGACTCCATCTGGACAGACGTCTTACTTGGAATGCAAGAGTTTATAGCTTCCAATTGATTACAAAACGACTTATTTCACATGACAGTTATTAGTCCTATTTGGACATATAAAACCTTCCTAATCTCCTCGTATCCAATCCTTACAATCCAAAACCCTTCGTAAAATCCTTAATTCTCGTTATACTTGTACAAATGAACTTTTCCATGAAGATCTTAATGTTCCATATGTGGTCGATTTAGCCCAAACCAGATTCTTATCCTTTCATTAGAAATTTCATTCCCACTCGAATCCAATAGTCTCCCAACTTGTTTCCCGCATCATTCCCAAAAACCTTCTCAAATGTCTGAAAAGAAGGCTTAGATGCCACTATCGGATATTTAGATTACTAGTTATTGATAAATCTTCTTCTTTCATGGCACTACAACTCTTGGAGAGTCAAGTCCTCCCGCAATTAGGTCTGCCAGTCATCTCTGCTGGCTGCTGCTGCTCTTCTCCAGTTTTGATAACCCAGGATGGATCTCGCGTAGGTGGAATCCAATCTATCCTTTGTAACCGGGGTCTTCTCACACTTCTGGTGGAATATATTTTTTTCATCGAGGATATCTGGTCTGGTTTCACCCTTGCAGCATGACCCACTTTGATTACCTTTACAATATCAGAACTTCTGTACGATTCCCTTAACTCTGTGTTGGTTCTTATTATCCATACGCCATTATTATAAAAAAGGACCAAATCTTCTCCTAAATATACGTCGTTAAAATCTAAGGAGATGGCCTTCCTCGGCTTTTGTTATTGTCCAACATTCCGAACCATAAATCAACACAGGTCTAACTACTTAGTGTCTTATAAATAATTAGTTCCGTAAATCGGTGTATGGCTTTACTTTTAAAATGCTTATGGAGTTCAAAATAGCATTAATTGGCTGACAAGATACTTCTCTGGAAGTTATTGATACATCATTGTAATAGTTAATAAAAAATCAATTTCTTGGCAATTGAGATTTTTATATCAACTTTCTAAATTTATATTATTATAAATATATAATGATTAAATATGAAACATATGTAATTAATTGAGCCATTAAAGTACTACAATAGCATAAACAGCAATAAAACAAAATTACAAGGAAGATACAAACGTGCCCAATATGTGTAAACTACTATGCGCTATCAAGGTTGTAAGAAATACGTGCCTCGCATCGTAGGAGAGCAATCAAAGAACCGACATTGTCATCGTATCCGCACATCATTGGGCCCAAGACAGAATCATCAGTGCATTAATACATTTATAATCCCGGCCATTAAATTTATAGAGCAGATAAAAATCCACTTGTTTTGGTCGTAAACTTAAAATTTACAACCTAAACATTGCGGGAAGCTCTCAATGACTAGGCGTAGGATCTGGGCAGTCAATAGATCATGGGCCCCAGGTTACACTTATATCTCACAGTTATTGATTACGAATAAAATATTTTTGTTATATAAAATTTTCATAATATTATCTGAAATTTTATATAAAAATATATATATATTTCTTATTTTTTCCAAATATTCAGTTAATTTTCAGTTTTATGTTATATATTACTATTAATAAAATTTTAACTTTGAAATTCCACGCAACAGATTGTTTTCTCTACAGATTCTCGGCTAAAGGTTTTATTCTGATTTAGGTATTTATGTTTCCGTATACTTTAACCAGGGCATATGGAGAATACAAGAATTATTAAAAACATCATTTAAGCATAAGCAAGCAAAATTCAAAAAATATTACTAAGAAATTTTTAATATACGAAATTAATAATTGAAAAAGTTTATATTCACCCTTGCAGTTTTTTGCTATATAATTATATTTTCCAGACAGTGATTAGTTTCAACAAGAAGATTTAAATTGAGTCAAACTTTTACCTCAAGAAAAGCAGATTTATTTCATAAAAAAATATATATAAATATGAAAAAAATAAATAAAATATATATATGTATATATATATATATATATATATATATATATATATATATGTATATAGGTATACCTCTGTGGGAAAAATAAAAATAAAAAGTTTCTGCGTAAGCTTCATCAAGTCTTGCATTCGCTGCGGTGTAAGTATAACTCGATTTTGAATTAATTGTTAAGGATATTGTCAGTTTAATGTAACACTGTGATAAATCATACATTTTTTAAATTTTATTTTTAATTATTGTTTGTTTATTTCGTTTATCGTCACTTTATGCTGCTATGGCTAATCGGACGATGCTACGGTGGGAGTCCTAAATTTTGCCTATCCAGGTATAATTAGGATAGGGATCTTTAACGAGTACCTGACATCGCACAGGCTCGGAACCCCCGTTTTACGTCCCTTCCGAAGGACGGCATAGCTAAGGATTTTCTGCTCCCTTTAAAAAATCCTAAGGTCATCTGCCGGGCTGCGAACCAGCGATCTTGGTTTAAGTAGGTTGCTATGCTAACCACTACACCACTGATTTTTTAATTATTTATTGATATTTACAACTGTATAAGTTATAAAAAATAAATATATTTAAGGAAAATGATAACAATGCCATGTCAATAACATGTAATGAAACTTCCAACTAGTGGCCTTTCAATAAAATTGTCTATACTAAAAGGTCTCTTGACCATTTTCTTTTCAGACGGCTCGGAGGATTATCGGGAATTGAGTTTTGAGGCAATGTGGAAAAAAAGCGGATTCGAGTGGTTATGGATTTTACTATGAAAGGAAAGGTATCTAGTTTGGGCCAAATCAGCAACATATAGAACATTAATATCATTATGAATAAGATTGTTTTGACCTAATAAGGAGCATTAAGGGTTTTGGATTGTAAGGATTGGATACGAGAAGTATGTGAAGGTTTAGTAGAGCCCCAAAGCTCAAATCCGTATGTCCAAAAGGGTCTAATTATTGGCATGTAAATAATTCTTTTGTAATTTATCGGGAGCTTTAAACGCTTGTCAATAAATATTGGAGTAGTCTTACCTTTTAAGTCTGGTATAAATCATATTAATTCAAAATCTCGTTATTTTATTTCTTTTTTATACTGCATACTTTTATTTAAATATAATTTCTATGTATAAGGGGACGTAAAAGCAAAAAAAAAAAGAAAAGAATGAACATGTAAGCGGAGAAAATAAAAAAACAAACGAGTGGAATTTTTCGTATGTATATTACATATTAAAAATTATGAACAAATCAATCATGGAAAAACTAAACTATTTTAATGTGTACTCATGAGTTTGTTGTACTTTGCTGGATTGACGTCTGTTTTTAAGTGGTCGTCGTTCGTTTGTTGGCAGTATCTGTGTCGTTTATTAAATTTCTCTTTATGCACGACTAGTCAAACCATGTTCAAATTAAAATACATATATGTTCCAAATAATCGTTTGGTTGCTTTAAGGTAACAGGATTCGAATAACACTAGTATTTTCAACCCCCATAGCGAATACAGCCACAGTTTCTTTGTTGCAACGAACTAATAAGAGACACGTGTGCCTCCAACCTGTAGACGTACCACAGCCCGGACAAATTGCTTGAGCAATCGATAATGCCAACATCGCCTTCCATTAGGGGAACACCAGCTGGACGATAAACAAGGATTAAGTGTGTGCCGTGGGGGAAACACTGCAGATTGATCGGGAAAATCTCGAGATATGTGTCTGCAAAACAAGCGTTGTGTGTGGGCATAATGTATAGACAAGCCGAGAGAATATTGTTCTAAGGTATTTTAGTATACCATATATTTCTTATATATTTATTTTCAATTTACAGTTATTTAAAATAAGTATACAGGCCTCAATTGAAGGGTTTTGTGAAAGAAGAGTTATTCCACATTTTTAGAAAATACAATCCAGTTCATTGGATGAAGAATTTATGTGCAGAAGTGTAAGGTAGCGAAATTTGAATTGAGGATGAAGAGGCTATGTAACATTTTCTTATAAAAGAAAATGAAAAAAAAAAAGAGAAAAACTTTTTATCATAAAATACTCAAAATTATATTTTGTTGCATAACCCCTTCATCCACAAAACCCATCAATTAAGTATTCCATTTTTAAGCTTTAATATTTCTACTAAAATATCAGAACTATTCCCAGAGAGGCAAAAAATTCCACTCGATTGATTTTTTTTTCCTATTTACTTCAACCAGAGGATTCTCAATAAATTAATCAAATAATGTATGTATTTAAAAATATTTAATAAGTTATGTATCTAAAAATTAAGCTATTTTAAATTTAAGAATTTTTTAATTGGTAAGGTTTATGTCTGTTCCTTGCGTCTTATATTCGATTGAGTATAAGTCTGAGATAATTTTAAATAAATTCTTAAAGGATATACCCCATCAATCACAAAACTGTAATAAATCGTATGAATTTAAAATTTTGTAATTTCAATTTTATTTTGAAATTCTGCTTTTATTTGATTAATGTTTTAATAATTATTTATTTAATTAAATTTGATAATTCTAATACGTTTCATATATCTATAAAAATTGGACGTTAACTCCTAATTAAACTTTTAGCCAAGAAAATGAAAAATAAATAAAAAATCGGATAATTTTTTGTTTTTTAATATCTATAAAAAAAATATAAACAAACCAATCATTGAAAAATTAAACTACTTGTTTCATACTCTACGATATCCTTTTTTAGAATATATTTTAATAACATTGCACATATGCAGTTAAATAAATCCTCTACTGGCAAATAGACAAAACGAATAGAATCCTCAATCAAGTATGAAACAGCAATAAACTACTCATCTATATTAATTTACACTATTAACTCTTTAAACTTTCAATTTATTTAAATATTCTAATGATTTAAGTTTTACGTAAGTAATAGTTTAGAAATATGATAGCTTTTGATATGAAGGTTACTTAAGCAATTCGACATTCATATTTATAAACTCATACCTGAAATAAAAATAAACTAAACAACATTTTTATGAATATTCGATTTAATACATTATTCGATCATCAAAAAACCTATTCTTTTTGATTAATTTTGTAACTATAAAAATGAAAACAAAAATTATTTTGATACTTCTTTTAGGAATATTAATACATTGTATGATTGTTATTTTGCCTTGCTGTATCCAAGAGCATTTCCTTTAAACATTGTTTTAAACAACACCCTCTGCAAATTGCATATGCACTTTCGTGCAGACTTACTAAGTCGCGATCGGAAATCTTATTAACCCTCACGAAGGACACGCAATTTTCCATAAACTAATTAGGTCAAAAACATAAATTACTTTTGTATTTATTTATAACATTCCATTACACATTGATGAGAAATTAGGTTGAATAATTAAATTAAGAAAGAACTATAGATGTAGAATTTTGATTTCATAATGTACATTTTTTTTAAAAATGTCATCAACCTATAAAATCAGTATTTGAAAACTAGTTTTGAATGTTAAACATTCATCATCAGTTATCAAATATACAAACATTTCAAAATATCTTAGGTAGTATATTATACATATTATTATTATTTTAATGTAAGACAAGAAATCAAAGACGTTTGTACTGACTTATGGAGCCAAATGAAAAGGTCTTCTGAATGATATCAGTATTTAAAGCAGACTGTAGCAGAGTGTAGAGTGGCGAAAGGATCAGGTATAAAGATGGGTTGTCCTTTCGCTTTTCCCTATGACTGGTTGGTAATTTCCGTTTGGAAAGAGTCTAAATAAAATGTATGTGAACATAAGGTGTATGTGAACTAAAATATAATGACTGTGAAGCTAAATAAACGGGAAAAACGGGGCGATCAGAAAATCAAAGAGTAAAATAACATATGAGCATACAGAAATAAGAGGAAAACTTCCTATTTCGCTATCTATTATAAATGAAAATTACCATAAATTCAATAAAGATTCGGAAGTGAAACTAATACATTAAGTAGAAAACAGCCTAAAATTAAATATTTATGAATCATTAAAAATATTAAAATCGTTCGAAACTGATCCAGATTTTTGTTTAAATGACCAGATAAACATTTACAATAGCCCTATTTAATTTGTTTCCAATTGAAAATGAAAAATCCAATTAAGGGAAATCCCATGGAAAATCCAAAAAAATTTACCTACCTGCCCCCTTCCCCTTTCCATGATGGATATATTTCAGATATCCGTTAGATCTCCTCAGGTGAGTACCAATTTGATTTCTTGTCTTACATTTTTGAAAACTATATTATATATAATCTATGTAACATCGTACAGATGTGTGTGAAAATTTTGTATGTGTTAGAACGGAAGATGAATATTTAGCATTCGAAACTAGTATTTCAATTAAATAATCCCAATAGAAGAGGCAATTGATTCATCAATCCTAATTGTATTGATCCTTCTATTTCATCATATGTACCTCTAGTAGATAGTTTCATTTTAATTTTTTTTCCAGTAGGAATGGAAAAAAACCAAACTTTCATAGGTAAAACCGAAAGGACAACCTCTCTACTTGACCCTTTCGTCTCTCTACATTCAGTCCGCCCTATATCCTAATACCTTTCATGAGTCCATTTCATTTTGCCTCCTCAGATGAGTCTAATGTTTGATTTCTTGACTTACTTTTTGAAACAAATTAACACATATAACCTATGTAGCAACTGGCCGATGTTCGGAATTTTGTCTATGTTTTTAGAACTGATAAATGTTTAACATTCAAAACTATTTTTCAAATAAACAAATTCCAATACAAGTAGTAAATAATTCACCAATCCTAATTGTATTGATCCTTCTATACCTGCGTGCCTCAAGTGATACCATTAGTTTAATATTACAGAACTGTATTTTTAACTTAACTCCATGAACGGTCGCACCATTGGATATTGGATTTTTTAAATGAAACCTTCCGCTAGCAAACGGATTGGATTACTATTGGACATTTCTGTAAGGGAGAGAAGGTTATGACGGAGATGGAATCCATTTGAAGGGCTTGATGGAAGGGCGGCAACCCCCCTCGTGTCATTATGCAAATCCCTTCAACCCTTCCGTGCCCTCCCCTTCGGCCATTCCCCATCCCCTCCGGATCAGGTCCATATGCCCCCATTGTCTCGGATGACAAAGGTCTATTACAAAAGGAAAGGTCGTTCTTTACTAAGGAGTTTCAACACTAGATTTAAATTAGCATAGAGCGCAAATTTGACAAATTTAAAGTCTTATATTAATAAGATAAGCGTTTCACCTTTTCAAATTTATATCTGCCCTGTCAAATTTATAATTGATTATCAGCAGGTAATATCATCAAAAATTTACATATGAAATAGATTCAGTAGTATCCATTCCCTGTTGTAATTTGTATGATTTATTTCAACAGCTTCCACTTTTTTTGGTATTTTCTTATGTTGCATGATATACGTGACTATCCATTCAATTGAAATGCTTTCGTGTCCCAATAGTTTTTATAAAAAGCAGTTCGTACGTGATCATTACCTGTCGATATACTAAGCCAAGGTACAATATTTTTTATAAATGCTTAGCAATAATGTCTTTGATTGAAACATTTGTAGTACTTTTATATGTTTGTTTTGCAATACAGAGAGTAAACCTCTACGTCTGATTAGCCACATATTGTCAGGCTTATTTTCACTGTCTGAATAATGGGTGTGGATATAAAACTGAATAAAAAAAGAAATTTCACAAAAAGAGAATATTTTAAATAAATCTAAACAAACCTCATTAAATGGCCTATACCATTTGTCATAAATGAATCCTAGCACTACAATTTCCTTGAATTCCTCTTGAACACATCCGCTACCTGGGACTCCATCTAGACCACCACCTTACTTAAGATCCATATACAAGACTAAAACGACTAGAAATTTTTTTAGACTTCTTTAACATTTACTTGACAAACGTTCAAAGCTTCCGATTTATTACAAAAGGCTCTACTAAACCATTTGTTTCGCATCCAAAATCTTTCGAAAAATCTCCAATATTTTTCACAAATACACACTTATCCATGAAGATCTTACTGTTCAATATGTTGCTGATTTGGCCCGAACCAGATACATATCCTTTTCACAGTAAACTCCATTACCACTCAAATCCAGTAGCCTCTCAACATGCTTCTCAATCCATTTCCGATTCCCCTCCCAGGAATCTGAAAAGAAGATGAGTAGTGCTTTACAAGTTATTAACATGCCATTGCAATACCTTTCCATGTATTTATTGATGTATGTATTGTTCACAGGAACTATGGTCAACAGAAACAAAGTCATTATGTAACGTAAGCACATCGTTCACGTTTGACCAAGGAAAAATTATAATATCTGCAATGAGTATTTTTTAAGTTTATCTTCATACTGCGTGTAAGCCTAAATCTTGTAACATATTATGGTTTCTTTAGACCATTGGCTAATTTTTTAAAAGGACGAATCTTTGATAAATACGTGAGCGTAAAATTTGGATGTGAAGAGATCATTACCCCGAAGCCAAAGGTGTGGTACCGGCATCAAATCCAATCATTGCCAGAATCATTAGTGAAAGTAGTTGCAAACTTTGGACTTTACATTAAAGAGTGGTATTTAATAAAGTTTTATATATTTAATTTGATATTTGACTATACTTATGCGCAAGGACTTTTTTAACGACCTAGTATGATGAAGACTGTATTGTTTTTACACTATAGTTATTTGTTTTGTTTTTTTTATACGATAGGTTATTCAAAAAATAATTAAATAACTAACATTTAATTGTTGAAGATAGTCAGGGATGCAGTCAGGTTGATAAACTACACAGCCAAGTTTAAAAAAAACTTTTTGGAGTGCCGACGTTTAGACCTGCCTTCAGTTCGATTTTTTTCGATAGGTCTTTTTCGGGGAGATTGTTGGGAGGTAGAAGACACAACATTGTATAATTTAAATTTGAATATTTTAATAATAGGTTTTTTTTTTTTAAATTATTATTAGAGTTACTAATTTTGCTCAGCCATTTTGTTGCTCAGGAGTAATATTTTGACTTACGCCTAATACTAAACCCTATGGAAATACCTTGGAAAGAGAGGAAAAAAATGTATATAATCATAAAGTTTAATTTCATTCGGAATCAGGACAGACTGTGATAGGGGGTTTGGACTGGTATGGAAAAAAATAAAAAAGATAAGCCAAGAGTGGAACGTAAAACGGGATGGAGCGTTAGGAATATTCATAAGTCGGCTCCAAAATTGATGGGGCCTTCCCTGCATTAGATTGGATCTCCAAATTGAGCCCTCCCATTCAGCTTGCCTATTTTCTGCCCGCGGTCGTAAAACTTGGCCTTCTCATCAAATCTCCTCTTTGTTCTAGTTCTTATTATGAATAAATGTACTCTGCGGGATAGCACATTGTGGTCTCTGCTTTCTGGATTAGAGTGGCTTAGATGCCTATGTGGTTCGGAAAGCTCTGTGCAGCCTTCAGTAATCTACATTTAATTGTATAGCGGATTTATCATTAAAGAGTAAACACTACCTTTAGTAAGTTCCTTCTCCCGTCTGCCGAAATAAGTAAATTAAAAGTTGTGTATATCTCTCTAAATAATTAAATCCCTTTTAAACAGTTTTTAAATTAAAGCCACCCCTCTAAAATTGAGAGAAAAGCGGATTTTGAATAAACGAAATGGATGTTAAACAAAGAATTTAGATTATTTAACCTATTCCATTAATCCCTGTTGAACAGATCCGGTACCTAGGACTTCACTTAGACCAACGT
>RCWM02000243.1:1617500-1634001 GCA_003667255.2 Euschistus heros
CCTTCATTTTGTATAGTCTTCCCTTTAGAATATTATGTGTATGCTCTGATACATGCAAATATGTATTAAATATATATTATAAGCTCCAAAAAAAAAATCTTTTGACATTTTTCATAAAACTATTTAATGGGACGAGTCAGAAAAAATGACCGTTTTCTTTGTGTTTGAACTTCGCAACGTAATTCCTCACTTATATACATTCGGGAGCTAAGAATTGTGATAAGAAGTTCATGTTTGATCCCGTCTAAATCATTTGGTAAACAGCATGCCCTCTATCCGGAATCAGTACTTTCTCGTACTTACCGTAATTTTGCTTCATTATTGGAAACAGAAGTTTTCAGCAGCTGAAACCACTCGGTTAGTGGTTGAATTTGAGGATGAAGACTCTTTGAATGAAAGGACGGTGAGAAGGTAGTTCCAAAAATTTAAGTCAGGTGACCTGAGCCTTGAAAGGAAATCAGGATCAGGGCGTGTTTCACAGAGCTCTATTCAGAACAACTGCGGAGAATGTACGATGTTTTGGTTCTGCGGTATCCAGGTTTAGTCAACAGGAAGCTAGTCTTGTTCCAACAAGATAATGCCAGACCCCACACTTCTCGCCTCACAAACTACCTAATTTGGATGGAATCGAGCTTCTCCCTTACCCGTCATATATTCCAGACCTAGCACCATCAGACTACCACCTGTTCAGATCAATGGCTCATTTCCTTCGTGGAAAAACATTTAACTTAAATGAAGTTGAAAATGGGGTTCGTGAGTTCTTCGATACAAAACCCAAAGAATGTTACCATCAAGGAATTCTACAGCTGGCTGCCAGATGGCGTCAAACCATAGAGCACAATGGTTTATACTTTGATTATTAAAAATCTTGTAAGTAGAAGAAAAATAAATTTTGATTTTTATCTATAAATCGGTCATTTTTTTCGTAATGATTGTTCACTTTTTTAAGAAATAATTAAGTATACTTAAATATAAAACATGTTATATATTTTCTAATTAAATGATTAAAAATAGGTATCATTATAGTTTTTCTAAAATAATTTCATGTAATATAAGCGTAAAAATGAACTACTCTACCGGTAATTGGTATTGCCAAACCTTAGCAAGTAAACTTAAATGTTTCTATAACTATTTGAAAAATAATGAGTTATTGAAAATAGATTTTTAATATTTGGAATAAAAATAAAAATTAATTATCTATACTTACTCAAAACTCTTTTGTTTTTTTTTTTTTTTTTTTTTTTTTTTTTTCATCGGTATTATTCCTTAAAAAAGTCTTTATGGTTTTTAAAAGAGAAAAGTGATCTTAAAGATAAAAATATGGATTAGAAGCCTTTTTTGTTATTAAATGTTTCACAAAAAATTATTTTTTTTTTTTAAACATCAAAGAACCCTACATAAAGTTTTACATATAGTTTAAGAAAATATATTCTAGAATAATTTGATTCATATTTACGTTTGTCCGGCGCATTTGAAATATTTTAATAAATTTGACACGATTGGATGAAGTTATTACGTAACTAATTTCATTAACGATCCAAGATTCATTATTCATTTTGTTTATTCAAAATCCGCTATTTCCTATTTTTTTTTAGAGGTCTTGGCTTTGGCATAAAAACTGTGTTGTTTTAAGAAAATATCATCGGATTTATTTCTCGGAGATGTATGCACTTTTTAATTTACTCATTTCGGCCAAGACTAAAGCGACAAGAAACTGCTCGTCGTTACAGACCACTTCAACATTTACTAGACAAACATACCAAAGCTCCCAATTCATTACAAAAGACTCATATACATGACTGTGATTAGACCTATTTGGACGGATGGAGTTAAGCTTTGGGGCTCTGCTAAACCATCTAGTTCATCTCGTATCCAATCCTTACAATCCAAAATACTTAGAAAAATCCAAAATGCCCCTTACTTTGTCACCAGTAAACTTATTAATAAAGGCCTTAATGTTTCATATGTTGCTAAGTTAGCCCAATATCCTTTCATCGTAAGCTCCATAACCACTCAAATCCATCAGTTTCTCAAATTGCTTCCCACTCCATTCCCGATAATCCTCCGAGGCGTCTGAAAAGAAGATGTCATAGAGATCTTATAGTTTAGAATTTTTATTGAAGTGCTACAGATGAGTAGTCCTTTTCAAGTTTTGACATGATTGTAATCGTTATCAGCTTATTTGCTTAATGCATATATTTATTTATACAGTTGTAAATTTCAATAAATTATATGGAAAATCATTTCGGCAAATAGGAGAAGGTTCCTATTAAAGGTAGTGTTTACTCTTTAAACATTATGTAATGCAAATTTTAACAATATTTATCTCTTTGACTGATCCCTCTTAGTAACCTATTTGGTATATATAAATTCAGAAAAAAATTCTTGATATTGATAGAAAGGGAATTGTGATATGTGTACTTTCAACGCCTCCATGTTTTCTTCAGTGAATTTTAAAGAAAATATCATTGACATCCCTAAATATTTTTCTGTCCATATCAACGGTGATTATCTAGAACCGGTTATGTATTTAATTCGATCAGATATTCCTGAAGGAATCCGAGAATTCCTTCGCAGTAAAAGAAAAAAAAAAAACTTTTCAATTTAGCATTTTGATTAGTTTCTTGGAAATTTAACGAAGGATAGGAACTGAGCTATCTAAGAATTTATCTGATCCTTGAAGCGAGGACATCCCCCCCTTCACTCCCCCCCCCCCCCCCCGACAGGCCGTCATATAATCAGCTACATTTATAAGACCGGGCCCACAGCTCTGAATTAGACCTGATTTACATATATACTGCCCTTGTTTCGCTTCCATCTCTCTTGGATTAAACTTGGGACCCATTTGTATGTATTAGAGCTGACTCCAGGGCGTATATTATATAAAATACGCTTATACCCTGAGTTTTTTATTACGTTCTACCTCCTCTTCTTTATGTATCGAGTCCGGTCTCCTGAGGGATACGTAATGTATGCGCTGTATAATCAAGGGTGGGGATAATACCGAATATGGAAAGTCACCTTGAGCCTCAAGATCGTCGATGTACGTCACAATAGCTCCACGTGTCTTCCATTGTAGTTCCACGTGTTAGGCGCGGCAGTTCCACGTGTAGGCGTTTTTTTCGGTGGAATCCTGAGAAAGGGGGTTCGTTTCTAAGAGTAGCCTCTAACTTCCGCACCATTTGTTAGATTGGTCCCAAGATTGTCTTAGAGCTTACTTGATTCGAAAACTTCGGGCCTCGTCTCAATTTACAAAACTATTAGTTACTCAGATAGAATGATGTTAATTTTACTGTAAGCTCCCAATTAATAACAAAAGACTTTCATACATGAAACTAATTGAGCCTATTTGGAAATACGTAGTTGAGTTTGGGAGCTCCACTAAGCCATCCAGTCCTTCTCATATCCTATCCTTACAATCCAAAATCTTTGGTAAAATCCTCAATCCTGCTCATTATGCCACAAATAAACTTTAGGATTGATGAATTAATTGCCACTTCTATTGGTATTATTTTATTAGAAAACTATTTTCGAATGCTAAACATTCATCTTCAGTTCTAAAACATACATTTTTTCAAAACATCTGTAATATGTTACATGGATTATATATGTACTAAAGTTTTCAAAAATGTTAGACAAGAAATCAAACATCAGTACTCACCTCAGGAGGTCAAAGAGATAACTGAAATATACCCATTGTGAGTAGTGGAAGGGAGCAGGTAGGTTAAATTTTTATAGTTTACTATGGGATTTCCATTATGACTCATAGGATTTTTCCGTTCCTATGAGAAACAAATTTAAAATTGCGGTATTGGAGATATTTATCTCGTCGAAAAATTGTTTCTCCTGCCCTCCTTCCACTTCTCACGATGGGTATATTTCAGTTATCTCTTAGACCTAATGAGGTGAGTACTGAAGTTCGATTTTTTGTCTTACATTTCTGAAAACATTAGTGTACATAATCCATGTAATATGTAACATGCAAAAAAGTTGTATGTTTTAGAACTGAAGATGAATATTTAGCATTCGAAACTAGTTTCCTGATAAAACAATCCGAATAGAAGTGGCAATTAATTCATCAATCCTAATTGTATTGATCCTTCTATATCATCATGCGTACGATCTAAATATCCCCTATGTTTGATTTAGCCCAAACAAAAAAGATAACTATCAATGACAAGCTATATAGCCACTCTAATCCACAAGCCTTGCAACTTGCTTTTAACTACATTGCCGACAACCCTCAGGGGCGTTCGAAAAGATGATGGCCAAAGGAAGTTCTAATGTAGAACATTTATTGAATTCTGAATTGATTTAAATGTCCCATATGTTGCTGAATGGACCAAACATTCAAAGGCATTTTTTTATGATAAATTCCATACCCATTCGAACCCACTAGTCTCCCACCTTGTTTTCCAATTGATTTTTTAAAACCCTTGGAGGTATCAGAAAAGATAGCCTATGGACCATCATAATTATGATTTCATAATGTACTCATTTTTTCCCAAATTTACAAAACGTATATATTTTATACAGTTCTAAATATAAAAAATAAAATAAAGGATTGTAAAGAATTGTAATCATCGTGAAGTACAATATCTGTGAGCTTTTGTATGAGCCCTACAAGTACATTATGTGAGCTTTTATTGAAAATTTTTTTTATGTGAAGAGAAACGGTTGGTATCTTTAATTTCTACAGACATTTAGTTGTAACAGGAGACATCTTCAGTCCATCATATGCAATTCCGTCATTATAATGTTTTAATCTAATTTTTCCAAGGTTCATTATACAGCGTATAATTAACTAAACGGCAGTAACCGTTACTATACTGTACTTATATTATTTTATAATATGGTCGCAATATGTTCTCATATTATATACTGTTGTATATATATATATATATATATATATATATATATATATATATATATATATATATATATATATATATATATATACCTACCATACATACAGTTTTCTTTAGTTCAATAATATATCGATTTACATATATTTTGTTCATGGACAATACAGGGACGTATTTTTGAAGAAATTTCAATTAAAAAGGAACAAAACTAAAAAGACTGCGAACATAGAGCACCTTTAAAATCCCTTTGCTTACTGGGATATTTTACTTTTTTGGAATATAGCTAATTACAAAACTATCTAGACTTTTATTTAGAACAATGTATCAATCAGCTTACGAGATAAAAAATTCCACAAATTCCTTACAAATAGAAAAACGTTAAGATTAAATTGAACTCTATTAATATTATTTTAAAATTCACATCGCTATTGTTATGAGAATATTTTTCCATCATAGAAATATGAATTCATACTTTCCCATTATCTATAAAGAGAAAGAATTTTGCTTTTGCTAGGACATAAATCCCATTTTTTTAGATAGCAATCTAGATAGTATGTTATCGATTGTAAATTGCGGAGAGATTTACGGTACATAGGCTATATGCTACCGCAGTAGCTGCCAGTATGTTAGTAGTTTATTCCATTTGCTTGTGGTTGGTTCAGGATTACTTTTGATTTATTGCTGATTAGAATATAGGTTTGCTTTGTTAAAAGCAAGCAAAAAAAAAGAGAGGATGAGAGGGAGAGAGAGTGGGTGAGAGAGAGAGAGAGAGAGAGAGAGAGAGAGAGAGAGAGAGAGAGAGAGAGAGAGAGAGAGAGAGAGAAGAGAGAGAGAGAGAGAGAGAGAGAGAGGAGAGAGAGAGAGAGAGAGAGAGAGAGAGAGAGAGAGAGAGAGAGAGAGAGAGAGAGAGAGAGAGAGAGAGAGATTATTGTTTTATTGATTTAGGTCATGTGGTCATCTTACAGAAAATATATATTTATATCTTGAAACCGATAATGTTACTTTTTTTTTTTTTTTACACAAAATTGAAATATAACTAAATATACAAAAAACAAAATACATAGATAAACTTGGGGATGAAAAGAAAAAAAAATAATGATAATAAAAAAGAGAGTTAATAGGTATAGTACCCAGGTACCTATGGAGGAACGCCCTTACCAAAAGGTGTGGTATGAGACGAAACTCAACCAGAAAGAAACCAAAGATTTAACTACACAGGACAGGGACCGTTGGACAAGATGGTCAGAGGATGCTACTCCACGCTTAACAGCACTCAGGAGATAATGAGAAAAGAGAAGAAGAAATGATTTTTTTGGATGAACTATTTACTAATAAAAAAATATAGAAGTGGCATAACTTGGTTAAATAAAATTCAGTGCTGGTACACTGAAATAATTTCGGGTTGGACTAACTCATTTGAAGAATTTTAGTTCGTCCCAAAAGAACTGCTTCTAAAATAAAACTTGCCACCTTTCTGAAAGAAAACTCATACATCAAACTCTACTTCAGTTAGTCAAAAGTTTCTTTTATTTTTAATGCACTTGTAGTATTAAAAATAAAATCATGATTTTTTAATTGTGACGTAGTTAAAGCAGATGAACTATACATTTTATTAAAATAAAACATTAAAAATAAATAATTTTATTTGATTAATTAGTTTATTTACTAAACTATTATTAAATAAATGCAAATGGTATGTTTAACTTAAAATTACAAAAATAATTAGTGATATCGGAATAATTACCTATTATCGAACGCCGATCATTGTAACTACAAGGCGCATTTGAAAAATTTTCACAGCTGGTCGATGAAGGTATTGATCTGGCTGGGTTAGGAAGATGCCTTATTTTTTTAAAGGACGTTTTCAATGTGATTTAACTACTTATGGTGGAAAACATCCCTCCTAAAAATAATTTTGTAGAAAAAGTATAGAAAAAAATTGTTTGTACATGGTATTTGATAGTTTCATTGCAGCTTGCACTGAGAGTGCGGTGAAAGTTCCGACGACCAGAGAAGGACCTCTGTATAAAGAAGTCCGGCAGAACAAAGATGGAATAAATTCCTCGGCTGACTTGATAGTTCTCCACCATTGATCATCTGGAAACGATTAGCCAATGTAGATTCCAACCAACGGTCATCAAGTGCGACCATCTTTTTTTCATAAGCAATAACTACGACACTAACAAAGCTATGCACCCTTCTTCCTCTGGTCAACTTTTTTTTTCAAATTAGAAATCCCGATGAGTTCATGATTGAGAAGTTTTTATGGATATTGCACAGTTTCTCTCCTAGCATGAAGGGAAGGAATTCCCGCCGGTTCGATTTGGAAAAAAAAGAAAAAAACTTATGATGATGAGATATTAGTCTTGATACATGTACATAACCACCCACATGGACACAACAGCAGGCTTCAACAAACGAAATGGCGTGTCTGAGAGCACTAAGAGGAAATTGAAAATACCATGGACGAGAGATCTCCTCCTCTAATCACTTAAAGCAAGACAGTGCCACCGAAGATTTACTGCTGAGAAATGTCCTTCCTTATGTCTGACATGCCATTGTAACGTTTATTATCACGCCAGATAATTTACTGATTTTCAGAAGATAAATTAAAGTTGTGGGTTGATAAACTAAGTTTAAATTGAAGTAATCATAACATATTTTTATATATTTTTAGATAACTTAATTTAGATAAGCTTTCACGTACCAAAAAAAAAATTTTTTTAAATAATAATTTTTTTTTGTCTCCATCAGAAAAATGAGAGATTGAAATAAAAATTAAATTATTTAATACTAAAATAAACGAAGTTACCTACATTATAATTTTAAAAAAATAATAAATTAACTATTCAAGATGCTACGGCAAGTGAAATAACTGATACAATATAGTGACAATATAATTATCTAATGAAATAATAATAAATAAAAATAGCATCTAGGTACTTTCCTATTATAAAATTATTACGTAAAATTAAAATAAAAAAGAATTAATATTATACCATATCGCACATGTATTTCTAAAGTGGCACAACTCAAAAACTTGATTTTAAAAAAAATGTAAAATTTTCAGTCTTGTATGAAATACGGAAAGTGTATCTGAATTATCTTTTAATCCCAACCGCAAATGAGATGTGTCAGGTATAATTTGAAGTTAATTCCATTCATTTTTGACATTTCATAGAAGAGTACTTAACTTAAACATGAGAATAAATAAAAGAAATTGTACAGATTTATGAGCTATGTCACTTTTGAAATACACGTAACAAAAAAAAAAATAAATAAATAAAACCTGTACCACTAACAACTCATAAAGGATCTTGGGTTTAGTACTTAATAAGGATGGACTGTTACTAGGCCAACGGTTGTGAAGGGAGGAGCTTTGGCCTAAAGCAAGCTCAACCGCCTGGTTTTTTTCCCCATTTAAGGGTACCCACCATGCAGAGTCTAGTAAACCCCAGGAGGGTCTCCGACCTCGAAGTCGATCTACAACCGAAATCACAGAAAATATTTTTTTCTGAAATACGTGTACGAAATGATATTTCTTATTGTTACTGATCTATACAAATTAATGAACAATGTACCGTGTGAATATTTTAAATTAATTTATACCTTAATTATTTAACCTGTACTTTGATTTTTACGTTTACTTATTTATAACATATTTTGAAATTAATGAAAAAGAAATAAAACCTCTATCAACAATAAAATAAAAAACAATAATTTTGTTTTTGGTTTTTCATAATGTAAATTAATTGGAGCGTTGATAACCATGTAGTTTTACGCTCTAAAACACAATCAAATAAAAACAATAATAATATTAAAAATAAAAATTCAATGAAGTTAAAAATATAATAAATCCCAGCTCTGCTGTTTCAGCTGAGTCGCTCAGTGAAGGCTGTCAGAGCGGTATTGTTCCTGCGGGATCGAGTAAAGAAGCCAGGCCATTGCCTGTACGCCGCCATAAATACACGTTTATAAAAGATCTTAGTGGATGTGTGAAAATAAGGTTTTGAATAACGGTATAGAGATGAAATCTTAATGGATATTATTTTGAGTAGAAAGATGAATACTTAAAGAGAATTTTAAGAAGAATTGATCCCCATAAAAAAAAAAAAAAAAAAGTCAACCCTTCTTTAGTCCTGCCAATGGACCTGCGAAGAGGAGAAACAGTAGCGCTATTAACACTAACAATATTCCATAGTAACGTGAAGATATCAGGTATAAATACCATTGTCTGTCATTTCTTTCCCCGCCATCCTATGTTTTTTTTTTTTTGTTTTGTTTTTTTCAGTTTTAAAATATTTTTTATGAAATAATAAATCTGTGGAACGGAATAACAACTGATGACTCCGTTATACCCTCAGATATAAAAATAAATCCGGATAATAAAGGAATCTTGGTGGTCCATTACAGAGCTCTGCTGTAAGGTATGAGAGTGCTTTTTACCCTACCTCCCCTCCCCCGACCCCTCCCCCTCCCCGATAGCAGGGACTAACGCCTCTTTACTTTGGCTTTACTTAGCAATCCCGTCCCCCCTCCCCTCCCCATCTCTTACATTATTTATAAGGAGGGGATCAGGTGCTTCTTCAGAAGAGAACCTGTCGCTTTATTATTTTTAGGTATTTAGAATACTATTTTTTACATAGAATAATTACTATCCCATACCTGGAGTGAAAGCCGAATTCCTCATTTCATAAAATACTTTTATCTTCTTGTTAGATTTCATAATTAAAGGGTTTGGTAGATAAAGAGGTTGCCACATATCTTTTAAAATACCATCAAGTTCATTGGATAAAGAATGTAAGTACGGAAGTGTTAGGCAGCAAAATCTGAATATCTCGAAACAACTAGAAAATGATGAAGAAGCTGAAGGGGGTACGTAACATTTTTTCCTACTAAAGGAAAATGGAAAAAAAAAAAATGGGTTTTTTACATTATCCCATCTGCCAAACCCCTCAATTTCATATTTTACTTTAACTCAAGTATATTTTAAGTAATTTATAGGCAAATATTTATATTTAGAATTTTTTCGTTTTGATTAATTTACAATCAGATGATAGGGTTTACCTTTTATTTGATTAGGCCTAATATAAGAATTAAATTAGGCAAAACAGAAAATTTAAATTTGTTCATAATTTTACACATTTTTTTCCGGCATTGGGGGACCGAACTTGTCGATTATTCGTTGAATTTGTTATTCCTAGAAGGCGGTAATTTTAAATTTTTGAATTCTATTGTAATTTTCATATAGTTTTTATTTAACTATAATTTATATTAAAGCCACTTTCTGCCATATCTTATTATTTTCTTATAAATGAAGGCTTGCATTGTAAGCGTCGACACAATAAATTAATGAAATTTTATTGTGGTACACATGAATGGACACCGAAACCATCAATTTTCAAAAATTCATAAAAAAAAAAATTGTTTTCTCTATTTAAGGTAAACCAGACAGTTATTGACACCCTTAAGAAAATATTGGAAAATATTCATACTAAAATTATAGGAAGAGAAGTTCAATAAAGTCGAAATTTGCACTGAGTTTTCCTTAATTACTACACTTTAAGCTAAGCAAGAAAGTTTATACCAAACATTATGCCATGTATTTTACAAGATAGTGGCAAAAAATAAGGTAATTTCAGTTATTGACACCACACGGATATCTTTTATAATACGTACAGAATTGAAAGTTTAGTTGAGTACTTTTACACAGATGATGAATACTTTTTTTCTAATTTTTAAGATAGGGAGTCAATGACTCCTAGGCTTAAGGCTTTCTGAGTTATCGAGTCCCAGCTGTGATTTAATTGAAAGAGTAATTTAATTTTCTGAAATAAAAGTTAAATATTGCATTTTATTGTTAAAGAGTTAACAACAACCGCAAATGTTTCATTTTTTTTAATTATAAATATAAATCTTAAACTGATTTTATAAAAATTATATTTACAAACCGGTCATTAAAAAACATATTTAAGAATTTTATTATAATCCATCAGTGTTAAATTGGATTTAAATAAATTATTAAATAATTTAAATAATTAAATAAAAAAAATGTATTTTTAAATTTTAAAAATTAAAAACATTAAGGAATTTAACAGTTGGATAAAGAATTACATGTTTAGTATAAACTTTTTCTAAGATAAATATTCCAGTCCTAGAAAAAAATAGGAATCTAGACTGGTGTCAGGTCGGCCATGTTGAGTTCATACAGTAAATCAGACAACCCCAAAAAAATCTTAACACCTAGGAGACACGTACACCAACGAAAACGACAAGACGTGGACTTCATCCAGGCAAGCGTGAGTGTGTTTCCATGTAGGCCCACAAAAAAATGTTCTCCAGAAAAAGTTCCGCCTCCCTGTCCACCATCCACCATCCACCATGTTCTCCACTAAATCAGTGGACCTGGGCAACCTCAGAGCCGGAGCTTAGGTAAATATAACAGCGTGTATTTACGTCAAGTTCCCGTGGGAGTGACGTGTGGTTTAGAACGTATCTTATCTTAATGGAGTCGGAAATATCCCAAGGGTGATCTAGAGTGTTTGGGCCCACAAACCTCACCGATATGTCAAACGTCTACGATAAACAGGGACATCATAAACCGTTTACGGCTGGTGATAAATTATTGGGAGCTCAACCCCGTAATGGCTCCATTTGACGTCTTTACAAGGGGATATTGTTACATTTGTAAAGATGGATGTATTTTTCTAGAAAAGAACAGGTGTTCCTTATTTATAAAAAAAATGTTTTAAATGTAGGTATTATACATTATTTTTTTATTTGCGAACCGAAGAACAAAGAACCAACTAGATACTAGGTATTATAATATTATTATAGTAGTATACATATAGATTTATAATTATATTAGGTATTATATTGTTTATTGCAAATATAATTTTTCAACTACTTCAGCTCAAATATTTTTTTCTTAACCACCACGCCTGTTGTTCCAGCTGATCAGATTTGTATACTCCTGATTCTTGCACCACTGCTTTCGACAGATCTTTCCTATTCCGATCCTCTTCTAAATGGAACTCTATCCCTTTCTCCTTTCGTCGTCCAAACATTCGCCACTTTTAAGTTACACTTCCTTGCCCATCTACTATCTATCTATCTGAATCTGCTATATATTCAAGAAAACTATCAATAGCTTCTTTTTAGTTCTATAAAAATGTGAACAGTATATGTAATAATGTTTTATTTTATATTTTTTTATTTTTTTGCAAGATGCATTAAAGAATCTTAGCACCTTTTTACTAACATCGTTTTTATTTTATTATTATTTTTTATGGTTATTTTTTGTTCTGTTACTCCAAATATTATTATTTTTGATTCATTTTAAGGCTCTGAACGCGCTGCCTGTACATTGTTTTTTTTTCTTCTCTTAAAGTGCCTAAGGTCCTAAAATGGTCATTTATTTATTTAAATTATACGTTGTTGAATTGATATTGGATTGAGTTTCATATAATTCTTCAATATAATTCTTCCTATCTAACTTATTGTTAGTTAAATTTTGAGTTTCAAAATTAACTAACAATAGTGCAGTAATAATCTGGCCTAATATGAATTAGGCGAGTGCATCTTATATAGAAGATTCCAATATACTAAATGCAAATATATAAATAAAATGTCACTAACTACCCTTTGTAATTTAAATTGTTTTAAAGGATTAAAAAAACAAAACAAAAATTCTTTTTTTTATACGTATCGAATATTCATTAATATTTCTTATTAAAATCAAATCAAATTTCGGTAACTGAGATCTATATCTTATGAAATATCTGCTTAAGTGCAAATAATTATGAAGAAAGTTTTGCATATTTATATAATTGTCTATTATTTAAATGTTTTCATGCTAGTTTAAACTTACATATTAATGTCTTTTGTTGGTGTTTTCCTTCTTTCTTCTTTTTTTTTTTTTTTTTTTTTTTTTTTTTGTTTTTATATAGATAAACATTTCTACAGGGATTTATGTATTCAAATATAAAATACATATCACAGTCATAGAATATATCTTGCATCTATGATAGCCCTAGATTAAGCCCAGACAAGCCAAGAGAAAACTATGTAATCTTGATAAAAAAAGGTTACTCACCTCACGGCGCATGTATACTAGAAAATATAAAGACAAATTCCTTAACGAAGAATAAAAAACTAAAAATCTCCTGTTCGTAGAGATATCAAAAATAATTTGTTTTAAACTAACACATATTTACGGAAACTACCTAAAAATGTGTTATATACTCTATGTCCTAGACAATGTGCGCACCAATTATGAATTATCAATAAATAGTTTATTTGCAAGTCATTAATTTTTTTTTTTTATTTTATAAATATTCAGATTTTTTTTTTTTTTTAATCCAGAAATTATTCATTATTGGAAAACTTTGTTGGAGGGTAAATTTATATTTTATTAAATTCTATTATTTATATATATATATATATATATATATATATATATATATATATATATATATATATATATATATATATAAAACCACTGTCTATATAAAGTTGTTTTTGTCTAACTCATAGTTTTCCATCCAATGATCTCATACTTTTTCCCCACACATCCGAACGAACAATTATTTTTGTATGAAACTTAAAAATAATTCATTTAAAATTTATATTAGTATTGTCTAAAATCATAGTTAAATATTACACCTGATTTCTATATAAAATTCTCAAACTTTCCCATCATTTAGCATAATGGGATTGGGGTGTTGGACACCTATCTCTAATATCTTGATTCGATTACAACTGATAATTATTTATTCTTTTATATCGAGGATCGAACATGAAGACATCCTGGAGCACACTCAGTCTCTATAAAGTAAAAACACTGGATCCTGAGTGGATTTTGGCGTTATCTCAGTTTCTTGAACAAGCATTGGCCAAAAGGATATTACATCCTTACCAAAAAGTGAACCCCAAAACCTTTCATAGACTCTTTATATATATATATATATATATATATAATATGAAAAATAAATAAATGTAATGTAATATATTATAATGTCTATGTTATTTTTATTTGAGCATATCCTGACAGAAGGGTTTGTGGAAAAAGTTCTTCTTCCTCTTATTCGGAACAGTGATAAACATGTGACATGTTTATTCGAAGCCCATCATTGTTTTCGACACAACGTTTAAACTAATTTAGATTTACAAAACTATCGTAAATATACTTGCGATGCATACCGATACAGATGAATAGAAATACAGATGATCCTAACGACTAGAAAACTCAATTTTCATTGTAGAACCTCTCAATGACAAATGGCTGAGAGAAGATTGTAAATCACTGAGAAGCGGCGGTACTATTAAAAGTAGATGGGACATTTTAATGATTGCGTTAAACAAGCAATTAAGATTTTAATCTAGCGGTATCGCGTGCTGCTATCGGAGCCATAACTGAAGGATATAGCCGTTCAGAATCCATTAATCCCAACACCGTTTCCATATTCCTACGGCTACCCGCTCACTTATTTTATACTTAATACATAGTATTTATTGCTAGTCCTCGGCTCTTAGTAGTTCTCCGCCAGTATAAATCTAAGTTTATTGTCTATGGAACGCTTAGATGTAAATTACCGCTAGTCAATGAATGAGCGTATGGGCGTATTAGCCATTCATACAAGCGGAAAAAATGTGAGTGTGCATATGAAAAAATATTTTCCCCCAGAGTACTATTAAATTCGGAAAAAATATTTTTGCCTGCTCAAGTTTCAGCATCAAAATTATCCAATTTAAAAAAAAAAAAAAAAAAAAAAATCCTTTCTTAAAGTTCTGAGATTTATAGGTCTTGTAAGTAAATATATATTATAAAAAATTATATATTTGCTTTGAGTCTTCCAATGTAAATAAAATTTGAAGGTATTACAATATAAATATATATATGTATATATGGGAGTATGTGTATTTTTTTTTAAGTATAGGCTAATTTTTATCAACATAAACAAAAAAAAATTCTAAGAAAGCTTCATTTTATTTGATTCTGTATGTTATTCATTACAGGCTAAGAGATTAAACGAGAGTATCTCACATTCAAATCACTTTTATTCAACATGATCCCTTTTCTTTTTAATAAGGTTTTTCTTTACCTTACCGGTTAATATTCATAAAAAATAAAACAATTTGTCAGTGTTACTTTTAATAATAACATTATTGATAAAATAGCAAATACATTTATATATTTAATAGTCCAAATAGATAAATAGTTCAAAGGTCTATAAGGTATAATCTTTAAAAACACGATGCTCTGACTTGTGAAAATAGTGATGAATATAAAACGTGGACTATTTGATAAAAAAACAAATTGACTTTATAATTTAAAATAAAATATTATTTTTAATTTATTTCAATTGTTTACTGTTTTTTTATATTTTATTATGTCGACTAACGCAAAAAGTATATGAATAAAGAGTGTTTGTGACGATAATATTATTTATTTCCATGTATTATGCAAACTTCACTAAACCCTGTAGGGTTACTTTCTGATCAACGAAACACCTAAGAAATCGTAGAAGGATTTTTCATGTAGGTGTTCACAATGGAAAGAAAAATATTTCATTTCCTTCCAGTGGTCAAAGGGAGCGGTTGGGGTAATTAAAATTGACACGGGAAACCCTAATTATTAATAAATTCTAACAAAAAAAATGAAAAATAGTGAGTTTTTTTGTCATTGACTTCATCTACGAACCTTTACTTTAAAATATTGAGTATATTTTTTTAAATATTTATACATTCAGGATAATAAAAAAATAAAAATAAAATGGAGATCTCATGGCCACTGTCATTTCTATATTGGGGGAGATAATGAGATTGGAAGAGTGGAGAGGTATGATTTTCGGCAGTAGAACGAAATATAATTTAAATATTAAAAGCAATTATACTATTGCAATGATTACGCATCTCAGATGCATGGTTCATCAAATCAAATCACATTTACAAACTACAAACATTACGTCTGATTGCACGATCTCCATTGTGCGTTATTAATAGAACAAAGACTTACACATAGCCACTGTACTGGACCACATCAAAACGAAATACAAAATATCTTACAACAAACTTCGCAACCATCCCAGCAGACTCATACAGAACATGACAACAATAAATATTCTTTACTGTATGTACCGAAAGCTAAAAAGGAGCTGGACGAAGGACCTGCCTAAATAATAAAAACCTACAATAATTTTGGGGTATCGACAGAATTTTTATATATTTTATACATTATTTTTTTTCAGGATTCTCAGATTGTCAGGTGTTCTTTAAGACAGGTGAGAATCAATAAATAAAGTTTAAGTTTGATACTTAAAATTGCATGTAAATACGAGATACTCCATATACTATTTGTGCTGACTTTAATATAGGAATATTAAATAGGTGCAAGACTAACTGTTGTAAAAAGGCACAATATAGGTTAATGGAAGACAATAGTTCAATTATGTAAACTGACAATAATAATCGGAATTATTAAAATAACTCAAGGCGGAGAGTTTTTATCCCGAGTTCCACAAGAGAGAGGTGACCGTGGCTGGAGATATAACGAAATACTCGAAAGATTAGAGCTCGGAGACAAGTTTCACTCAGGTGATTGTTTCAACTACCCGAGCACTATTGATCTCGAGACC